>OU342740.1:529250085-529561073 GCA_910589775.1 Avena eriantha
ACCATAAAGCGAGAAAACGACGAGCCTTTGGTCATAACTCTCAAACATGAATCGAGGTCTTACGGTCATTGTAAATCACCTAGAACCCCAAAACTGTGGGAAATAGCTCATGAAAACGTCCATAAAGAGCGAAAACGATGAGTTTTTGGTCATAAATCTCAAACATGTATTGGGTCTTACGGTTGTTATAAATCGCCCTAAGAAGCCCAAAACAATGGGCAATAGCTGATGAAAATGGCCATAAAGCGCGAAAATGACGAATTTTTTGTCATAACTCTCGAACATGTATCTAGTCTTTCGATAATTTTTAAATCTCCCTAGATGCCAAAACTATGGGCAATAGCTCATGAACATGGCCATAAAGTGCGAAAACGACGAGTTTTTGGTCATAAATCTGAAACATGTATTAGGTCTTACGGTCTTTCTAAATCGCCCTCGAACCCCAAAACTATGGGCTATTGCTCATGAAAACGGACATAAAGAGCGAAAACGACAAGTTTTTGGTCACAACTCTCAAGCATTGTATCGGGTATTACGCTCGTTGTAAATTTTCTTATAACCCCAAAACTATGGTCAATAGCTCATGAACACGGCCATAAAGCGCGAAAAGGACGAGTTTTTGATCATAACTATCAAACATGTATCAGGTCTTACGGTCATTGTAAATCACCATGGAAACTACCATAAAGCGAGAAAACGACGAGTCTTTGGTCATAACTCTCAAACATGAATCGAGGTCTTACGGTCATTGTAATCACCTAGAACCCCAAAACTGTGGGAAATAGCTCATGAAAACGTCCATAAAGAGCGAAAACGATGAGTTTTTGGTCATAAATCTCAAACATGTATTGGGTCTTACGGTTGTTATAAATCGCCCTAAGAAGCCCAAAACAATGGGCAATAGCTGATGAAAATGGCCATAAAGCGCGAAAATGACGAATTTTTTGTCATAATCTCTCGAACATGTATCTAGTCTTTCGATAATTTTAAATCTCCCTAGATGCCAAAACTATGGGCAATAGCTCATGAACATGGCCATAAAGCGTGAAAACGACGAGTTTTTGGTCATAAATCTGAAACATGTATTAGGTCTTACGGTCTTTCTAAATCGCCCTCGAACCCCAAAACTATGGGCTATTGCTCATGAAAACGGACATAAAGAGCGAAAACGACAAGTTTTTGGTCACAACTCTCAAGCATTGTATCGGGATCTTACGCTCATTTGTAAATTGTCTTATAACCACAAAACTATGGTCAATAGCTCATGAACACGGCCATAAAGCGCGAAAAGGACGAGTTTTTGATCATAACTATCAAACATGTATCAGGTCTTACGGTCATTGTAAATCACCATGGAAACTACCATAAAGCGAGAAAACGACGAGCCTTTGGTCATAACTCTCAAACATGAATCGAGGTCTTACGGTCATTCGTAAATCACCTAGAACCCCAAAACTTGTGGGAAATAGCTCATGAAAACGTCCATAAAGAGCGAAAACGATGAGTTTTTGGTCATAAATCTCAAACATGTATTGGGTCTTACGGTTGTTATAAATCGCCCAAGAAGCCCAAAACAATGGGCAATAGCTGATGAAAATGGCCATAAAGCGCGAAAATGACGAATTTTTTGTCATAACTCTCGAACATGTATCTAGTCTTTCGATAATTTTAAATCTCCCTAGATGCCAAAACTATGGGCAATAGCTCATGAACATGGCCATAAAGTGCGAAAACGACGAGTTTTTGGTCATAAATCTGAAACATGTATTAGGTCTTACGGTCTTTCTAAATCGCCCTCGAACCCCAAAACTATGGGCTATTGCTCATGAAAACGGACATAAAGAGCGAAAACTGACAAGTTTTTGGTCACAACTCTCAAGCATTGTATCGGGTATTACGCTCGTTGTAAATTTCTTATAACCCCAAAACTATGGTCAATAGCTCATGAACACGGCCATAAAGCGCGAAAAGGACGAGTTTTTGATCATAACTATCAAACATGTATCAGGTCTTACGGTCATTGTAAATCACCATGGAAACTACCATAAAGCGAGAAAACGACGAGTCTTTGGTCATAACTCTCAAATATGAATCGAGGTCTTACGGTCATTGTAATTCACCTAGAACCCCAAAACTATGGGAAATAGCTCATGAAAACGTCCATAAAGAGCGAAAACGATGAGTTTTTGGTCATAAATGTCAAACATGTATTGGGTCTTACGGTTGTTATAAATCACCTAAAAAGCCCAAAACAATGGGCAATAGCAGACGAAAATGGCCATAAAGCGCGAAAATGATGAATTTTTTGTCATATCTCTCGAACATGTATCTGGTCTTTCGATAATTTTAAATCTCCCTAGATGCCAAAACTATGGGCAATAGCTCATGAACATGGCCATAAAGCGTGAAAACGACGAGTTTTTGGTCATAAATCTGAAACATGTATTAGGTCTTACGGTCTTTCTAAATCGCCCTCGAACCCCAAAACTATGGGCTATTGCTCATGAAAACGGACATAAAGAGCGAAAACGACAAGTTTTTGGTCACAACTCTCAAGCATTGTATCGGGTATTACGCTCAGTTGTAAATTGTCTTATAACCACAAAACTATGGTCAATAGCTCCATGAACACGGCCATAAAGCGCGAAAAGGACGAGTTTTTGATCATAACTATCAAACATGTATCAGGTCTTACGGTCATTGTAAATCACCATGGAAACTACCATAAAGCGAGAAAACGACGAGTCTTTGGTCATAACTCTCAAACATGAATCGAGGTCTTACGGTCATTGTAAATCACCTAGAACCCCAAAACTGTGGGAAATACCTCATGAAAACATCCATAAAGAGCGAAAACGATGAGTTTTTGGTCACGAATAATTTTGTCATAACTCTTCGTAACATGTATCTACTCTTTCGTAATTTTAAATCTCCCTAGATGCCAAAACTATGGGCAATAGCTCAAGAACATGGCCATAAAGCGTGATGAAACGACGAGTTTTTGGTCATAAATCTGAAACATGTATTAGGTCTTACGGTCTTTCTAAATCGCCCTCCCGACCCCCAAAACGAGGGCTATTGCTCATGAAAACGGACATAAAGAGCGAAAATGACAAGTTTTTGGTCACAACTCCTCAAGCATTGTATCGGGTATTACGCTCGTTGTAAATTGTTCTTATAACCACAAACTATGGTCCAATAGCTCCATGAACACGGCCATAAAGCGCGAAAAGGACGAGTTTTTGATCATAACTATCAAACATGTAGCAGTCTGACGGTCATTGTAAATCACCACGGAAACTCCCATAAAGCGAGGAAAAACGACGAGCCTTTGGTTATAACTCTCAAACATGAATCGAGGTCTTACGGTCATTGTAATCCACCTAGAATGCCCCAAAACTGTGGGAAATACCTAATGAAAACGTCCATAAAGAGCGAAAACGATGAGTTTTTGGTCATAAATCTCAAACATGTATTGGGTCTTACGGTTGTTATAAATCGCCTAAGAAGCCCAAAACAATGGGCAATAGCTGATGAAAATGGCCATAAAGCGCGAAAATGACGAATTTTTTGTCATATCTCTCGAACATGTATCTGGTCTTTCGATAATTTTAAATCTCCCTAGATGCCAAAACTATGGGCAATAGCTCATGAACATGGCCATAAAGCGTGAAAACGACGAGTTTTTGGTCATAAATCTGAAACATGTATTAGGTCTTACGGTCTTTCTAAATCGCCCTCGAACCCCAAAACTATGGGCTATTGCTCATGAAAACGGACATAAAGAGCGAAAACGACAAGTTTTTGGTCACAACTCTCAAGCATTGTATCGGGTATTACGCTCGTTGTAAATTGTCTTATAACCACAAAACTATGGTCAATAGCCCATGAACACGGCCATAAAGCGCGAAAAGGACGAGTTTTTGATCATAACTATCAAACATGTATCAGGTCTTACGGTCATTGTAAATCACCATGGAAACTACCATAAAGCGAGAAAACGACGAGTCTTTGGTCATAACTCTCAAACATGAATCGAGGTCTTACGGTCATTGTAAATCACCTAGAACCCCAAAACTGTGGGAAATACCTCATGAAAACATCCATAAAGAGCGAAAACGATGAGTTTTTGGTCATAAATCTCAAACATGTATTGGGTCTTACGGTTGTTATAAATCGCCCAAGAAGCCCAAAACAATGGGCAATAGCTGATGAAAATGGCCATAAACCGCGAAAATGACGAATTTTTTGTCATAACTCTCGAACATGTATCTACTCTTTCGATAATTTTAAATCTCCCTAGATGCCAAAACTAGGGGCAATAGCTCATGAACATGGCCATAAAGCGTGAAAACGACGAGTTTTTGGTCATAAATCTGAAACATGTATTAGGTCTTACGGTCTTTCTAAATCGCCCTCGAACCCCAAAACTATGGGCTATTGCTCATGAAAACGGACATAAAGAGCGAAAACGACAAGTTTTTGGTCACAACTCTCAAGCATTGTATCGGGTATTACACTCGTTGTAAATTGTCTTATAACCCCAAAACTATGGTCAATAGCTCATGAACACAGCCATAAAGCGCGAAAAGGACGAGTTTTTGATCATAACTATCAAACATCTATCAGGTCTTACGGTAATTGTAAATCACCATGGAAACTACCATAAAGCGAGAAAACGACGAGCCTTTGGTCATAACTCTCAAACATGAATCGAGGTCTTACGGTCATTGTAAATCACCTAGAACCCCAAAACTGTGGGAAATAGCTCATGAAAACGTCCATTAAGAGCGAAAACGATGAGTTTTTCGTCATAAATCTCAAACATGTATTGGGTCTTACGGTTGTTATAAATCGCCCAAGAAGCCCAAAACAATGGGCAATAGCTGATGTAAATGGCCATAAACCGCGAAAATGACGAATTTTTTGTCATAACTCTCGAACATCTATCTAGTGTTTCGATAATTTTAAATCTCCCTAGATGCCAAAAATATGGGCAATAGCTCATGAACATGGCCATAAAACGTGAAAACGACGAGTTTTTGTCATAAATCTGAAACATGTATTAGGTCTTACGGTCTTTCTAAATCGCCCTCGAACCCCAAAACTATGGGCTATTGCTCATGAAAACGGACATAAAGATCGAAAGCGACAAGTTTTTGGTTACAACTCTCAAGCATTGTATCGGATCTTACGCTCGTTGTAAATTTTCTTATAACCCCAAAACTATGGTCAATAGCTCATGAACACGGCCATAAAGCGCGAAAAGGACGAGTTTTTGATCATAACTATCAAACATGTATCAGGTCTTACGGTCATTGTAAATCACCATGGAAACTACCATAAAGCGAGAAAACGACGAGCCTTTGGTCATAACTCTCAAACATGAATCGAGGTCTTACGGTCATCGTAAATCACCTAGAACCCCAAAATTGTGGGAAATAGCTCATGAAAACGTCCATAAAGAGCGAAAACGATGAGTTTTTGGTCATAAATCTCAAACATGTATTGGGTCTTACGGTTGTTATAAATCGCCCAAGAAGCCCAAAACAATGGGCAATAGCTGATGAAAATGGCCATAAAGCGCGAAAATGACGAATTTTTTGTCATAACTCTCGAACATGTATCTAGTCTTTCGATAATTTTAAATCTCCCTAGATGCCAAAACTATGGGCAATAGCTCATGAACATGGCCATAAAGTGCGAAAACGACGAGTTTTTGGTCATAAATCTGAAACATGTATTAGGTCTTACGGTCTTTCTAAATCGCCCTCGAACCCCAAAACTATGGGCTATTGCTCATGAAAACGGACATAAAGAGCGAAAATGACAAGTTTTTGGTCACAACTCTCAAGCATTGTATCGGGTATTACGCTCGTTGTAAATTGTCTTATAACCCCAAAACTATGGTCAATAGCTCATGAACACGGCCATAAAGCGTGAAAAGGACGAGTTTTTGATCATAACTATCAAACATGTATCAGGTCTTACGGTCATTGTAAATCACCATGGAAACTACCATAAAGCGAGAAAACGACGAGTCTTTGGTCATAACTCTGAAACATGAATCGAGGGCTTACGGTCATTGTAAATCACCTAGAACCCCAAAATTGTGGGAAATAGCTCATGAAAACGTCCATAAAGAGCGAAAACGATGAGTTTTTGGTCATAAATCTCAAACATGTATTGGGTCTTACGGTTGTTATAAATCGCTCAAGAAGCCCAAAACAATGGGCAATAGCTGATGAAAATGGCCATAAAGCGCGAAAATGACGAATTTTTTGTCATAACTCTCAAACATGTATCTAGTCTTTCGATCATTTTAAATCTCCCTAGATGCCAAAACTATGGGCAATAGCTCATGAACATGGCCATAAAGTGCGAAAACGACGAGTTTTTGGTCATAAATCTGAAACATGTATTAGGTCTTACGGTCTTTCTAAATCGCCCTCGAACCCCAAAACTATGGGCTATTGCTCATGAAAACGGACATAAAGAGCGAAAACGACAAGTTTTTGGTCACAACTCTCAAGCATTGTATCGGGTATTACGCTCGTTGTAAATTGTCTTATAACCCCAAAACTATGGTCAATAGCTCATGAACACGGCCATAAAGCGTGAAAAGGATGAGTTTTTGATCATAACTATCAAACATGTATCAGGTCTTACGGTCATTGTAAATCACCATGGAAACTACCATAAAGCGAGGAAAACGACGAGTCTTTGGTCATAACTCTCAAACATGAATCGAGGTCTTACGGTCATTGTAAATCACCTAGAACCCCAAAACTGTGGGAAATAGCTCATGAAAACGTCCATAAAGAGCGAAAACGATGAGTTTTTGGTCATAAATCTCAAACATGTATTGGGTCTTACGGTTGTTATAAATCGCCCAAGAATCCCAAAACAATGGGCAATAGCTGATGAAAATGGCCATAAAGCGCGAAAATGACGAATTTTTTGTCATAACTCTCAAACATGTATCTAGTCTTTCGATCATTTTAAATCTCCCTAGATGCCAAAACTATGGGCAATAGCTCATGAACATGGCCATAAAGTGCGAAAACGACGAGTTTTTTGGTCATAAATCTGAAACATGTATTAGGTCTTATGGTCTTTCTAAATCGCCCTCGAACCCCAAAACTATGGGCTATTGCTCATGAAAACGGACATAAAGAGCGAAAACGACAAGTTTTTGGTCACAACTCTCAAGCATTGTATCGGATCTTACGCTCGTTGTAAATTGTCTTATAACCCCAAAACTGTGGTCAATAGCTCATGAACACGGCCATAAAGCGCAAAAAGGACGAGTTTTTGATCATAACTATCAAACATGTATCAGGTCCTACGGTCATTGTAAATCACCATAGAACTCCAAAACTATGGCTAATAGCTCATGAAAATGGCCATAAAGCGCGAAAGAGATGAGTTTTTGGTCATACCTCTCAAACATGTATCGGGTCTTATGGTCGTTGTAAATCGCTCTCGAAACCCAAAACTGTGTGCAATACATCCTAAAATGGCCATAAAGAGAGAAAACGACTAGTTTTTGTTCATAACTCTCAAACATGTATCAAGTCTTACTGTCATTGTCAATTCCCTAGAATCTCAAAACTATAGTCAATAGCTGAATCCATAAAGTGCGAAAACGACGTGTTTTTAGTCATAATTCTCAAACACGTATCAGGTCTTACGGTCAATGTAAATCACCCTAGAACCCCAATGTTATGGGCAATAGATCATGAAAATGGCCATAAAGCGTGAAAACGATGAGTTCTTTATCATAACTGCCAAACATGTATCTAGTGTTATGGTCATTTTAAATCGCCCTAGAACTCCAAAACTATGGGCAATAGCTCATGAAAACTACCATAAAGCGAGAAAACGACGAGTCTTTGGTCATAACTCTCAAACATGAATCGAGATCTTACGGTCGTTGTAAATCACCTAGAACCCCAAAACTGTGGGAAATAGTTCATGAAAACGTCCATAATGAGCGAAAACGATGAGTTTTTGGTCATAACTCTCAAACATGTATTGGGTCTTATGGTCATTGTAAATCGCCCAAGAAGCAAAAACTATGGGCAATAGCTCATGAAAACGGCCAAAAGCGTGAAAATGACAAGTTTTTGGTCATAACTCTCAAACATGTATCATTCTTACAGTCCTTGTAAATTGCTCTAGAACCCAAAATTATGGGCAATAGCTGATGAACATGGCCATAAAGCGCGAAAATGACTAGTTTTTCGTCATAACTCCCAAACATGTATCAGGTCTTACGACCATTGTAAATCACCCTCGAACCCCAAAACTGTGGGCTATTGCTCATGAAAACGGCCATAAAGAGCGAAAACGATGTGTTTTTGGTCATAAGTCTCAAGCATTGTACCGGGTCTTATGCTCTTTGAAAATCGCCCTAGAACCCCAAAATTATGGTCAATAGCTCATAAAAATGGCCATAAAGCGCAAAAAACGGCGAGTATTCGGTCATAAATCTCAAACATGTATTGGGTCTTACAGTCATTGTAAATCGCCAAGAAAGCCCAAAACTATGGGCAATAGACCATGAAAACAGCCATAAAGCACGAAAACAACGAATTTTTGGTCATAATTCTCAAACATGTATCTAGTGTTATGGTTGTTGTAAATCACACTAGGACCCCAAAGTTATGGTTAATAGCTCATGAACATGGACATAAAGCGCGAAAACGACGAGTTTTTGGTCATAAATCTCAAACATGTATCGGGTCTGATGGATGTGGTAAATCACCCTCAAACACCAAAAATGTGGGCAATAGCTCATGAAAACGTCCATAAAGAGCAAAAACGATGAGTTTTTGGTCATGAATCTCAAGCATTGTATCGGGATTTACGCTCATTTTAAATCACCCTAGAACCCCAAAACTATGGTCAGTAGCTCATGTAAATGGCCATACAACGCAAACTAGGCGAGTTTTTGGTCATAAAGCTCAAACATGTATTTGGTCTTACGGTCGTTGTAAATCGTCCAAGAAGCCCAAAACTATGGGCAATAGCTCATGAAAATGGCCATAAAGCACGAAACCACAAAATTTTGGTCATAACTCTCAAACATGTATAATACTCTGACGGTCATTGTAAATCGCCCTAGCACCCTAAAACTATGGTTAATAGCTCATGAACATGGCCATAAATCGCGAAAACGTCGAGTTTTAAAGTCAAAATTATGAAACATGTATCAGGTCTAATGGTCGTTGAAAATCGCCCTCGGACCCCAAAACTACGGACAATAGCTCATGGAAACGTCCATAAAGAGTGAAAACAACGAGTTTTTGGTCATGACTCTCAAACATTGTATCGGTTTTTATGCTCATTTTATATCGCCCTAGAACAACCAAAACTATGGTCAGTAGCTAATGTAAATGGCCATAAAGCGCCAAAACAGTGAGTTTTTGGTCATAACTCTCAAACATGTATTGGGTCTTACGGTCGTTGTAAATCACCCAAGAAACCCAAAACAATGGGCAATGGCTCATGAAAATGGCCAAAAAGCGCGAAAACGCCGAATTTTTTGTCATAACTCTAAAACATGTATCTAGGCTTACGGTCGTTTTTAAATCTCCCTAGAACCCAAAAATATCGGTAATACCTCATGAACATGGCCATAAAGCACGAAAATGACGAGTTTTTGGTCAGAACTCTCAAACATGTATTAGGTCTTACAATCTTTGGTCATAACTCTCGAACATGTATCTAGTCTTTCGATAATTTTAAATCTCCCTAGACGCCAAAACGATGAGATTTTAGTCATATGGTCATTTTAAAATGCCCTAGAACCCCAAAACTATGTGCAATAGCTCATGAACACGTCCATAAAGCACGAAAACAACGAGTTTTTGATCATAACTATCAAACATGTAACATGTCTTACGGTTATTTTAAATCGCCCTAGAAGTGCAAAATTATGGCCAATAGCTCATGAAAATGGCCATAAAGCGAGAAAACAATGAGTCTTTGGTCATAACTCAAACATGAATCGAGGTCTTACGGTCATTGTAAATCACCTAGAACCCCAAAACTATGGGAAATAGCTCATGAAAACGTCTATCAAGCGCAAAACTAATGAGTTTTTGGTCATAACTCTCAAACATGTATTGGGTCTTATGGTCATTGTAAATCGCCCAAGAAGCCACAACTATGGGCAATAACTCATGAAAACGGCCATAAAGTGCGAAAATGGCGAGTTTTTGGTCATAACTCTCAAACATGTATCAGGTCTTACGATTGTTGTAAATTGCCCTAGAACCCAAAACTATGGGCAATAACTGATGAACATGGCCATAAAGCACGAAAATGACTAGTTTTTCGTCATAACTCTCAAACATGTATCACGTCTTATAGTCGTTGTAAATCGTCCTCGAACCCCAAAACTGTGGGCTATTGCTCATGAAAACGGCCATAAATAGTGAAAACGATGTGTTTTTGGTCATAAGTCTCAAGCATTTTATCGGGTCTTATGCTCATTGTAAATCGCCCTAAAACCCCAAAACAATGGTCAATAGCTCATAAAAATGGCCATAAAGCGCAAAAACGGCGAGTATTCGGTCATAAATCTCAAACATGTATTGGGTCTTACGGTCGTTGTAAATCGCCAAAGAAGCCAAAAACTATGGGCAACAGACCATGAAAACAGCCATAAAGCACGAAAACAACGAATTTTTGGTCATAATTCTCAAACATGTATCTAGTATTATGGTCATTGTAAATCGCACTAGAACCCCAAACTTATGGTTAATAGCTCATGAACATGGACATAAAGCGCGAAAACGACGCGTTTTATGTCATAAATCTCAAACATGTACCGGGTCTTATGGTTGTGGTAAATCGCCCTCAGACACCAAAACTGTGGGCAATAGCTCATGAAAACGTCCATAAAGAGCAAAAACGATGAGTTTTTGGTCATGACTCTCAAGCATTGTATCGGGTTTTATGCTCATTTTAAATCGCCCTAGAACCCCAAAACTATGGTCAACAGCTCATGAAAATGTCCATAAAGCGAAAAACGACGAGTTTTTGGTCATAAATCTCAAACATGTATTGGGTGTTGCGATCGTTGTAAATCACCCAAGAAGCCCAAAACTATGGAAAATAGCTCATGAAAACGGCCATAAAGCGCGAAAACGATGATTTTTTTTGTCATAACTCTGAAACATGTATCTAGTGTTACGGTCATTTTAAATCTCCCTAGAACCCAAAACTATGGGCAACAGCTCATGAACATGGCCATAAAGCGCGAAAACGAAGAGTTTTTGGTCATAACTCCCAAACATGTATCAGGTCTTACAGTCGTTGTAAATCGCCCTCGAACCCCAAAACTGTGGGCTATTGCTCATGAAAACGGCCATAAAGACTGAAAACGACAAGTTTTTGGTCATAACTCTCAATCATTGTATCATGTCTTACACTCGTTGTAAATGACCCTAGAACCCCAAAACTATGTTCAGTAGCTCATGTAAATGGCCATACAGTGCAAAAAGGGCGAGTTTTTGCTCATAAAGCTCAAACATGTATTTAGTCTTACGGTCGTTGTAAATCGCCCAAGAAGCCCAAAACTATGGGCAATAGCTCATGAAAATGGTCATAAAGCACGAAACCACAAATTTTTGGTCATAACTCTCAAACATGTATAATACTCTTACGGTCATTGTAAATCGCCCTAGAACCCCAAAACTATGGTTAATAGCTCATGAACATGGCCATAAATCGCGAAAAACGACGAGTTTTTGGTCATAAATCTCAAACATGTATCGGGTCTTATGGTCGTTGTAAATCACCCTCGAACCCCAAAACTGCGGACAATAGCTCATGAAAACGCGCATAAAGAGCGAAAACAACGAGTTTTTGGTCATGACTCTCAAGCATTGTATCGGAGTTTATGCTCATTTTAAATCGCCCTGGTCAATAGCTCATGAAAATGGCCATAAAGCGCAAAAAGGACGAGTTTTTGGTCATAAATCTCAAACATGTATTTGGTGTTACGGTCGTTGTAAATCACCCAAGAAGCCCAAAACTGTGGGCAATGGCTCATAAAAACGGCCATAAAGCATGAAAACAATGAAATTTTGGTCATAACTCTCAAACATGTATGTAGTCTTGTCGTCATTGTGAATCGCCATAGAACCCCAAAAGTATGGTTAATAGCTCATGAACATGGCCATGAAGCGCGAAAACGACGAGTTTTTGGTTATAAATCTCAAACATGTATCGGGCCTTATGGTCGTAGTAAATCGCCCTCAAACCCCAAAATTGTGGGCTATTGCTCATGAAAACATCCATAAAGAGCGAAAACGACGAGTTTTTGGTCATGACACTCAAGCATTGTATCGGGTTTTATGCTCATTTTAAATTGCCCTAGAACAACCAAAACTATGGTTAGTAGCTCATGAAAAATGATCATAAAGCGCCAAAACAATAGAGTTTTTAGTCATAAATCTCAAACATGTATTGGGTCTTACGGTCGTTGTAAATCGCCCAAGAAGCCTAAAACAATGGGTAATAGCTCATGAAAATGGCCATAAAGCGCGAAAATGATGAAGTTTTTGTCATAACTCTGAAACATGTATATAGCCTTACGGTCGTTTTAAATCTCCCTAGAACCCAAACCTATGGGCAATAACTCATGAACATGGCCATAAAGCATGAAAACGACGAGTTTTTGGTCATAAATCGCAAACATGTCTTAGGTCTTACGGTCATTATAAATCACCCTCGAACCCCAAAACTGTGGGCTATTGCTCATGAAAACGTACATAAAGATCAGGAAAAAGGGCCTCTAGTCCCGGTCTGGAACTAGCTCTAGTCCCGGTTTTAGACCCGAGACTACAAGATCAGGACTAGAGGCCCCTATCTCTAGTCCCGGTTTGCTATGGCCCAGGACTAGAGTCCACCACGTGGCAGTTTCCACGCGGCGGGGGGTGGAACACCTCTAGTCCTGGGTCATAACATCAACCGGGACTATACTGGTTCCTGCCGCGGCAGATATTCGTGTGTTTCTCTACCGTGGCAGATATTCTATGTTTTCATTTTGTTTTTTCCATTTCGTTATTTTTTTGATTTGTGTTTCACTATAATTACAAAAATGTTTAGTACACTTATTCTATGCTACTACATACTCAATACACCTTGATGCATATAAAAGTAATATTCAATCTCTTGCGAGCATATATTCATATATAAAATATTTGATCATATCAAAAGGATGGAAATGTTTCAAATTACGTGGTCATTGATGATATATATATCATATCAACTACATGGAGATCACTAAGGCCTATAGAGTTCCTCATCGTCCATATAATGGTCTCCATTTACATCAATGACCTCCTTCATCCCAAATGTCGCTAGTTCCTCTTGAATTGCTCGTGCGAGCAGTTCTGGCTCGTGATTCTCCCGCAAACCAATATAATGTGAACCAACATTCCGCTCATTGGACAACTCGCGAATGTACTCGCAGACATAGAATCCACATAAATGAGTCCCCGGTGGCTGCATCTAGTCATAAGAGGCTTAATAGATATATATGTACCTCGCTGCTTGTTGTCAAGGGGCCATCATTGTGGTTTGTTTTCCCTTCATCCATTAGTTCTAGCTGATGTCCATCACCAGATTGATTTATAAATGACGATATCTTGTCCTCGTTTACAACATCTTCACCTATTATTATGCCCTCGTCTACAACATCTTCACCTCTAGTAATAAGAGGAATTTCACATCTTATTATGCCCTCAAGAAGTTCGTCATCGGTGTGACGATCCATCACTTAACTATTCCAGAAAAGAAAGGTAAAACAAGTTAAAAAAAAATAGACATATACTAGTAATAATATAGTGAATGGCGGTGACGATCCATCGGGGAAGGAGACCGCGGCGATGACGACGACACGCCGCGGTGGTGGTGACGGCGGTGTTGGCGTAGGCGCATGGACAAAGGCGCGGGGTGGTGGTGGCATGCGGCGGTGGTGCAGGCTCAGACAAATACTAGTAATACTATATTCAATACTAAACATTAATATTAAACCCTAAACATTACTACAAACATTAATACAAAACAAATATTAATAATAAAAATTAATACTAAATATTAATATTAAACCCTAAACATTACTACAAACATTACTACTAAATAAATATTAATAATAAACATTAATACTAAACAATATTAATACTAAACATTAATTTAAACCCTAAACATTATTACAAACATTAATACTAAACAAATATTAATAATAAACATTAATACTAAACAAATATTAATACTAAATATTAATATTAAACCCTAAACATTACTACAAACATTAATACTAAACAAATATTAATAATAAACATTAATACTAAACACATATTAATATTAAACCCTAAATATTACTACAAACATTAATATTAATAACAAAAATTTCTACTAAACATTAATACTAACAATATATGTACCAATAAAAAAATTCTATTATTAAGATTTCTACTATAATAATTAACAAGATTTCTAGCTACTAACAAGGAGGGCCGGCAAGGTCGGCGCAAGGACGAGGCCGGCGAGGTCGGCGCGCGGCGGCGACAAGCACGGGTGATGAGGCAGAGAGGGCAGGAGGTCGGTGGCGACGAGCACAGGTGGAGAGGGCACGAGGTTGGCGACGGCGAGCATGCTGCGACGGCAAGGCGGTGCGGTTCGAGGTGGCGAGTGCGGGCACGGCGAGGCGGCCGGAGATGAGGGCCGCGGCACGGGAATCGGGCAGCACCTCCCCATTCTCTGCATCGTCGCTCGGCCTTCGTCTTCCTCGATTCACCAACTGTTGGGTGAATCAAGGAAGGGGAGCCGCTCTTATATAGCCCACCCCTCTAGTCCCGGGCGGTGAAACAGCCCGGGACTAAAGACCCCCCCTCTAGTCCCGGGCCGTCTCACCGCCCAGGACTAAAGAACCCCCTCTACTCCTAGGTCCAACTCCAACCTGGGACTAAAGGTTTTTTCGGCCCTTAAGTTTTCGCGCGCAGAACCACCCTATAGTCCCGAGTGTGGTAAAGACCCAGGACAAGGGGTGTTTTTGTTGGTTTCATGCGATTCCGATGCTCCGGTGGTCTTCCTCTGGCGAAACCCTAGCCCGCCCTGAATCGTCTACCCCTATAGCTTCACAAGGATGCCTATTCTTAGATTAAGCAGCACAACATAGTGTCAACACTCGGCTAACCAGCTAACAGGCTACATGATAAATAGTAGTGTACCTTTTACAGAATAACATAGAGAAATCACAAAAGTTTTGGTAGATTTTTGGAAGGTAATCTGAGGGGAAGTTGGGGATACATATAAGAAGAACGAGGCACACTTAATGAGGCAAGAAAGGATCGGCAGCGTTTGAGCAGGCCTGCCGCCTTTTAGGCGGCACGGATAGAGCGGCATGCATCCTGAAATGGCATCGGTAGTCAACCAGAGTCAACATATTTCACTTCCGTTTTCTAAGGGGAAGCAACTGGGCCATGAGTTGTGCTCGTAGGCCCAAATAATGGCCAGGCTTCCGTTTTGGGCTTTGAGGCATATACGGTTATTATGTTCTTTTACAATCCTTATATTTACAAAATTCCTCATTGGCTCCCTTCACCATGTAAGTTCGAAATTAGGGTCTACTTGCTAAGTTCCGTTCTGCCACAAACTCTGCAGGCCCAAGAAGAAGGTGAACCCCAAAAATGGAGGATTGGGCTTTACTGTCGTCTTGTTGAGCCTAGCAGTAGCAGCCAAAGTGTACTGTCATCATGTCCACCTGACCACGAGATATTCTCCGGAACAAATTCTAAGTCGAACCTCAAAGTGAGAGTAAGCTACAGCAAAACCACCAACATTTCTAGCTGATGCTAAAATTAGCAATAGAAAACCATCTTGTTTCTCAAGGAGCTACTACCTCTACTAGCTACTACATTACATAAAGCCCACGCAGGGCAGAGCAAGCCCTAAAGATCAGCTATACGAGCTACTCCGATCCACACTGAGTGCACATCATACCATATAGAATAACAGATGCAGAGTTGGACACACGTGCGCCAGCCACTGCTCACATGCAAGCCCCAACCGGATAGAAGTCGCACCACAGATCATCGCCGGATGCAACCTCTCCCTTATCCTGTATAAATTTACGAAATTGTCGTCAGATAAGTTGCTTACCGGCCGTGAGATTAATCAAGATAGACCGAAATGATTCAATAGCTTGTAGCTGGCTACGGGTTCTGTTTTTTTTTTTTTGGCAAATCAATGAGATTTCATTTATATTCGATCGGGATTACAATCTTTGGCCAAAGTGTCAGCTAAGAAGAAATGATTATAATTGATCCATAACCACCTTCGCCTAACATCACTAGCCTTTCTAGCATACATATGAGCAGCCTCATTAGCAAGACGACTAGCAAAAGAAAGTTTATAACTCCTTAAGATGAATGGTACAGTAATAGGTACTACCTCCGTTTCATAATGTAGAATGTCTTTGTAAACTTATTGGGATTTCCCCACGATCGACCACTTCAAACTAGACGAACAACCGCAGTCTGAAAATCTGATTGCCAAGCACATTTATCAAGCCTTCTTTTAAAAAAAAAAATTGGACTGTGAAACCGTTGGGGAGTCTCCTACGATGTCATTTTATATATTAATAATAAAAAAGGTCTCAGGCCCAAAGTCTAGATGGAATAATTACATGGACTGATCTAAACATTAGAATTACAAGAAAATAAAATTTACACATAAGTGGCAGAAAAAATTAAAAGGCCTCTAGCCAAGCAGAAAGAGCAGTTTCTTTTTAATTTTCCGTTCAGTATCCCATGCATCCTACACCTACTAGGACTTGCTGACCACTCGTGCATGGCATGCAAGACAATCACTATGGAAAATACCTAATTTACTCGACCATGGAGACTGTATCAAGATTACCGCTACCAAAACTGAATTAGTAAGCGAAAACGTGAAACAGATTTATTTAGTACTGTTTGGAGTGAAAGAAAATGAGCCGCCTTACCACTTTGAATTTGATCACGGAATCCAGAAGACCGTCGGAACTGCAGGTGCTAGAGCTGAACTCGCTCAGCAGCATTGAAATGCTCGGCTCTTGGTCTGTGGAAGTATCTCCTGAGAATAGGACACCTGTCTTGGTCTGTGGAACGACAACCGGTGAGGCACCTGCACTACTTGTCTGCGCAAACATGCTGCTGCACCTTTGATCGATGGAATGCTGGGCACCAACAGTGCTTGGTAGTTGAGAGGAACTCTTTGCAATCTTTGGACCGATTATTAAACTGTTTGCACTACTTTCATTGGCCTTCAGTCTAAGAATGTTTGCACTTGAGGCGAATGTAGTATCACCCAATCTGGTTGCATCATTACTGTTGAATGAGCCATGCACTGGCAACCTGCTATCGGAAAATTCAGACAAAGGAACAACACTCTGCTGGCATATAAAAGAAGCTCCTACTGTATCTTCAAGAAGTTCTAGACTTGCTGAAGGAACTTTAATTGATAGCCGGATGGCCAATTTTCCTTGTTCGAGCGTGCGAGGCATGCCGGAGGCCGGGCTACTCCCAGAAACAACGGCGAACAGATCACCGCTATCTGCACTCATCCGCCACTCCTGTTCCAGCTGGGCCGGACAGAGCGATGGCACTACAGCTTGTGCTATGTTTCCGTACTTGTTTCCTGGTAGGCTGAGATGATACATATTCGCATCAGTGCAACTGCCACTTACAGCAGGCTGAACAGACACCCCCTGTGCCACAACCGCTGACTGCTGATTCAGTTTGCTAGTAACACTATATCCATGCTGTGCACTGGAAGATGATAGAGCTGCAGGAGAGGTGAAAAAAGCTTGGTAACCCTAGAGTCCCAAAGCAGCATATATGCCAGCTTGATATGATTCCAGAGCACGTAACCGTCGGAGGTGGATCCTATATTTCTGCATGTACACCAAAGCAAATGGTCAGACTGTCATACTGTGTATTTAACCTTCTTATGATCATCTAGCACATGTAAAATAATTGGAGCGCCAAGTTTCCAGTTTAGCACCCATATTCTTCCCGAGTCTTGTTAATAGCTGTAGCCAAGTGCTGCGGAAATAGGACCTTTTCAAGCTCTTACCAGATTACTTGTTTACATGTTTCTGGATTTTTCATGAACCATGGAGATTGAAAGTATAGTTGTTCTAGGTTAATATGATAGTGATTTCTTTCCACACGACCTTACTAATATTACAGTAAGCATATTGTAAGCTAGTATCCCGTACCATTTGCACCGAGGAATTCAAAGATAATTTGCAGGATCTAAAATCCGTGGTGGCACATACAGCAAAATTTCTCTCATAGTTATAACTTGTTCTACGCACTAGTCTCTTTTAATACATAACAGTGTCCTCCGGTACAAAGTTAGCGCTCGACTGAATGGGAAGGACACAGTACTGATCTAGTGATAACTACAATATTCTAGTAAAACAAAGTTCCTTGCCTGTAGGTGACTTGCAACATTTTCCCTGGTGAGGTTCTTAATGTTCATGAGCTCAACAATCCTTTTTGGCACAGCTTCTGCATAAACACGAGAGGATAGTGTAGTTATATCATGATTAGCTGTAAGAAAACATAATGAAAACGAAAAAGGTAGGCACAAGTGACTACTCACTGTCAATTCCAAGTTGGCTGACAACGGCGGCAAATTTTGCATGCATTTCAGCCGTCCAAACAATTCTTGGCCTCTTTTGACCACAAGTTTTATCGCTGTCTCGAAAATTGGGCTCCACATCTTCATCTTCCTCCTCGCTTCTTGCTGGACATCCCACTTTGTTCGGACAAACCACATGTGACTTGATGGTAGACGTTGTGAGAATCGGCACTACTGAGTTTCCTCCTAACAACATGCTGCCATATATTTGTAAGCTCTTCGATTCGAACTGGTTTTAGGAGATAGTCACAAGCACCATGGGTTATCCCCTTCATAACAGATTTGGTCTCTCCATTCACAGATAACACTGCATGGAAAATAACTGATTAGGATTAACTTTTTCCTGTAATTCCCCAATTAGAAATCGATGATCATATGATTCTCTCTGCAGAATTCATACTTTGTATCCATCTTTGGTATATACACTGTGCATGCCTCCTAGGATCTATTATCAAGAACAGTTAGAATTGGCCGAACTTACTAATGACCGAGAGGTCCATTTCATGCCCCACAACCTCAAGAAGCTGAAAGCCGTCCATGCCTGGCATGTGGACATCACTGATAACTAGATCAAACATGTCCCTGTTTTCCCGCAGCATCTTCAGCGCGATAGCGGCCTGATCTGTCGTTGTCACTGAAAACACGACACAGATTACTCTTCCAAGTGAGTAACAATACAAGAAATGAAATATACATTGCACCATAGAAGTGCGTTGCAAAGCCCAACTGCCCAAATTAAACTAATGCAGCAGCATGTATTTGTTTATATGACACAAACAGTGGATGCATGTATCCAGAACGTACAATCGTATTTCGTTGTGGATTGCATTTATACACATGATAGTACATAAAATCTGCATGTAGGGTGCAGCAACTAAAAAAAATAACAAAAGAATTTTGTCCTAGAGAGTTAGGAACAGACAAAGTTCTGAAACGGTATTATCTGAAAATGACTACGCTTAGGAAAGTAGCCGGCCACCTGTGATAGTCAAGTGGAGATAGCCCCGGCCCCGGGGACATGCATGCCTCATAGAGTAGTGGATATTTTTAAATTTTTTGGAGCTTTAATTGTTTTCATTCTGAAACCTTAAAGCTAATTTAGGATCGGTTTGAACTATTGATTTTATCTTGACGAGAAATTTGAAACTAGACCCAATGTTAATAATACAATTAGCTACTAGTACCTCATTAGTAGGTTAGGTCTAGCAATAACCGGAACCAGGTCATTATGGACAAATGAGGAAGAAAATAGCAGTCGTCAGCTAAGGAACTAACATGGCTTATTAATCACATGGATTCTACACTAATCTTGCTTTCCGTGAACAAATAAACTCTAATGCATACTCTGTACGAAAAAAGAAAAAACAGTTGACATGCCATCATCAAGATGTTATTGACACATATGAAAAGTTGAAACGTACGTACGTGTTTTGAAGGAAAAACACATGTATCAAGTACATAAGTCTGTTACTAGTAAGAAACATGAAAAATTAAAGTTGCATTTAAACCACACGCCAACTTTCTTGCCGTTGTCAATGCACATTGCTAGATGTACAAACCACAACTCATAGAAACAGCATATTGATGCATACTACGCGTGGAACTTTCTTAAGAGCAGCTGAATATACGCTCTCCATTCTAACACACCCAAGATAATGAGCTGCTTCTCCAGCGGAATGCATCTTGTGTCACATTACCATGGAATGGCATGGATGCAGTGGCGGCGATCAAGAAAGTAGTACTAGTAGTAGTTCTCACCCTCATAATGGCAGCACCGCAGGAGGGTCTCGAGCACCTTGAGGCACACTCAGTCGTCGTCAACGGCGAGCACCCGCATGCCAGCGGGGAACTGCTGGTCCCTCCTCGGCGCCGCCATGACCTTCTTTCGCCGCCGGGAGAGTCGATCAGCAGAAGCAATGGGTATTTGGTTATGGCTGGATGGAGGAGGTAGGAGGAATGGAGAGATGGATGGAGAAAAGATGGGGTGTGCTCGACTCTGGCTGATCGACTGAATGTGATGGTCTGTACTACTACACGCGTATGCTTGTGTCTTAGGTACACACGCAACAACCACCAACAAAGCTGCTTAATGATATGGTATCCCTACGCACGCGCGCAGACGGAGAACAAGTCGTCGACACGAACTCAAACTTTATGGAGGGAAGCTCTCAAGAAAAGAAAACTTTATGGAGGGAATCCATGTGATATACTACACCGTAGCTAGCAGCATCGGAATAAAGATGGATTGTACATTGTGTTGTTGCTTCAAAGAAGATGCCTTGCTGGATCGTTCAGGACAAAGACACCACCCGTGCATGCTGTGATACACACACATTATTGGCGCATGTGGGATCCATGTACCCAAGTACTCCCTCCATTCCAAAATATAAGATGTTTTAGTTTTATGAAAGAATATATCTAGACATTATTATCGCACCAGATATACTTTTCACAAAGCTAAAACATCTTATATCTTGAAAAGGAGACAGTACCGATCAATTTCCACGATGCTTTCTAGCATAAACGAGCTCTGTTGTAGCGGCCAGGACAGAGGTCGCACCATGTAAAGAGAGACAGCCTAGGGTTGAATTGGACCACCACTTGTCATTACAATTAACAGAAACTATTAAGAGAGACAGCCTAGGGTTGAAGTACATACCAAGCTACTACTATCCCTCAAAAAAAATAGAAAAAACATACCAAGCTATACTGATGCCATGATATGCATATGCATGCTACTACTAGTACATCTGCATTGGTATATGGTCCATCTTGTCGTCACTGATCCTCCTCTAAGACGGACGGTCATGCATGTTTTTGGTTCTAGCGACAGGCTGCTAGCGAAGGAGCATCTCAATATTCTAAACTGTATACTCTTAGTTTTTCTCCAAATAGGCATTGCGCCCACTTTATAAATAAAGTCAGTACGACCAAGTCGACGACATCAAGGCGTCAAGAAGCTAAAAGAAAATGGAAGTCCGTTGAGGTCACATCACATCATGCCCAAGAAACCAAAAAAAAGATAAAAGAGCAGCTGGTGAGGAGCTCGTTTTAGGAAGTCGCAGGGGCACTAGCAGAAGCCGTGAAGCGCTGCGCCGATGCTCTGAGAACCTGCAGGATGCCATCCACGCACTCTCGTTCCCTCTGCCTAGACAGTGGTTATCACTGCTGAAGGTAGGTAAACAAAGAAAACACAGAGTCAGAAGCATGACGAGGCAAAATCCACTCTATCAACATCTTATTACGAATATTCGATAGAGTCCACGTAATGGCCGCAAACACCAACCAAAAGAGGTGGAGTTTGCGAGATTTAAGGTTCCGCCGGAGCCGTCGCCTTCTCCCTCATCGGCTTGTCCCCCTTCCCAGGCTTCGCCTTCTACCTCACAGGAGCCGTCTCCTCGGTTGAGAGACTCATCTCCCCCACCGGAGTCGTTCAGAAACGTCCTTGTGATATCGACATCAATATCTTCATTTTCACGGATCATTCCGTGGAGGAAGTTTTCCTTATCTTTATCTGTGTCGTGTGCTGGATCCATAGTATCTGCAAATTAAGAATTGCAAGTTATATATATGTTGTGTCGCGTTAATGGGAAGGAGAGGAAGAAGGAGGAAGAATGAGGCTCGCGCGGTGTCGATATATATATTTTGTGTCACATGAATGGGAAGGAGAAACAAGGAGGAATATGGGGCGCGCGCGGTGTCGATATATGTTGTGTCGCGTGAATGGGAAGGAAGAAGGAGGAGCAATGGGGTGCGCGCGGTGTCGATATGTGTTGTGTCGCGTGAATGGGAAGGAAGAAGGAGGAGGAATGGGGTGCGCGCGGTGTCGAACATATTTGCACATCACATATTTGCACATAATATCCAACTTTTTTAAAATTGAACAAAACATAATATTTGCACATCACATTGTATCAATTGACATTCTATTTACATTGCCTAAGTAAAAAAATACTTGAGATTGTTAAATATCACAATTATCAAAATTATCAAAATATGTGCATTCTATTTGCATTTGCACATATTTTCACATAATATTTGCACATCAAAATATGTTCATTTGCACATATTTTCACATAATATATGCACATCACAATTGACATAATATTTGCACATCACATTCATATTTGCACATCAAAAATACTTGAGATTGACAAATATTTGCATTCTATTTGCATTTGCACATATTTTCACATTTAGACAAATATCACAATTATCAAAACATCACAAATATCACAATTGACAAATATTTTAAAAACCTAATTAAGCAAAGTAATTTGCTTGAGATGAGGGGAGGGCCGGGGAAGGGGAAGGCTTACCGGCCGGCGGTGGCCGCCGGCGTGCAGGGGCGGAGCTGCCTGCGGAGCGGGCAGGGGCAGGGGCGCGGGCCTCCTACTCCTTGGGCACCGGGCCGCGCGGGCTCGGGCGACGTGGGCCTCATCCTCCTTGGGCATCGGGGCGGGGGGGCAGCGGCGCGGGCAGGGGCAGGGGCAGGGGCAGGTGCAGGGGTGACGGCGTCAGAGGCGGAGCGGCGCGGGCTCGGGCGGCGCGGTCTACGGCGAAGAGGACGACGGTGGCTCAAAAATCCGGCAGCCTGACGGCGTCGTTCTGCTTAGCGTGCGATTTTCCTTATGCGTTTTGTGAGTGAAGTGGATGGAGAAGAAGAAGGCGGGGCAACAGTTATGTAGTACGGGCCTTTGTTCCTGGTTCATCGCCCCAACCGGGACCGTTGAGCCTTTGGTCCCGGTTGGTGGTACGAACCGGGACCAAAGGTCTGGGCGGGGAGCGTTGCTGGGTCGCCACGTGCAGCACGCGCACCGAGGGTCATCGGTCCCGGTTCGTAGGACGAACCGGGATCTTTGACCCGTTTTTCAGATTTTGGCCAAACTTTTGGTCTTTCCGCAGTTTTCAAATTTGTTTTCTTCTTTAATTAATTCTTTCAACTTGAAATGATTATTTATTGTGAATTTGGAAAAAAAATTCAACAGAAAAAATGCTTCAATTTAAATAAATAGTCCAAAACCATTTTCTGTTTTCAAAAATAATTATTCTAACTATACAAACTATTAACAATTTTACCATTTTCAATTAAATAAGAAACAAACGGCGGGAAATCGGGGTGTTCAAAACCTTTTTCTGATTTATAAAAGAATTATTCTAACTATTCAAATTATTAATATTTATGCCATTTTCAATTAAAAATTCATTAACTATTTTTTTTGCATATTTAATTAACTAAGAAGCCGGGCTAGGAATCTTCATCCCCGCCGTTTTGAATATAGTTTCAAATGGGCATAACAAATTTAAAAATGATCCAAACAACGTGAAACCTTAGCAAGGTGTCATATTATATGATATAGTTGCAAGTAAAAATACCAAACTTGGGAAATTGCAAACATCACAAAAAAATATTCGCAAAATGATCAATCATGTTGGAGGTTTCATAGCATTTAGGTCAAACCACCAATGTTATGGCTAGAATCGGGGCATAGTTTGTGATAATGTGCCCATATTGTGCACACATGTCCATCTTGGGATGGCTTACGATGTTGCAGGAGGAAGTTTCTCTTTTTATTGCACAAAAAAGCCAATTTCCATTTTTGAGGTGCCGAAATTCGGGTGTGTTGTGAAGCAATCACCAAATTAAAGTTTCACATTGGTACCAACCCATTTATCAAAAATACTAGACCATATAACATGTACAATTTCCCAACAAGGATATCTGGAACCTTTCCGTCGACCCCTCGTGAAAAAGACAAATTCCTGCCGATTTGGTAGGAGGCCTGATAGATTGGAACTACATGTACATTATATAATGCTCCTGATTTTTTGTTAAAATCAATTTTAGGTCCACAATATGCTATTTCATCATAGATCTGCTGCATGTTTTGCGAGGCTCAGCCCCGGGCTAGGAGTCTTCATCCCGCCGTTTTGAATATGGTTTCAAACGGGCATAACAAATTAAAAAACGATCCAAACAACGTGAAACCTTCGCGATGTGTCATATTATATGATATAGTTGCAAGTAAAAATACTAAACTTGGAAAATTGCAAACATCACAAAAAAACCTTCACAAAATGATCAATCATGTTGGAGGTTTCATGGCATTTAGGTCAAACCAGCAATGTTATGGCTAGAATCAGGGCATAGTTTGTGATAATATGCCCATATGATGCACACATGTCCATCTTGGGATGGCTTACGATGTTGCAGGAGGAAGTTTCCCTTTTTATTGCACGAAAAAGCCAATTTCTATTTTTGTGGTGTCGAAATCCGGGTGTGTTGTGAAGCAACCACCAAATTAAAGATTTCTACATAGATTTACATAAAAGGTTTAATACATTATTACACATCACTTGTTTCTAAATTTCCTTGGAGACCATGAACCCTTCTTCGCATATGTCCCTTGCTTATGATCGCTTCGGCCGTAACCATTGAGCATCTTCATTGTTTAACAGGATGGTTGGGTCAGTTTTCACTATGAAGGGAGGAATTTCATGAAACTTATCGTAATCTGCTGACATGTCTGTCTTGTCCTCGACTCCCACGATATTTCTTTTCCCTGAAAGAACTATGTGACGCATGTGCTCATCGTCTGATGTATTCGTATCCTTATTTTTTCTTTTTTTCGATCTTGTGGACATGTCCATCACATAGAAAACCTGGGCCACATCATTGGCTAGGACGAATGGTTCGTCTCTGTAACCAAGATTCTTGAGATCTACTATTGTCATTCCGTACAGCTGGTCTACCTTTACTCCTTCTCCATTCATGTTGACCCAACTGCATCGAAACAAAGGGACCTTAAAAGTAGGTTGCTGGCCCAAAATATATCGAGCTCGTTGGGGAACCCCAAGAGGAAGGTATGATGAGCACATCAGTAAGTTTTCCCTCAGTACGAAACCAAGGTTATCAATCCAGTAGGAGCAAGGAAACACCCCAAAGGTGTAGCTAGCTGGACGTTGGCAGGGCGCACTACAGGTGCCAGCAGCAACGTGGAGACCTGCACAACACAACTGATGGCTCAATGCACGGTGCCAGAAAAGTGCTGGTGCGTGGTTGATGTAGAGCTCGTTGGGAACCCCAAGAGGAAGGTATGATGAGCACAGCAGCAAGTTTCCCTCATTTATGAAACCAAGGTTTAATCAAACCAGTAGGAGCAAGGAAACACCCCAAAGGTGTTGCTAGCTAAGCCTTGGCAGGGCGCACTACCGGTGCTAGTAGCAACGTGGAGACCTGCACAACACAACCACAGAACTTTGTCCCCAACTTGCATGAGGTTGTCAATCTCACCGTGTTTTGCGGAAAACAAAGGATTAAACGTATCGAATGGAAAGAAGTAATAGTTTGCAGAAAGAAAACACAAAGAAGTAAAAGATTGTAGATTGTATGTAAATAAAAGGATCAGGATCCATAGTTCACTAGAGGTGGCTCTCCTTAAGATAGATAACATGCTGGGTGAACAAATTACAGCGGGGCAATTGACAAACATCGAGAAAGCAATACATGCATATACTAATCATCTTGACTCCTTTGGAACTTCATTGGGCATTACAACATTATACATAGACCGCCATCCAACTGCATTTATGACTAATAATCCACCTTCAGGTTATCATCTGAACCCCCTCCAGTATTAAGTTGCAAGCAATAGATTATTGCTTTACGAACTGCGTGTAAAGTAAACAATACGATTCTATGAACAAAGGATTGTTGTTTTCTCCCTAGTAGCAACAACACATCTAGTAACTTAGAGATTTCTGTCACTTCCCTAGATTACCAGAGGTATGAACCCACTATCGAGCATAAATACTAACTCTTGGAGTTGCAAGCATCTACTTGGCCAAGATAGCTACTAACAACGGAAAGCATGCAAGATCACAAATAACAAAGACATGATAGAATCAATAATCAATCTAAAATAGCATCTCAATATCCATCGGAACCCCGCAAACACAACATGCAGAATTACAAATAGATGATCTTGATCATGAACGGAGCTCACAAGATCTAAACATGAAAGCACAAAGGAGGAGAACCAGCCATCTAGCTACTACATGGATCCGTAGTCCAAGGATGAACTACTCACACATCACACTAGAGGCTTGCATGGTGATGAAGAAGGCCTCCAGGGTGAATTCCCCTCTCCGGCAGGGTGCTGAGAAGAGCTTCAGATCCCTCCCGATCTAGGGATGGAGACGACGGCGGCTACAGACTCTTCCGTGGATTTTTGATCGAGCACTTAGGGTTTTCCTCCTGAGGTCATCTTATAGGCAGAAGGAGAGGCTGAGTGGGTGCCTGGGCTAGCCACACCAACCCCTGGCGCGGGCCAAGCCTGGCCGCGCGGCCAGGTGGTGTGGCCGCCCTCTCGCCCTTCTTCGTCTCGTATTCTGGCATCTGATGACTTCCGGAAAAATAGGCACTTTGGCTTTTGTCCCGTCTAATTCCGAGAATATTCATTTTCTGACTTTCCTGGAACCAAAAACAGCAGAAAACAGGCAGCTGGCACTGTGGCTCTTGTTAATAGGTTAGTCCAAGAAATCATATGAAAAGTACTCCAAAGTCTGGACAAAACACAAGAAAGTGGATAAAACGAAGCATGGAACATCAAACATTATAGATACATTTGCAATGTATCAACATCCCCAAGCTTAACTCCTGCTCGTCCTCGAGTAGGTAAGTGATAAAAAGAAAGAATAATTTTTGAGGTGACATGCACCATCAAAGACATGATCAAAGTATTTGTAAAACATTCAAGCTGGGATCATAGTACTTCAATCATAACATGAAAGACAAAGTTCTAGCAATAAGCAAAGAAACTATGATGCAACATGAAAAGGCAGAAACAAAAGATTCATGAATAACAATGCTTTGCAAGCCGTTTGTTTGTTTCACATAAAGAAAACATAGCATAATAGTATTCAGCTTTTTCCTCATAGAGTAGCAAATATAAATTCATAGGACACCTTCAAAGTTCATAAGAGTGACTGGATACAAATAGTTTAAAACAAGCAATATCAATTTATGCATCAATCAACTAGTCTTGGGACAATGCACATAGAACTAAGAATGGCCACTATGCTCTCAAAGTAGGTGCATAAAGGTAGAAGGTGGAGACTCAATATAATGGTGGAAGAAAGGCCTTCATAAAAGGAAGTAGGGATTCAAGTCTCATAAAGAGCTTCCAAAAATTATGGTACTTATAGCTTTCAGCTCTCATTGCCCCTATCATAAGCATCTTTAAGGTGATTAAGGTTAAAGTGACACAACTAAGAGGATATGCTTAACAAGTTATAAACCGAAATACCATGCCCCTTACTTACAAGGACCAAACCTCATGCTACTCAACTTTAGTCACGAGTAAGCTCTTGTCATTGTAAGTACATGTGTATCATAAAGAACCGCCAACAGGGTACCACTTGCACATGATACGGGAGCTTTCCCATAATCAAAATGACAAAGCAAGCATACAATGAGCATCTCAGCGATCTTTTTATTTGCTATTTGCATAGGTTTTTATTGAGGATGCTTCATAGAGTTCTCATTATGGTGATGCTGCAAGTTTCCACCATGATTAGGCATGGCTTAGGCTAGCAGCCCAGGCGTTTCTCTAACACACATACAAACTCCATGATCTTACAAGTTCCACTTTTATTTCACACCGCCGGGATCCGTAAACAAAAGAACATGATATCAACGGGGTACAAAGTACAAGTGCAATGTTGAAAGCGTTCCCCATGAAACATGGTTCTGCTAATTTCAACTTATAAAGCGCAAGCATATACGCAACAAAGAAGGACCCAATGGTTCAAGTTTATTAGATGCAAAAAATATTAAGGGCAAGAAAAGTAAAGTGTGACATCAAGTTCGTGAGACCTTTAATCACTAGTTTTCTCATAACAAGTTTAATTTGGAAGGTAAACAAAAGCATGAATGTACTTGGAATAGCATAAGCTAGTAGGTAGGTATGGTGGACTCTTTGGAATAACTTGGTTTAGGGAGTTGGATGCATGAGTGGAACTCATACTTGGTTGTGGAGGCTAGCAAAAGACTGGGAGCGACAAACTAAGAGAGCAATAATGGCCATAATCATGCAGAGCGTCAAAACATCATTGATCAAAGAATAAATTGATACTAAAAGTTGAAAACTAAAGGATCATACAGGCTATGGTGACTTGAGATAGTCATAACATGGTGTGAGCATGCGCCAAGTCAACCCAAATAAAGCATCAAAGGAGAATACCACTATACTATGCTTTAATATGCTAAAACAACACATGATTCATCCAAGGCACATTAAGCAATCTCAATTGTTTATAAAAATTCATACTACAGCAAAGAATACTAAGCATAAAGCCAAAACAATATCAAGCATGGCATGACAAAGCATAGGCCACAGTCAAAAACGAGATCTTTTTACCACATAAGCATGAACTTTCCTACTCTTTTCCAAACCAAACCAAACTATTTGCAAACCAATGTATGAAAGAGGGGCTCCAACCAATTTATTCAGAAAACTAAGCAAAACAAAAAGAAGACGCTCCAAGAACAACACAACTGTGCATGAAACAATAAAAATGAAGCGTTTGGAAGAAACCTGTGATTTTTATTAATGAAGAAATTTGATGCTTGTACTTCTTGGATATTTCTTGGGATGACATGCGTGGCATCCCCAAGCTTTAGATTTAGTCCATCCGTCATCTCATTACTCATTCCTTCCATACACCTGAAATTTTTCCTTCATACAAAACTTCACACAATCTTATTAGCAACATTAGTGCACATAAGATAAATAAGTCTTAAGGTTCAGTTGTAACACCAAATAAACTTCCATTAGAACACTAGCTACTGTAGCACTTCCCTCAAAAAGCTCAATTCCCCAAAAGAACTCAAAAAGGAACCAACAAGAAGCAAATGCAGAAAATGCCAGAAATCTGTCAAAACAGACCAGCAGATAAAGACGAATTTTTTCGAAGATCTTCTGTTCCTCAAATCAAAAAGTGTTGAACTAACGAAAGTTAGATAACAACCTGGGGCAGAAGCACAAACATTCACGCCTCAAAAAGACGTTCAGAGATTTTACACGAATTTTTACGGTGAAGTACAGAAATCTGTTTCGGGACAGCAACTTTTCCAATCATTACTTCTCTCTCATTAGAGGTTACTCTTGGCACAAAAAGCAAATAAAAAGGATAAGGAGAGGTTATTAATGAAGTAATAACTTCCAAGACTCATCTAAAACTTTTGGGTTATCTCCCAATAAGTACTTTTCTTTAACGCCTTTAAGTTAGGCATGATAGTTTGAGAAGATGCTCACATAAGAAATATGAATTGAAGTAAAAAAGAGCATCAAGAAGCAAATTCAAAATACATTTAAGTCTAACCCACTTTCTATGCATAGGAACCTTGTAATAAAATAAATCAAAGAAGCACATAGTTGCAAGAATGGGTAGATAAAACAAGAGCAACTTCAAAACTTTCAGCACATGGAGAGGTGTTTCAATACCATGAAAACTTCTACAACAATATTTTCATATCTCATAATAATTTTCAGTAGCCTCATGAATAAACTCAACAATATAACTATCACATAAAGCATGCTTTTCATGATCTACAAACACTAGAGCTCTCTATAAACATTTTCAAAAGAATCCTCAGGAACATGACATTCGTCCTCCTTTGATAAGCATGGGGGGCAATCAAATAATGTAAGGGTTAAAGAGTTACTCTTATTAGAAGGTAGGGATGGGTAGATCCATTCTTCCTCCTCTTGATGATCACTCTCCTCCACTTTTTCATCCAATGAGCTTCCAGTTTCAGTTATTTCTTCTTCCATAGGCTCCTGCAAGACATTAGTCTCTTCCATTGGTGGAGAGCATCTATTAAGATATTCAAGAACATAGCCATTTTCTACCTTGTAATTATCAAAGAAAAATTTAAGTATATCATAAAACTCATATTTATAAGGTGAATCATTAGTATTTTCAAGCAAACTAGCAAGTTCAAATGCACCCTTCCAAGCAATAAATTCTTCAATTTGTTCCACATCATAAAAGTCATAATTCCCTTTAACATGAGAAGATATGGTAACATTATAATTATACTCACATTGAAAAGGGAGGTGTTTATACCTCCTACAGCAACAAGATTTATCAAAGCAATAAGTAACATTATAAGTAGAGCACACGTTTCTAGCAATGGTATATAATTTATCAATTTGTTCCCATAAATGTTTCCCTTTTGTGACAAGCGGTGTTCCTTATAATAATATTTTTGTTCTTCCGTGAACCCACCTTGCCAATAAGTTCAGTTTCAAAGAAACCAACCATTGATAGAAAGCATGATAAAGCAAGACAATAGCTGACCAACGAAAGTACCAACTATAGTAGGGACTAATTTTTTGTTTTTTCAAATAAGAAAGAAAACTACTAAAACAATTTTTTTTGTGTTTTTGATAACAAAACAAGAAAACAAAACAAAAGGAAACTAAGCAAAACAAAAATAACAAAGTAAAGAGATTGGTTATGAGGGACTCCCCTTCTGAAGATGTCTTTGACTCCCCGGCAATGGCGCCAGAAAAATGCTTGAATTGCTCAATGCACGGTGCCAGAAAAGTGCTGGTGCGTGGTTGATGTAGAGCTCGTTGGGAACCCCAAGAGGAAGGTTTGATGAGCACAGCAGCAAGTTTCCCTCAGTTATGAAACCAAGGTTTAATCGAACCAGTAGGAGCAAGGAAACACCCCAAAGGGGTTGCTAGCTAAGCCTTGGCAGGGCGCACTACCGATGCTAGTAGCAACGTGGAGACCTACACAACACAACCACAGAACTTTGTCCCCAACTTGCGATGACGTTGTCAATCTCACCGTATTTTGTGGAAAACAAAGGATTAAACGTATCGAATGGAAAGAAGTAATAGTTTGCAGAAAGAAAACACAAAGCAGTAAACAGTTTGTAGATTGTATGTAAAGAAAAGGATCAGGATCCATAGTTCACTAGAGGTGGTTCTCCTTAAGATAGATAACATGCTGGGTGAACAAATTACAGCGGGGCAATTGACAAACATCGAGAAAGCAATACATGCATATACTAATCATCTTGACTCCTTTGGAACTTGATTGGGCATTACACCATTATACATAGACCGCCATCCAACTGCATCTATGACTAATAATCCATCTTCAGGTTATCATCCGAACCCCCTCCAGTATTAAGTTGCAAGCAACAGATTATTGCTTTACGAATTGCGTGTAAAGTAAACAATACGATTGTTCTATGAACAAAGGATTGTTGTTTTCTCCCTAGTAGCAACATCACATCTAGTACCTTAGAGATTTATGTCACTTCCCCAGATTACCAGAGGCATGAACCCACTATCGAGCATAAATACTAACTCTTGGAGTTGCTAGCATCTACTTGGCCAAGATAGCTACTAACAACGGAAAGCATGCAAGATCACAAATAACAAAGACATGATAGAATTAATAATCAATCTGAAATAGCATCTCAATGTCCATCGGATCCCCGCAAACACAACATGCAGAATTACAAATAGATGATCTTGATCATGAACGGAGATCATAAGATCTAAACATGAATGCACAAAGGAGGAGAACCAGCCATCTAGCTACTACATGGATCCGTAGTCCAAGGATGAACTACTCACGCATCACACCGGAGGCTTGCATGGAGATGAAGAAGGCCTCCAGGGTGAATTCCCCTCTCCGGCAGTGTGCTGGGAAGAGCTTCAGATCCCTCCCGATCTAGGGATGGAGACGACGGTGGCTACAGACTCTTTCGTGGATTTTTGATCGGGCACTTAGGGTTTTCATCCCGAGGGCATCTTATAGGCGGAAGGAGAGGCCAAGGGGGTGCCTGGGCTGGCCACACTGATACATTGCAAATGTGTCTATAATTTTTGATGTTCCATGCTTGGTTTTATCCACTTTCTTGTGTTTTGTTCCAACTTTGGAGTACTTTTCATATGATTTCTTGGACTAACCTATTAACAAGATGCCACAGTACCAGTTGCCTGTTTTCTGCTGTTTTTGGTTCTAAGAAAGTCAGAAAATCAATATTCTCGGAATTGGACCGGACAAAAGCCAAAGTCCATATTTTACCGAAAGACTCACTGAGCCAGAAGACGAGACGGAGAGGGGCCACAGGGCGTCCACACCATGTGGTGGCGCGGGCTAGCCCTAGCCGCGCCACCAGGTGGTGTGGGCCCCCTGGCCGCCCACCGACCTTTCCTCTTTCGCCTATAAGAGCCTCCCGATACCAAAACCCTAAATCGTCCTGCCTCTAGCCACGAAAAGTTCCACAGCGCCGCCTCCACTGAAAAGGAGATTCGGGGGACAGAAAGTCTCTTTTCCGGCACCCTGCCGGGACAGGGAAGTGCCCCCGGAGCCATTTCCATCGATCTCCACTGCCATCTCCATCACCGTTGCTGATTCTCATGATGAGGAGGGAGTAGTTCTCTCTCGAGGCTAAGGTTTCTACCGGTAGCTATGTGTTCATCTCTCTTCCTATGCATGATCTTATTGAGATCATGAGCTTGTAATCTATAGATCTACCTTGCTACTCAAGTGCTTTAATAGATCTCTGCTCTCCCCATGTGTGTGAAAGTGACAGCGTGCTCACCATGGTGGCACTTAGGCTAGAGATTACAAATACTTGTTATGTGTTATATTTGGAGTTGGATGTCTTTATGAAATTGTGGTGTTTGTTGGACTCATCTAGTACTCAAGGTGATAGCGTGGGGTTTTCTATATGGGAAAGGCTTACTTTGAGGTGTGCTGTTATAGCCCTACCATCGATTAGAGTGTCCAACCGGAGAGTAGTTAAGAGTAGTATCATAAAGAAGAATATATTTATATGAGAGTGTTCACTAGTGAAAGTATGATCCCTAGGCCTTGCTTCTTAGCATTGAAACACCGTTTGCTACTAGATCTGTTACGTGTGTGCTTGCTTCCTTCTTTATTTCAGTTTTCCTTTAGTCTCTTCCACGCCATCAAGTTATCTTCTATCACCGTTACCGCTTATAATTATCTTTACCACTTGTATTTCACTATCTCTTCACCGAACTAGTGCACCTATACACCTAACAAGTGTATTGGGTGTGTTGGGGACACAAGAGACTTCTTGTATCTTGATTGTAGGGTTGCTTGAGAGGGAATACCTTTGACCACTTCCTCCCTGAGTTCGATAAACCTTGGGTGATCCACTTAAGGGAAAACTTGCTGCTGTTCTACAAACCTCTACACTTGGAGGCCCAACAATTGTCTACAAGAATAGAAGTGCGTAGACATCACACACCACCCCCTGGCGCGGGCCAAGCCTGGCCGCGCGGCCAGGTGGTGTGGCCGCCCTTTGGCCCTTCTCTGTCTCGTATTCTGGCATCTGATAACTTCTAGAAAAATAGGCACTTTGGCTTTTGTCCCGTCTAATTCCGAGAATATTCATTTTCTGACTTTCGTCGAACCAAAAACAGCAAAAAACAGGCAGCTGGCACTATGGCTCTTGTTAATAGGTTAGTCCAGGAAATCATATGAAAAGTACTCCAAAGTGTGGACAAAACACAAGAAAGTGGATAAAACCAAGCATGGAACATCAAAAATTATAGATACATTTGCAATGTATCAAAAACCGCAGAACTTTGCCCCAACTTGTGATGAGGTTGTCAATCTCACCGGTTTTGCTGAAAACAAAGGATTAAACATATCGAATGGAAGAAAGTAAACACAAAGCAGTAAACAGTTTGTAGATTGAATGTAAAAGAAAGGACCGGGGTCCATAGTTCACTAGAGGTGGCTCTCCTTAAGATAGATAACATGCTGGGTGAACAAATTACCGTGGGGCAATTGACAAACATCGAGAAAGCATACAAGCATATACTAATCATCTTGACTCCTTTGAGACTTGATTGGGCATTACAACATTATACATAGACCGCCATCCAACTGCATCTATGACTAATAATCCACCTTTAGGTTATCATCCGAACCCCCTCCAGTATTAAGTTGCAAGCAACAGATTATTGCTTTACAAATTGCGTGTAAAGTAACCAATATGATTGTTCTATGAACAAAGGATTGTTGTTTTCTCCCTAGTAGCAACATCACATCTAGTACCTTAGAGATTTCTGTCACTTCCCCACATTACCAGAGGCATGAACCCACTATCGAGCATAAATACTAACTCTTGGAGTTGCTAGCATCTACTTGGCCAAGATAGCTACTAACAACAGAAAGCATGCAAGATCACAAATAACAAAGACATGATAGAATCAATAATCAATCTGAAATAGCATCTCAATATCCATCGGATCCCCACAAACACAACATGTATGGATTACAAATAGATGATCTTGATCATGAACGGAGCTCACAAGATCTAGACATGATAGCACAAAGGAGGAGAACCAAACATCTAGCTACTACATGGACCCATAGTCCAGAGATGAACTACTCACACATCACACCGGAGGCTTGCATAATGATGAAGAAGGCCTCCAGGGTGAATTCCCCTCTCCGGCAGGGTGCCGGGAAGAGCTTCAGATCCCTCCCGATCTACAGATGGAGATGACGGTGGCTATAGAATATTTCGTGGAACTTTGATCGGGTACTTAGGGTTTCCGTATCAGAGGAAATATATAGGCGGAAGGAGAGGCCGAGGGGGTGCCTGGGGCGGCCGGACCACCCCCTGGCGTGGGCCAGGCCTGGCCGTGCGGCCAGGTGGTGTGGCCAGGCCCCAGCCCCTCTCCATCTCGTATTCTGGCTCCAAGTGTCCCCCGGTAAAATAGTGAGTTTGGCTTTTGTCCCGTCCAATTTCGAGAATATTCATTTTCTGACTTCCTGAAACCAAAAACAGCAGAAAACAGGCAGCTGGCACTGTGGCTCTTGTTAATAGGTTAGTCCAAGAAATCATATGAAAAGTACTCCAAAGTGTGGACAAAACACAAGAAAGTAGATAAAACCAAGCATGGAACATCAAAAATTATAGATACATTTGCAATGTATCAACATTCCCAAGCTTAACTCCTGCTCGTCCTCGAGTAGGTAAGTGATAATAAGAAAGAATAATTTTTGAGGTGACATGCACCATCATAAACTTGATCAAAGTATTTGTAAAACATTCGAAGCTAGGATCATAGTACTTCAATCATAACATGAAAGACAAAGTTCTAGCAATAAGACAAAGAAACTATGATGCAACATGAAAAGGCACAAACAAAAGATTCATGAATAACAATGCTTTGCAAGACGTTTGTTTGTTTCACATAAAGAAAACATAGCATAATAGCATTCAGCTTGTCCCTCATAAAGTAGCAAATATAAATGCATAGGACACGTTCAAAGTTCATAAGAGTGACTAGATACAAATAGTTTAAACAAGCAATATCAAGGTATGCATCAATCAACAAGTCTTGGGACAATGCACATAGAACTAAAAATGGCCACTATGCTCTCACAGTAGGTGCATAAAGGTAGAAGGTGGAGACTCAATATAAAGGTGGAAGAAAGGCCTTGATAGAAGGAAGTCTAGATTCAAGTTTCATAAAGATCTTCCAAAAATTATGGTACTTATAGCTTTCAGCTCTCCTTGCCCCATCATAAGCATCTTGAAGGTGATTAAGGTTAAAGTGACACAACTAAGAGGATATGCTTGACAAGTTATAAACCGAAATCTTATGCCCCTTACTTACGAAGACCGAACCTCATGCTACTCAACTTTAGTCACAAGTAAGCTCTTGTCATTGTAAGTACATATGTATCATAAAGAACCGCCAACGGGGTACCCCTTGCACATGATACAGGAGCTATCCCATAATCAAAATGACAAGGCAAGCAGACAATGAGCATCTCAATGATCTTTTTATTTGCTATTTGCATAGGTTTTTATTGAGGATGCTTCATAGAGTTCTCATTATGATGATGCTGCAAGTTTCCACCATGATTAGGCATGGCTTAGGCTAGCGGCCCAGGCATTTCTCTAACACACATACAAACTCCATGATCTTACAAGTTCCACTTTTATTTCACACCGTCGGTATCCATAAGCAAAAGAACATGATATCAACGGGATACAAAGTACAAGTGCAATGTTGAAAGCGTTCCCCATGATACATGGTTCTGCTAACTTCAACTTATAAGCGCAAGCATATACACAACAAAGAAGGACCCAATGGTTCAAGTTTATTAAATGCAAAAAAGTAAAGTGTGCCATCAAGTTCGTGAGAGCTTTAATCACTAGTTTTCTCATAACAAGTTTAATTTGGAAGGTAAACAAAAGCATGAATATACTTGGAATAGCATATGCTAGTAGGTAGGTATGGTGGACTCTTTGGAATAACTTACTTTAAGGAGTTGGATGCATGAGTGGAACTCATACTTGGTTATGGAGGCTAGCAAAAGACTAGGAGCGACAAATTAAGAGAGCAATAATGGCCATAATCATGCAGAGCGACAAAACATCATTGATCAAAGCATAAAGTGATACTACAAGTTGAAAACTAAAGGACCATAAAGGCTATGGTGACTTTGGATTCATCCTGTAGGTGGGCACGGGCTGCCCACGGGGGCGCCAGCCCATCCCACCTTTTTCACTTAAATGGACTCCCATGACAGCAGCAGCAAAATCTCATAGACACCCACGGCGCCCCCGCTACCGCCGCCAGCCCACCACGCAACGCTTCCTATGGTAAAATCCAACAGAGCCGAGAATGCGGAGGAGGAAGCCGTGATGAACAAAAAGAAGAGGACCCTCCCAGCACGCAAGGCGAGCGTGCAAGCTTCACCTTTTTCTTTCCAGGCCGCGGTCTATTTTTGTCGTGTGGCGCTTGTGCAGATCTCGGCGGAGGACTTATTGGTGGGAGGATGGGGCTGGCGGAGTTCCTGGCGCCGACAATGATAGGGAAGCGGCCGGCCGTGTGCAGCTGCGCTATGGACCGGCCATCCAGGATGCAAGACACGACGCGGCGGGAGCACAACGCGACCATGATCCCCTACTCCCTATGGAGCGCAGCGGCGCCGGACGGGCACACCGACTTGACCACGAAGAGCTCCCCTGACTTGTCATCCGCCGCAGGAACACGTCCGCCCTAGACGAGCCTCGACCATGATCCGCAGTCCGTGCCCGCATCCATCGCTCACTCATCGTTATTTCCATCTCCAAGGGGGCATCTCTGTCCTCTCTATTTCCAATTGCGAATTGAATTTCTATTGCAGCAGTGGTGGTTTCCGCCGATGAGTTCCTGGAAAGTACACCTATTTGGACTCCAATGGGGCGGCCACGAGTGATAGTTTGTGTCGTGCGTGTCTAGGATTCCTAGACTAATTTCCCTACGATTCGTCTATACAGGCGTGCCTCGTTGCTCGAGCGGAGAGAGGAGCAGCAGCAGTACAAGAGATGAGGAAACGAAGGAGTTGAGTTGCCTGTCGCTGTCGTTGTTCCTGGTAGATGGGCTCGACGGACGCCGCTAAACTAAGTTGGAATTAAATGGTCAAAATCATAGATCCATTTGATTAAATGGGCCCAGGCGGTAAGCCCACGGGCAGCCGTGGACGTGACCATTTACAGGCATACTTTGGGTAGTCATAACATGGGGTGAGCATGCGCCAAGTCAACCCAAATAAAGCATCAAAGGAGAATACCACTATACTATGCTTTAATATGCTAAAACAACGCATGATTCATCCAGGCACATTAAGCAATCTCAATTGTTTATAACAAGTCATGCTACATCAAATAATACTAAGCATAAAGCCAAAACAATATCAAGCACGACATGACAAAGCATAGGCCACAGTCAAAAACAAGCTCTCTTTACCACTTAAGCATGAACTTTCCTACTATTTTCCAAACAAAACCAAACTATTTGAAAACCAATGTATGAAAGAGGGGGTCCAACAAATTTATTCAGCAAACTAAGAAAACCAAGCAAACAAAAAAACAAAACGAAAACAAAAAAGAAGACGCTCCAAGAACAACACAAATGTTCATGAAACAATAAAAATGAAGCGTTTGGAACAAACCTGAGATTTTTATTGATGAAGAGGGGGATGCTTTGGGCATCCCCAAGCTTTGACGCTTGTACTTCTTGGATATTTCTTGGGGTGACACGCATGGCAACTCCAAGCTTGAGCTTTAGTCCATTCTTGATCTCATTACTCATTTCTTCCATACACCTGAAATTTTTCCTTCATACAAAACTTCACACAATCTTTATTAGCAACATTAGTGCACTCAAGATAATAAGTCTTTAGGTTCTGTTCTAGTACCTGTAAACTTCCATTAAAACACTAGCTACTGTAGCACTTCCCTCAAGAAGCTCAATTCCCCAAAAGAACTCAAAAAGGAACCAACAAGAAGCAAGTGCAGAAAATGGCAGAAATCTGTCAAAACAGACCAGCAGGTAAAGATGAATTTTTTTGAAGACCTTCTGTTGCTCAAATAAAAAAGTGCTGAACTAACGAAAGTTAGATACCAACCTGTGTCAGAAGCACAAAAATGCACGCCTCAAAAGTACGTTCAGAGATTTTACACGAATATTTACGGTGAAGCACAGAAATCTGTTTCGGGACAGCAACTTTCCCAATCATTACTTCTCTCTCATTAGAGGTTACTCTTGGCACAAAAAGCAAATAAAAAGGATAAGGAGTGGTTATTACTGAATTAATAACTTTCAAGACTCATCTAAATCTTTTGGGTTATCTCCCAATAAGTACTTTTCTTTAACGCCTTTAAGTTAGGCATAAGAAGCAAGAAAAAGAATCAAGTGTTCTCAAATGAAGAAGCATTGAGAGCAAAATTTTTTTTCATATGAGAGGCAAAAGAAATCTTCTCTCTATTCTTAGGGAAATTTTCTATACCTTTCTTGACTGGGATTTGAAGTTTAATGGTGCCTTCTTTCATATCAATTATGGCACCAACAGTTCTAAGAAAAGGTCTTCCCAAAGTAATAGGACAAGAAGCATTGCATTCAACATCCAAAACATAGAAATCAACGGGGACATAGGCATTGTTAACCATAATAAGAACATCATTAATACTCCCCATGAGTTTCTTTTTAGCATTATCATCAAGTGGGACATTCAAAATAACAATCTTCAAGTGGTGGCAAGTCAAGCATATCATAAATCCTTCTAGGCATAATAGAAACACTACTATCAAGATCACATAAAGCTTTGAAATCAAAATCATTCACTTTCATGTTAATGATGGGTTCCCAACCATCTTCTTGTTTTATAGGAATAGAAGCTTTATGTTTCATCTTTTCTTCTTTAATATTTATGAGAGTATCAGTAATGTGTTTTGTAAAGGCCATGTTCATAGCACTAACATTAGGACTTTTAGCAAGCTTTTGTAGGAACTTAATAACTTCAGAGATATTACAACCATCAAGATCAAAATCATAATTATCATCTAAGGTAGTCGAGCTATTACTAGCCTCAAAACTAGTGGTAGTGATAGTGTAAACACTAATGTTTCTAGCAATTTCATCTTCTCTTTCCCACTTAGCATGTAATTCAGCTAATAGTCTAACATTTTCATCAATTCTTACTTGTATGGCATTAGTAGCTGCAAAAGGATTATCATTAGTTTCAGGTTTAGCAGCCATTTTATTAATTAATGAAGATTAAGCTTCAGACAAATATGATATATTCGTTTCAGCATTAGAAAGTTTCAATTGTAAACTAGGAATTTCCCTATTTAGACTCTCAAGTTGATGGCTAATGTTCTTCAAAATGATAGATTGTTCCTCCATAGTTTTAGTAAATAGTTGATTTTGTTCATATTGCATTTGCATGAAGTTCTTAGTGGCTCTTTCAACTTCTAAAATTCTTCCTTCACTAGGTAATCCAGGTCTGCCATTATAACCATAAGTATTATTAGGAGGGTAAGGCCCATAATTGTTATTACCATAAGCATTGTTACCAAAATTATTATTTCTTATAAATCACATCAACTGGCTGTTCTTGAGCAACCAAAGAGGCTAAGGGAACATTATTTGGATCAATATGGGCTTTCCCATTAACAAGCATAGACATAATAATATCAATCTTATCACTCAAGGAGGAAGTTTCCTCAACAGAATTTACCTTCTTACCTTGTGGAGCTCTTTTAGTATGCCATTTAGAATAGTTAACCATCATATTATCCAGAAGCTTTGGTGCATCACCCAAAGTAATGGTCATAAAGGTACCTCCAGCAGCAGAATCCAATAGGTTCCTTGAAGAATAGTTCAATCCTGCATAAAAAGTTTGGATGATCATCCAAGCAGTCAGTCACTGAATGGGACAATTCTTAACCAAAGATTTCATCCTTTCCCAAGCTTGAGCAACATGTTCATAATCAGATTATTTAACCTTCATTATTTCACTTCTCATAGATATAATCTTAGCAGGAGGATAGTATTTTCCAATAAAAGCATCTTTGCATTTAGTCCAAGAATCAATACTATTCCTAGTTAAGGAATTCAACCATTCTTTAGCTTTTCCCCTCAAAGAGAAAGGAAACAATTTAAGCTTAATAATATCTCCATCTATATCCCTATGCTTTTGCATCTCACAAAGTTCAACAAAGTTATTTATATGGGCAGCGGCATCTTCATTATTAATACCAAAAAATTGTTCTCTCATAACAAGATTGAGTAAAGCAGGTTTTATCTCCAAGAAAGTAGCTTCAGGAACCGGTGGAGCAATAGACGTGCTCATAAAATCATGGTTGTTGGTGCTAGTGAAGTCACACAACTTAGTGTTTTCAAGAGTAGTCATTGTTTTGTATTTTTAATGAAGAAAGCAAACTAGTAAAACTATTGTGTGTGTTTTTGATAAAGAAACAAGCAAACAAAGCAAAAGAAACTAAGAAAAACAAAAATAACAAAGTAAAGAGATTGGTTATGAGGGACTCCCCTTGTGAAGATGTCCTTGACTCCCCGGCAACGGCGCCAGAAAAATATATCGAGCTCGTTAGAGAACCCCAAGAGGAAGGTATGATGAGCACATCAGTAAGTTTTCCCTCAGTACGAAACCAAGGTTATCAATCTAGTAGGAGCAAGGAAACACCCCAAAGGTGTAGCTAGCTGGACGTTAGCAGGGCGCACTACCGGTGCCAGCAGCAATGTGGAGACCTCACAACACAACCACAGAACTTTGCCCCAACTTGCGATGAGGTTGTCAATCTCACCGGTTTTGCTGAAAACAAAGGATTAAACATATCGAATGGAAGAAAGTAATAGTTTGCAGAAAGAAAACACAAAGCAGTAAACAGTTTCTAGAATGAATGTAAAAGAAAGGACCGGGGTCCATAGTTCACTAGAGGTGGCTCTCCTTAAGATAGATAACATGCTGGGTGAACAAATTACAGCAGGGCAATTGACAAACATCGAGAAAGCATACAAGCATATACTAATCATATTGACTTCTTTGAGACTTGATTGGGCATTACAACATTATACATAGACCGCCATCCAACTGCATCTATGACTAATAATCCACCTTCAGGTTATCATCCGAACCCCCTCCAGTATTAAGTTGCAAGCAATAGATTATTGCTTTACAAATTGCGTGTAAAGTAAACAATACGATTGTTCTATGAACAAAGGATTGTTGTTTTCTCCCTAGTAGCAACAACACATCTAGTACCTTAGAGATTTCTGTCACTTCCCCATATTACCAGAGGCATGAACCCACTATCGAGCATAAATACTAACTCTTGGAGTTGCTAGCATCTACTTGGCCAAGATAGCTACTAACAACGGAAACCATGCAAGATCACAAATAACAAAGACATGATAGAATCAATAATCAATCTTAAATAGCATCTCAATATCCATCGGATCCTCGCAAACACAACATGTATGGATTACAAATAGATCATCTTGATCATGAATGGAGCTCACAAGATATAGACATGATAGCACAAAGGAGGAGAACCAGCCATCTAGCTACTACATGGACCCGTAGTCCAGAGATGAACTACTCACGCATCACACCGGAGGCTTGCATTATGATGAAGAAGGCCTCCAGGGTGAATTCCCCTCTCCGGCAGGGTGCCAGGAAGAGCTTTAGATCCCTCCCGATCTAGGGATGGAGATGACGGCGGCTACAGACTCTTTTGTGGAATTTTGATCGGGTACTTAGGGTTTCCGTATCAGAGGCAATATATAGGCGGAAGGAGAGGCCGAGGGGGTGCATGGGGCGGCCAGACCACCCCCTGGCGCAGGCCAGGCCTGGCCGCGCGGCCAGGTGGTGTCCAGGCCCCAGCCCCTCTCCATCTCGTATTCTGGCTCCAAGTGTCCCCCGGTAAAATAGTGACTTTGGCTTTTGTCCCGTCCAATTCCAAGAATATTCATTTTCTAACTTCCTGAAACCAAAAACAGCAGAAAATAGGCAGCTGGCACTGTGGCTCTTGTTAATAGGTTAGTCCAAGAAATCATACGAAATGTACTCCAAAGTGTGGAAAAAACACAAGAAAGTAGATAAAACCAAGCATGGAACATCAAAAATTATAGATACATTTGCAATGTATCATAGGTCCATAGTCAAGTTCCCAAATCTCCTCTATGTAACCATAATATGTGTCCTTTTTCCCATTCTCTCCTGTTGCATCAAAGCGGACACCACTGTTTTAGTTGGTGCTCTTTTTATCTTGGGCGACCGTATAAAATATATTCCCATTTATCTCGTACCCTTGGAAAGTCAATACAGTCTCAGATGGTCTTGATGCCAACAAGTAGAGCTGATCTCCAATATTGGTGTCATGCATGAGATGTAATTGCAACCAAGTGCCGAAAGTCTCCATGTGATTTTCTTTAATCTAGTTGTCATCCTTCCCCTGGAACTTGGAGATTACAACATTCATGTGTTCCTCGATATACATAGCCACGAAGGTAGAAGTTTGTAGAACTTTGTAGTGTGCTTGAGTCAAAGAATGCCCGTCCCAAAATATCATTGCTTTTTTTCCTAGCGTGCCTTTTCCACTCAGTCTCCCCTCATACCGCGATTTAGGAACACCAATCGGCTTAAGGTCAGGAAGAAAGTCAACGCAGAAACCAATGACCTCCTCTGTTCCATAGCCGTTGGAGATTCTTCCTTCTGGCCTAGCACGGTTATGAACATATTTCTTTAAAACTCCCATGAACCTCTCGAAGGGGAACATATTGTGTAAAAATACAGGACCGAGAATGGCAATCTCGTCGACTAGGTGAACCAGCAGATGAGTCATAATATTGAAGAAGGACGGGGGAACACCAACTCAAAACTGACAAGACATTGGACCATATCCTTCTGTAGCCTTTCTAGACTTTCTCGATCGATTACCTTCTGAGATATTGCATTGAGAAATGCACATAGCTTCACAATGGGTACTCGGAAATTTTCGGTAGAAGCCCCCGCAATGCAACTGGAAGCAACTACGTCATAATCATGTGGCAATCATGAGACTTCAGGTTCTGAAATTTTTTCTCTGCCATATTTATTATTCCTTTTATATTTGACGAGAAGCTGCCGGGACGTTGATACTTCTCAGGCATTTAAAAAAGATTCCCTTCTCTGCTTTGGTAAGAGCGTAGCTACTTAATTATTGACGCCCTTTATCAGTATGCTTGTTGTATGGGTCTTTGATACATTGCTGGTCCTCCCGTGCTTCTGGTGTATCTTTTGTCTTCCCATACAAGCCCAGGAAGCCTAGCAGGTTCACGCAAAGAGTCTTCGTCACGTGCATCACGTCGATTGAAGAACGGACCTCCAGGTTTACCCAATAGGGTAGCTCCCAAAATATAGATTTCTTCTTCCACATGGCCGCGTGTGCGGTAACGGTGTCTTTTGGAACAGATTGCCCGCCAGGACCCTTTCCAAAGATTACTTCTAGGTCCTTCACCATACCAAATACATCAGGACCTTTAGGGAGCTTAGGCTTTTTCCGGTGATCTGCCTCACCATTGAAATGCTTGCCTTTCTTTCTCACGGCATGATTGGGCGGAAGAAATTGACGACACCCCAGGTACACAACCTTATTACATTTATCCAAATATGTATCTTTAGTCTTATCTAAACAATGTGTGCATGCATTGTATCCCTTATTTGACTGTCCTAAAATGTTACTAAGAGCAGGTCAACCATTGATGGTTACGAAAAGCAACGCTCGCAGGTCAAATTCCTCCCGTTTGTGCTAATCCCACACACGTACACCTGGTTTGGCCCACAACTGTAAAAGTTCATGGACTAATGGCCTTAGGTACACATCAATGTCGTTGCCAGGTTGCCTCGGTCCTTGGATGAGCACTAGCATCATAATGAACTTTCGCTTCATGCACAATGAAGGAGGAAGGTTGTAGATACATAGAGTCACAGGCCAGGTGCTATGACTGTTGCTCTGCTCTCCAAAAGGATTCATGCCATCTGTACTTAGACCAAACCATAAGTTTTTTGCGTCACCTGTAAAGTCCAAGAAGTCTCTCTCGATTTTTCTCCACTGCGACCCATCAGCAGGGTGTCTCAACTTCCCGTCTTTCTTACGTTCTTCTTTGTGCCATCGCAGCAACCTGGCATGCTCTTTGTTTCTGAACAGATGTTTCAACTGTGGTATTATAGGAGCATATCACATAACCTTAGTAGGAATCCTCTTCCTCGAGGGCTCGTCATCGCCCTCAGCATCACCAGGGTCATCTTGTCTGATCTTGTACCGACTTGTAGTGCATACTGGGCATTTATCAATATTCTCGAACTTTTCACCGCGGTACAGGATGCAGTTATTAATGCATGCATGTATCTTCTGCACATCTAATCCTAGAGGGCAGATAGCCCTCTTTGCTTCGTACGTTGTCTCGAGCAATTCGTTATCCTTTGGAATCTTCGGCTTCATTATTTTCAGTAACTTCTCAAATCCCTTGTCAGATAAACCAGTCTCTGCCTTCCATTTCAGCAGTTCCAGTGTGGCACCGAGTTTTGTGCTACCATCTTCGCAATTTGGGTACAACAACTTTTTGTGATCCTTTAGCATGGCCTCCAACTTCAGCTTCTCCTTTTCTATTTCACAGTCTCGCTTTGCATTAGAAATGACCCGACCAAGACCATCAGCGGGCTCATCTGATGCCCGTTGTTCTACTTCATTGTCACCTCCTTCTTCTTCATTGTCTTCCATTGTAGTATCACCGTATTCTTCAAGGGACATAGGATAGCCGTCATCATCCTCCTCTTCTTCATTGTCTTCCAGCCTAACCCCTCTTTCTTCGTGCTTGGACCAACAATAATATCCGGGAATGAAACCTCTCCGAAGCAGGTGGCTTTGAAGGGTTCTCGAGGAAGAGTGCTTTGCCACGTTCCGACAGTCAACACAGGGACAAGGAATAAAATTATCCACTTTGTTTGCCTTAGCCACACCGATAAATTTATGCGGGCCTACAATAAAATCGGAACCGCATCGTTCGCGGTATATCCATCGCATCCGTACATCGATCTGCGTCATATAATTAACCATTACAATAACATCATGAATAGTGAAATGACCACCCTACATGGACACATGCAATATTTTTGTATCAGTTACAGATGGAGAAGATAAGGTTGCTAACCTCGGCCGAGGATACGATGTTCTGTGGACTTAAGTGTGGCTCGGACATTTTGTCGAACACCTTATGTGCAGTGTGAAGAAAAAAACCCTAGCATCCACCTCGCACACAAAATTCCAGAAAAAATAAGTGGCTGGGCTAGGCTTATTTATAGCCAGTGGAGGGTTTTTGGTCCTGGTTCGTGGCATGAACCGAGACCAATGCTCCGCAGAGCGCCATGTGTGCGTCGCGGGGGCGTTGGTCCCGGTTCATGCCACGAACCGGGACTGTTGCTTAGAGATGAACCGGGACCAATGCCCAGGTGGCATGAACCAGGACCGGTGCCTGGCATTGGTCCCGATTGCGAACCAAACCAAGACCAATGACCGGGGGGGGGGGGGGGGGGGTCGAACCAAAGACCCTTTCTCTACTAGTGATACATTCATTTCACAAAGTTAAAATGTCTTATATTTTGAAACGGAGGGAGTAGATGCTATTGAAGAGAGCCAAATCTATAGGGGTGCAAAACATTTGAGTTATGCAATACCAAGAGAGTAGTCTAATTTATATAAAATGATTCTAACATTTCATTTTCGAGATTTTTCATCTACTCATCCTTTGCACCACCGGTTCCAGCCGCACGTTTATTTCAAGGGTGAGATGCATCAATAGTCCGAGAATTTACCCATGTTGTTTGAATGCTCCTTGAACTCAAGAAATTTGTAATAAAATCCCAGAAGTTGGCATGTACAATGGTAGAGAGAGAATGTCTTCTTTTAGCCCTCCACATCATATAGAGAAGATATTAGACATAAGTCGTACAGTGACTATCGTCCCTTTCAATTAGTGAGAGTTAACTATTTTTAATATGAAACCGTGTGTGGCTGCAAAAAAAATATGAAATTGTGTTGCTAAATGAAGACATGTGATACGGTGAAAAAAACAGCGTTCTCTTATTTTATGAGAGTTCATCCCTTACTTCAGTGAAGTCAATCTCTTTTCTATATTATTTTCTCTTCCCCGTCTTAAAAAATACTGTTAGAAAACTGTTTCATTCCAGAAATCGACTACGATCGATGGCAGCTCCTCGTTTGAAACCGCTAGCTCGACACGCAGTGTACATTATTTACTTAAAAAAAATGGAGGCAAGACAATGGTTGCAAGTAGTACTAAAGGCCACTAGTCCCAGCTAGTGTGTCTGACCTGTACCGTGTACGTACCACGTGCATGCGTACGTACACACCCATAGACAATACAAACGCGCGTACTTGCTGACTTTGCAGGCGCAGTAATTAACATGCACAGACGACTACTTGCCATGTTGGCGTACGTATATGGAAAGACTTGACCCTGCTTGACAGCAGTAGCCGCGGCGTTACTCAATTTGGCCGGCCGCGGAGCAGCTACGTAGTACGTATAGTACTATAGTGAATGCATGCCGGTCGCCTACTCCTGTACACCCGTGCCTGTGTAGTCCCTAGGGTAGACTTCTGCTGTAGACATTGGCACCAAGTGTACTTTACGGGGTAAACAGCTCAGGTACTACATATTTCACAGCTATTCGCTGGAAACGACGTCGTTGGTTGCAATAGCTCAGAGGACAACAGTTGGAGCGGTCCAAATAGCCACGGCCCGATACGACTCTTTTAAGCCCTTAAACCGAAGGAAGCTGTTAACGTTTTTGGATTACGTCAGCTGGATTGTTTGAACGGGGACCACCAGTCGACCATTGCTACGCAGGACCCACAACGTGCTACCACAGACTGGATCCCACCACTTATACACGTTAGCCTTATCTATTTAGAAAGAGGCAGAGTCAGCCCCCGCTCCCGTGCTTGTACCCTGCCCCTGACATCACCATTGCCTCTGCCCCTCCCTTCCCTTGTTCTTCTTGGCGCACCGCCCCATTTCTTCCTCTTCTCTGGCAACGGTCCATGGAGGCGACGAGGGATGTCCAGCTCCGCTTCTGGCTCCCAGAAGTCATGGCCGTGTTATGGAGAAGTGTCGATGACTAGATGCCCGGACTACCCTCGCCTCGATCCACTAAAGCGCTTGACATGTGTGTGCTCGGCGAGGGGAAATGTTGGTCGGGAATTTGTCAAATGCGAGAGCAAGCCACGTCAGGGGAAGGATGGAAAGGTAGGGTTTGTCCTAATTTGTCTCGATTTGGCCTGATTTCGATTTTTGCAATTTGGATTTGGGAATTAGGAATTAGGGTTTGCCTTCCCCTATTCAGGATTTGGAGGAATACGGCCATTTCGAGTGGGAAGATTTGGGAATTAGGGTTTGCGTTCGCCTTTTCAGAATTTGAAGGAATGCGGCCATTTCGAGTGGATGGATACGTATATTCGGGATCGAGAGCTTCAAGTTCAAGTACTACCCCCAATCTAGGCTCTCATCTCGTCTGCTCTAGAGGAGGAGATCCCAAATAGAGAGGCCCCAAATAGAGCCGTTCAGCCATTGGAGGATTTCTTTGATGGGGAGTTGCAGAAATTAAACAAGCGGTTGAGCCAGATTGTGGAATTAAAGAAGCAATCAAACAGGATGGTAGGAGCATTTTATTTGTGTATCATTGCCATTATTTGGTGTTTCTTTGTCGTTCAGATTAGAAATTTCGATTTAGGATTTGTGGATTGCGGAGGCTGGCCGTGTAGGATGTTGTTTGTAAGATGAACTATGCTATGAATTTGAATAAATTATCTCTGTATGTTTCATGTCAAAATCAAAAGCATACAAATTCAGACAAATTCAATTAACACCTCGAACAAGTTGAGTTAACACCTCGAACAGGTTCAGTTCGCCATTTCCGAAATAGAAAAAATGACAATTTAATGGGCCCGTTGTTGGGTCCGTTGTTGGGCCAAGCCGTGAGTACTCCCTTAAATTAAGTTAAGGAAAAAAAAGAATTTCTTGTTGGAAAGAAAGGTGTTATAGGTTTGCTTAGTGGATGATAGTTTATTGACACGTTATTAGAAGTGTTGGAATGTTGGCTAAATGTTTTGACGGGTTTGACCAAAAAAATGGATAGAATGAAATATTTTTGGATATTTTTTTGGTGTGTCGTGCTGGCTAAATGAAATATTGTTGTGTTGGCTCAAATATTGTTGGTTAAAAATAAATGTCATGGTAGCTCCAGTGGTCACAAAAAATAACGTGTCAAGTCAAAAGAAATGTCTACTTGGCTCAAACAAAGGTGTATACGTGTCAAATTATGGTGTGGACTTTTTATTTTTTGTTGTTGATGGTTGTGGTGTTGTGATGGATCATGTAGCTTAACTGTAATGAAAACCGGGAAGAAATATATATAATAATACCATACACTCGATACACAAACATTACATCATAGATAGGATACATTGAATGACAGACACATTACAAAATACGTATAGTACTATAGTGAATACATGTCGGCCGCCTACTCTGTATATAGTACACCCGTGCCTGTATAGTGCGTAGGGTAGACTTCTGCTATAGACATTGGCACCACGTGTACGCCACGAGCACACCAAATATCAATATTAACAGAAGCAAGGAAATATACTATTGTGAAAAGACGTCATGGTGGACCCATTTATTTATATAGATTCGGCAGTGTAAATGCTCGGATTGTTTTCGATAAACCCAATCGAGTTTAGACAATATTCATTTTCGATTAAATCTGTGAATTTTTTCGATGCCATCCGTGGGCCAGCGATTGTCAATACTAGGTATGAAGGGAAGTTGGTGTACATCCGTAATCTCTCGTCAATTTATCTATTGTATACTTATTTATACCTAATCTATATATAGGACGTTCATATGGGGCACCGTGGTGCCTAGGCACCATACCTGTATTTTATATATATCCAGGGTGTACGTACCTAAATTTTACATACCTAAGATTTACATACCTAAAATATATCTATCCAAGATATATATACCTAAGGTATCACATACCTAAAGTGTACATACCTAAGTTGCATATATATACACGTACGCTGTGTACGTACACCTTAGGTATATAATATGTTAGGTATATCTAAGTTAGGTATGCATATCTTAGGTATGTGATACCTAGGTATGTATAACTTAGGTATGTATACCCTCGGGTATGCGTGGTTTAAAGCAAAATTACGCACGTACCTGAACATACATACATATATATATATAAATGACGGATTGTTTCTAATATATATACCTACCTATTACCACCCACGCCACCCGATAAATGAGATCGGCACCAACGCAGAAGTTGGATTTGGGAGTCGTGTGAGATCGTCCTTCATTGCTGCATGCGACCAGATCCTGGGCCCCGGTGGCGGGATGACGGGGGCGGAGTCGCAGGCGTGGTACTGGGACAAGCGATGCCGCAAGGAGGCCGGGCCATTCGATGGTTCTAGAAGTACCTTGCCCTCGCGCCGCCTCTATGTGCGCCCGCACCAGCTCCTCGTGCTCGTCGGATGCGGTAACTCCGGTGAGTAGCAGATCTCCCCTCACCTATGGCTACGTGCCCCCGGGGCGGGATTGGTGATCACTGCGAGGAAGTTTTCTGTAGGCCCCTTGGTGGCGCCGCTCAGTGTTCAACGCGAGCTAGCGCCGCCTCGTGTTAGTCGTGTGAATGTGTGATCTATCGAGATGGGCTAGTATCTCCGTGAGACTGTTGACTGGATCGATCAATTGGAGTCCGTGCTCTACAAACTTCCTCGTTTCTTTGGAATGCACCGCATGATGTCAGACAAAAAGGCTTCATCAAACATAGAGCAGTATAATCAGACTAGCATTTCCATGAGAAACGCTTCACACGCATACATGTTTTATGCCGCACCATTCGTCACTATGGAGTGGAATTTGTTAGAGTGACACATCCGTCGTCAGTCCCTCACCACCTTCCGGTACTGGAGTAACAAAACATGGCCAAATTTAGAGCTCACCAAAGAGAGAAAAATCACAGCATCATTGTCTTCACGGCAGCAGCTACTAAACCGTTTGGAGCACCGCAAATCTAACTTGCAAGGGATCCCACCCAAATCCTAGCTCACACAGTATGTAACTACTATCATGGTTCTCAAAAAACGACTATACTGCACAATCCACACAAAGAAAACTAGGTTTGTTCCAAAATATAAGACATATGTTTTAAGGTTAAATTAGCCTAACAAAACGTTCTGCATTCGCTTAGGTGACCTTGATATGTGTTTTCAGTTAATCATCGTTGATTTATAAATAAGATAAAGCTTCTTAGTACTGGACAAGAAATTAATTTGTGAGTTGACATTCTACTGTTTCTCATGTAGGAAAATGAGAAGACAAAACATCCCCAGTTGCTCTATGAGTCAAAAAAAATTACAGGATTTTGCGAGGGAGTATGGAAGCTATTACATGGCGATAATTTTTTAGGAACTGTGATAGAACAAATATGGTTTATGTATCTTTGTTGTTGCAGCTAGAATACAAAATGACAGATGGTTTGGTGTAGAAGGAGATTACAATGTCTTGGTTATGGATTTGCTGGAGCCAAGCCTCGAGGATCCATTCATGTTTGGCAGCAGAAAATACCTCTTAAGACCGTACTACTTACCCTTGATGTTGTCCCCCCCCTCAAAGAATTAGTTCTTTTATGTATATATCAAGATATTAACTCTATAGTTATAAATTTTGTAGACCTCATTTTGTGCAGGCATATTTTGACTGGTCTTTTCATTATTTGTCATATATTCAGTAATCTTCTTCCTCCTTTTTATACTTTTCGTATAGCCTTATTTCTTACACCTTACTAGGCTTATCTTTTTATACTCTTTGGTTGACATGCCATTTTCCAGGCATAGATGAGTGATGAAACAAGCTACTGCAACACTTTAAGATCTCCATCTTTAGTAGCCAACAAGTTTGCGGACGATGCACTAATTTTGAGTTAGTTCGGAATAACCTAAACTTTCGCTAATGGGTAGCTACTATCGTGACTCTACGTCTTAGCAAAAGCAAATGCCTCTGATTTTCAGTAGTAAAGTTCTTCACAGTCTAAGAAATAAATAAAATCAAACATGTAGCAACGCACAAGCATATTTCCTAGTAATAATAAAAAACGGATTGTTTCTTCTGGTCCAACACATTTTAGACGGTTATACCCTGCATTGGTTTCTCGCGTGCGTGTGTTTCTCCTTTTTTCTGCCGTGGTCACCTACCGCTTATTTCCTGTGCAAGCAACCGTGGCTCAAGCCCAACAAAGCAACATTGAAAATTTCAGTTTCACCATCGCTGTATTCGCTGGCTCGAGTCCCAGCAGATGTGCCTATTTAGTACCACATCGCTGCCTGGCACCAAATTTCACCGATTTATATATTTTTTCAGATTGGCTATCAACAAGGCAAGCAAGCCAAAAATACAAGATCGATGAGACAGAACGGAATGGCTGAACAAAAAAGCAAGGGGCTTTGAGATTGAGGAGCGCTGACTTGCGGAGACGCTGGTCATATGGGGAATCAGACTCCTCTGAAATAAACGAGTAGCACCATCTGCAAATCTAATTATTGGATCAAGTGGGAAGAGAGGGCTTGGGAGCGACGACGCATGGCGGTGAGGACGAGGCGGCACGGCGAGGCTCGGGAACATGTGGTAGTTGGGCATGGACTGGGGGAGGAGCCGTCGTCGAGGTACAGAGGCGCGCGGCGCCATGGATCGGAATGGGGCGGCACTGGAGCGGGCGGGGAAGCAGGCGAGAAAGGATGGCGCGGCGCCAGGCAAGAGAGAGAGAGAGAGGGAGAGAGAGAGAGAGAGATTTTTCTCGGGGCTCCTGGCGGCGGGCGGTGGTTGGGGATTATAGCGAGCGATGGGTGGGTGCGTGCGTGTAGAAGTTGGGTCGCGTCGTGTGTGCGGGGGTTGGTGAGTGCGTGCATGTACCGGTGTTTTTTTAGAGAGTTAAATATAGTGGCAGTCCCTGTGCTTGTCCGTCGAGCTCGATTTAGTCCTCGTACTGTCAATTTGCTCGATTTAGTCCAAAATCAGGATTGCTGGTGAATTTGCGCTGACGTGGAGAACACGTGGCCATGGGGCCCTTGAAATATTGCAAGGAAACCCTCCCGCGTCGCAAAAAATAATGTGTAGGCATGTAATATTCATAATCCCCCCTCACTTGCTCTCGATTATCTAGCGCCCCCCCTCCCGACGTTTCAGTTCTACTCTGCTCCGTAGTGTTCGAGGGAGGGAAGCAGTGGTGGCGAGGGGGCGACTGGCGTGGCGATCGGCCCACGAGGAGGAGCTGCGAAGGTTGGAGGAGGGGGGACACCGTTGAGGCTACGCCGGAGATCAAGTTGATCGCGGCGGCGATGGCCCCCATCCGCCGCCATGAAGGGGAGCCTCCACCCTGTTTCGGTAAGTTTGGCCGCTCCTCAAATCATCCGCCTCCATTTCTTCTCCAGAAAATCGTATCGTACATGATATTATCACGAAATAATGAACATATGCACATCATCTGCGTGCAAATATTAGTAGAAATCGTGATTTTTGGGCAAATAAAGTTAGGGTTTTTTGAACTAGGGTTAGGGATTGGGAGCAGGGGCTACATATATGCTACTAATAACAAACAGGGGTTATTGCATAATATAACTGGCGGGAGATTAACCTACCGTCACACAATGTCATAGGAGGGCTTCATTGCAAAATTTGTGCCCACGTGTCGTCCACGTCAATGGTAATTCGTTAGCAATCCTAGCTTTGGACTAAATTGTATCAAATCAGCAAGTTTCTGACAACGATTCTGCAAACTGACAATACGAGGACTAAATTGAGCTAGACGGACAAGTACAAGGACCGTCGCTGTATTTAACTCTTTTTTAGGGGAGTCCTGGTGTGTTATTTCTTGGGCCGGCTGGTACAAAGAAATTTGCTCCTTTTTTTTTGTTAGAAACAAAGCATGAGGTTTGAAAGTTTCAGGGTACAAACAAAATTTGAATATTTTTCATTGCATCTGAAATACGTACCCCTAATCCATAATTATGCATAAATTAAATTAAAGGCAGTTAGTTCCTTTGTTTTCAACAACTTGCAATTGCATTTGCTTATAACAAATCAGTATTTGTTTGAACAAGTTTGCTTCTTCATCATATAAGGACCATACTTATATTTAACCTTGCAAACATTGCATAAATTATAGTTGACAATATCAAAACCAGGTGAGCACGAGCTCGTGCTCTTTTCAAACAGAACAATTGTGCAACATTTGTAAATTTAAATTCAATATTGTGTCGCAACACATGAGTCGAATGTTTTCACTGAAGGGGTTTTCTATCCTGTTGCAACGCACGGGCCTTTTTCTGGGTTTTCTATCCCGTTGCAACGTACAGATCTTTTTCCTAGTACTTTTCTATATCTATACCTCTATACCTAATAATAAAGGGCCGATTGTTTCTCGATCCGTGTAGCTTGTCCCGATTGTACATCGGTTAGAAACCTCACCAGCGCGATGGGCCTTTAGTACCACCCTGCTGTGCGAGGATGAGCCTTACCAGTTCATATACGGTCCTTTTGCGCCTCAGCACGTACTCGGGAATCACATGAGCATCAATTAGAAGAAAGGATTGTGAGCTTATAATCAATCGAGATCTGTGTGCTGTAACTAAATAAGTGGGGTTGCCTAATGCAATGGGAGAGATTGGTGTTGCAGGCTAACTAGCGGGATGGTGGCCGCTGGGAAGGAGATGAAGGTTTCTGGTGAGGCAGAGCAGCCCAGCTGGTGGACGGCTGGGAAGGAGATGAAGGTTTCTGGTGAGGCAGAGCAGCCCAGCTGGTGGACGGCTCCGTGTGCGACCAGTGGCGTCCAAGGCGGCCAATCGAGAAGGTCAACGTGCCCTGGTCGTTGTGGGGGAAGACGGAGGCGCCTCATGTCAGTCCTGGTTGTGTGTGAGATTGCCTTTGAGCGATGCGACCACGCTGTGGATGGGCAGCTGCGTCCACGCGCGTGTATGCAGGTTAGGCCAACCATTAGTAAAAAAGCAAGTAGCAGGTTAGGTCAACCATTAGTAAAAAAGCAAGTAGCAGTACTCGCAGGCCAAGTACGGCCCAATCGAATGCACCAGAAGACATGCGTTGGCACACTCTACAGAAGTGTGAAAAATATATTGAGGTCAGTACACTCTAAATTTGCACATCATCCCTGATAGTAGGAAAGAAGATCATCCATTCTGAATATTATTTTCTCAAATCACCTTATTATTTAATGTATAATCGATCTTTTATGATATGATCATCGATGCTTACCACACCAGCAGAGGTAAGGAGGCGCTCGACGTCGAGCGGCAGATGCGGCTGCGCGAATAGCAGCGGTGTAAGCCCGCGAGAGGCGCCAGGGCCTGGCTACGGAGGGGCCCTGGTCAGCGGCGGCTCGGGATCGAGTGGGGGGGGGGAGAGGTTGATGGAGAGGGCGGTGGCGCTCGGGGTGATGTCGATGGTGTATCGAGAACGAAGAGGAGGCGGCGGCTGGCGAGGCCGCGAGCTGGAGAGGCCGGGTGGCGGCGCTGCTAACGAGGAGCGGTGAAACTCTGCCTGCGGAGAGAGGCAGCGTGCCATGGCTCGGGGTCGAGGGGAAGGGGCGTACGCCATGTAGGTCAGTGACGGGGCTTGAGGCCATGGCGGCTGCCGGCCGGAGGTGGAAGGAGGCGTCGACGATGGGATCCTGGGCTCGGCATGGGGCGGAGGAAACGCGGCAGAGGAGGCACCGGGCTACGGGGATGGCGCTCGGGCGCGGGCCGGCGAGGAGGAGGGCATCGCGCTGGGCGGCGCGTCCGGCGGTGGGGTATCGAGGAGATGAGGACGCGGGTCAGAGGTAGACGATGGGGTGTGGTCGATCGGGCAGGTGGCGCTGTTTTCGCGTGTGCGCGTGAGTTGTGCACGTCGCGTCAGGGTCGTGACCTTGCGTGGGCCGCTGGGTGTGCGTGCATGAGTTGTGCACGTCGCGTCAGGGTCGTGACCGTGCGTGGGCCGCTGGGTGTGCGTGCGTGAGTTGTGCACGTCGCGTCAGGGTCGTGACCATGCGTGGGCCGCTGGGTGTGCGTTGCCGCGTTCCTGGGTCCAGATGATACCGATGCCTCCTTGGACATAAACGTGGCGGCCGGCAAAATCTACTTTTTATAGTCCTGTGTGCAGGTTTGATCATGTGAGGTGAAGCTGGTTCTATCTTATTTTCAAGCATATACTTTGTATGGAACTTTTTCGATCATCAATCACTTATGGTGCTAGCTTTGCATTGTACCTTTTTTTAAAGACCCATGTCGTTCTCTAATTTCTTTAATGATAATTAGTTTTTTTACCCAGAGTACTAAAATTGCCATATCATCTATTGTACTTAGATAACAAATAAATTACTTTGTATTTTTTTTGCTCCTACCACCGCTGGAGTAACCACGGGGGATAACAATGGTGATCCAAAGGTCATCGAAAGGCTGTAGACGGCGCGAAAAGTAGATACATCGAGTACGAGCTTGGTCTTCCGCCTGGTTTGAGCTCCACGTGGCTCCTGACGGATATATGCCTGCCCAGAGAAGGTATATAAGCATATAGTTTTCTCTTCCGCCTAGGGATGGCAATGGGTACCCATGACCCATGTACACGTTGGATAAAACCCATTAGAGATAGGGGTATGGGATAAAATATTACCCATGGGTATGTAAATGGGGAAATCCCATACCCATCAGGTAGAGTGGGTATGGGTATGGGATTGTAGAACCCAAACCCGTGTACCCATCAACCCATCTAAATATGACAACTGGGTCTTTTGTAATATCTAATCGTACTTAATTTTCTATGAATTATGCTTTGACACGAGAAAGGTCGTCTCGCGTTTCCTAGTCTCACGATGGCCTGTAGGTTAGTTAGTATCGCTTCACCTTCCACCACATGAATACTGAAGTCAATATCTTACTTATGTGATCAGATCCTAATTTTCGAGCGATTAGTATTGATCTCGTATTTCTCCTACCGATCGCAACTTCATAAGTCGTTGCCAGGGTTACCGCCAGACTATCGATGCCTCTATTCTAGGTTTGGCCGATGTTTACACGGTGTCGATGTTTACATCTCCTACTATTTTTCTTGATTTGTTGTGTTGTAAAAACAGGTATTTTTACCCGTGGATACCATTTACCCTGTCGGGTGACGGGTATAGGAAAAACTTGTACCCGTTGACGGGTATGGGTACGGGTGATGGGTAAGATCGGAGGGGACGGGTAAGGGTATGGGATGGTTCCATCCATACCCATACCCTGCGGGTGCCATCCCTACTTCCGCCGCAACGCGCGGGTATTTTTGCTAGTAAATAACAAAGGACGGAGCGTTTATCGCCTTTACTATACTTTTCTGGACGAATTTGTCCCGTCAGTCCAGGTATATAACCCACCATGCCATTCATGAGTCAAATAACGGCTCATTTTCTTTTTAGTACTCCCTCCGATCCAAATTATCGGAGGGAGTACTTCGATCGAGGCGGGCAGGTGCTGGTCGGATGGTGCTGCGCCGGTGGCGATCTGGCTCATCAACGAGCGGACAAGAACCGACGCTGGCTCTAGGCAGGGGATTATTCATTCAAATTGAGCAATCAGTGGTTGGTGACAATGGGATCCGGTGGCCTTTGGATTGGTAGGAGGCGTGAGATGCCTAGCTAGCTCACGTGAAGAATCAAGGGGGATAAGGAATTACTGGATGGGTTGTGTTGCTGGACGCAAGAAACAACAAGAAGTGGCACACGAGATTTTGTAGAGGAGTTGTGCGTTGGTGGCAGGGGACCTAATAAATCTCACGCGCGCGTTGCTCTAATCTCTCTTCCGAATTTGTTACATGATTCTCTTCCAATGTCACCTCCAAATTCCGTTATTACCAATCCCTTGAGGCAATAAGTAAGTCCCTGCGACCTGGACGGCGTCCCTGGGTCGACGTGGCGGCGGTGGTTCCCCATGGCGACGGGCTGGTAGAGGAGGCGCTGGTGTTGGGGATTCCTTTGGAAGACCTAGATCAGCCCTCTAACCCTAATTGACGACGGGATCCAGGCGAGGCCATGGTCCTTTTGGCCATGGTGGGCACGAGCCGGATGGCAAAGTGCGGTCATAGGGCGTGATGAGAGATGTGTTCAATCTGACCCTCTAGGTCTGATCTGGTACTCGTCTCTAGCTCTTCCTTGCCTTCTCCTTCAGTGTTCCGATCGACAGCGTGGGGGACTGCTAGTGTGCTTGAACAATGGAGGCGGTCCTAGGGTTTCTCTCGTGCGAAGACGACGATCTGCTTGATGCTTGCCCTCATTGATCTGGCTGGAGTGTCGAGTTCCGAAAGACTCCACCGACGAACTCTCATGGGCGCATCAGGCCTGGAGATTGCTGGATTGGAAGGTATTCGGTCCTGCGTACCCATATTTTTTCTTGCTATTTGGTTTCAGCGGGAGTGTTGCGAAGCTCTGCTGTTTGTTACCATCACGTGTCATCTTCAACAAGCCATGGGTCAGTCTAGCGCCAACATGGTGCAGAAGAGGACCTTCGGTAAGAACAAAGGGAACTATAAGCCCTCCTTCAACAAGCCTGAAAAGACTACAACCTTCAGGAAGAAGAAGAAGCCGAACAAGGCTGAGCTAGGTTGCTTTGCCTGTGGAGAGCTCGGCCACTTTTCTAAGGACTGCCCAAAACGTGCCGATCGCAGATGGAAAAATGAGAATATTGTCAACGTCGTGACCGCTAGCAACACAGATGGGTATGGTAATTTATTTACTGTTCTTTCTGTGTTTAAATTACCATGTTGGTGGATTGATACGGGTGCTAATATTCATGTGTGTGTTGACATCTTTATGTTCACTTCTTATCAGGTAGCTCGGGATTCATCCGTCCTAATAGGGAATGGATCACATGCTTCTGTCCGTGGTGTTGGTGATACGTTGTAAACGTATCTATAATTTTTGATGCTCCATGCCTTTTTTATATCTACTTTCTTATGTTTTGTCCACACTTTGGAGTATTTTTACATATTTTCTGGAACTAATCTATTAACAAGATGCCACAGTGCCATTTGCCTGTTTTCAACTATTTTTGGTTTCAGAAAAGCTAGTAAGAAAATATTCTCGGAATTGGACCGGACAAAAGTCAAAGTCAATATTTTACCTGAATCAACACGGAGTCCGGAGGGCAGCCGAAGGGGTCCACGAGGCGGACGCACCCTAGGGTGGCACGGCCAGGCCTAGGCGCACCACCACCTGGTGTGGGCCCCTCGAGCCTCCACCGACCTTGCCCCTTCGCCTATAAAAGACTTCCGGGACGAAAACCCTAAGTATCCGATCAAAATTTCACGAAAGAGTATGTAGCCGTCGCCATCTCCATTCCTAGATTGGGAGGGATCGGAAGCTCTTTTCGGCACCTTGCCGGAGGGGAGAGATCACCCTGAGGGCCTTCTTCATCACCATGACTGCCTCCGGTGTGATGCGTGAGTAGTTCATCCCTGGACTACAGGTCCAAGTAGTAGCTAGATGGTTGGTTCTCCTCCTTTGTGCTACCATGTTTAGATTTTATGAGCTCCGTTCATTATCAAGATCATCTATTTGTAATCTTACATGTTGTGTTGGCAGGGATCCGATGGATATTGAGATGCTATTTCAGATTGATTATTGATTTTATCATGTCTGTGTTATTTGTGATGATGCATGCTTTCCGTTGTTAGTAGCTATCTTGGCCTAGATGCTAGCAACTCCAAGGGGGAGTATTTATTCTCGATAGCGGGTTCATGCCTCTAGTAATCGGGGGAAGTGACAAAAATCTCTAAGGTACTAGATGTGATGTTGCTACTAGGGAGAAAACAACAATCCTTTGTCCATGGGTCAATCATATTGTTTACTTTACACACTTTGCTTAATGCAATTATCTGTTGCTTGCAACTTAATACTGAGGGGGTTCGGATGATAACCTGAAGGTGGATTATTAGTCATAGATGCAGTTGGATTATGGTCTATGTTTAATGTTGTAATGCCCAATCAAATCTCATAGGAGTCAAGATGATTAGTATATGCATGTATGCTTTCTCGGTGTCTGTCAATTGCCCGCTGTAATTTGTTCATCCAACATGTCATCTATCTTAAGGAGAATCAACTCTAGTGAACTATGGACCCCGGTCCATTATTTTACCATCAATCTACCATCTATTTACTATTTACTATTTACTTTCTGCAAGCAATTACTATGTTCCACACAATACGTTTAATCCTTTGTTTTCAGCAAAACCGGTGAGATTAACAACCATCCTGTAAGTTGGGGCAAAGTTTTGTGGTTGTGTTGTGCAGAATTCCAAGTTGTAAACAACACTTTGGAGTTGTTTCCTTGCTCCTACTGGTTCGATAAACTTGGTTTCATAACTGAGGGAAAACTTGCTACTGTGCTCATCATACCTTCCTCTTGGGGTTCCAACGAGCTCGAATATATTTTGAGCCATCAGTTGGCACGGTGGATCTAAAGTTCACTTCGGAAAAGTTTGTGCAGCTAAAGAACGTGTAGCATGTCCCTTCCATGAACAAGAATCTTGTTAGCGGCTCCTTCTATGCAGAGATGGGTTTAAGGTAATTTTTGAGTCTAATAAAGCCACTGTGTCGAGACATGGACAATTTATTGGTAAAGGTTGTGAGTTTGGTGGCTTGTTCCGTTTCTCTCTTTTAGAGTTTTGTAATAAATCCGTGAATCATATTCGTGGTGGTGTTAATGATGATACCAGTGTTTGGCATTCTCGTTTATGTCACATTAATTTTGGTTTGATGTCTCGGATGTCCAGCATGAGTTTAATTCCGAATTTCACTCTTGCCAAAGGTTCTAAGTGCCATAGTTGTGTGGAATCAAAGCAACCTCGAAGTCCCCACAAGGCTGCCGAGGAGAGAAACTTGGCACCTCTAGAACTCATACATTCTGATCTGTGCGAGATGAATGGTGTGTTGACAAAAGGTGAAAAGAGATATTTCATGACATTGATTGATGATGCAACTAGATACTACTATGTTTATTTGTTGCGCACTAAAGATGAAGCTTTATACTACTTTAAAATCTACAAAGCCGAAGTTGAAACTCAACTAGAGAGGAATATCAAACGTCTTAGGTCAGATCCTGGTGATGAATGTTTTCCCAAAATCTTTGACGAATTCTATGAGGAACATGGCATTATTTATGAGAGGATGCCTTCCTACTCGCCCCAATCAAATGGGGTTGCCGAGCGGAAAAACCGCACCCTGACTAACTTGGTGAATTCTATGTTAGCCACTGCTGGTTTATCAAAGGCATGGTGGGGTGATGACGCACAAGTATAGGGGGTGTATCACAGTATTTTCGATAAGTAATATTGTTGAAACCAACGAGTGAAGAAGGTGCTGGCTAGTGGTATGGATCAGGAATTCTTTGCAAATACTTAGCAAACGGATTTTTAGGGTTTTTTGATACAGCAAGTAAACGAAGTACGAGTAAATAAAAGATAATAAGAATAAATGCAGCAAGTGGCCCAATCCTTTATTTAGCAAAGGATAAGTCGGTTGTATTGAAGGGTTCGTAGCATGGAAAACAAAAAATTTCTACCGCAAGAACGAACAAAACCCAGATCTAATCTAGATAAATGCCAAGATCTAATCTATTAGACATGTGCAACGAGATAGATCTGTACTAACCCTTGTAGATCCGAAAGCGTTACGAGATTGGATCTCGTGGTTCATGTAGTCGATCACTTGCCGATCTCAAGATCGAGTGGACGATCCTTCCGGCGCCGCGTTCCGGCAGCGCTTCCGCAGTCGGTCACACGTGCGGAGTCGAAGCAGACCTTCCTCTCCCTGTTCCAGCGAGCAGCGGAGGTAGTAGATCTTCTCCACGGAATCCCAGCAGCACGACGGCGTGGTGGTGGTGGAGTAGAGAATTCTGGAGGGCTTCGCCTAACCCTGAGCAGAAGAAAGGAGGAGGAGAGAGGCGGCTAGGGTTTGGAGTAGTGGAGGGGACCAGGGGGTGGCGCCTCCACCCCTCTATTTAAAGGAGGGAGGCGCCATGGGAGGGGGAGTCCTAGTAGCACTCCCCTCCCTTCCTTGGCCGGTGGATTGGGAGGGGAGAGGAGTCCTCCTCCCCCACGACTCCTTGTCTTGCCCCACAAGGACTCCTTGATCCTTTCTTGGTTTTCAAGCAAACTCCAAGAAATCTTCCAGAACCTTCCGGAACATTCCGAAACCTTCTAGAATCCTTATACAAATACTCCGGAACATTTCCTAACTCAGAAAATGATCCCCAATATATGAATCTTATTCTCCGGACAATTCCGGAGCTCCTCGTGACGTCCCGAATCCAATCCGAGACTCCGAACAACATTCGGTCTCCAACGCACATTCCATATCTACTTAAAACAACTTCGAACCTTAAGTGTGTCACCCTACGGTTCATGAATATGCAGACATGATGGAGACACCTCTCCGATCAATAACCATCAGCGGGATCTGGAGATCCATAACGGTTCCCACATACTCAACGATGACTTTGTGATGGATAGAACCATTTAACATACGAAACCAATTCCCTTTGTCACGCGATACTCTACTTATCCGAGGTTTGATCGTCGGTATCTCCATACCTAGTTCTACCTCGTTACTGATAAGTACTCTTAATCGTTCCATGTTATGTCATCCCTTGTGACCCAGTCACATGCTTGCAAGCTAATTAGATGACATTCCACCGAGAGGGCCCAGAGCATATCTATCCGTCATATGGATGGACAAATCCCAATCTTGGTCCATGCGCTTCAACACATACTTTTAGAATACCCAATGTCACCTTTATAACCACCCAGTTACAAAGCGGTGTTTGATGTCATCAAAGTACCCATCCGGTGATGGTGATTAACATAACCTCATGGTCGAAGGATTAGGTTACTATGTATTTTAAAGCTTATAGCAAACGAACTTAATGACTTGATCTTATGCTATGCTTACTACGGGTGTGTGTCCATCACATCATTCTCCTAATGATATGATCTTGTTATTAACGACATCCAATGTCCATGATCAGGAAACCATGATCATCCATTAATCAACAAGCTAGTTTAATAAGAGGCTTACTAGGGACTCTTTTATGTTTACAAAACACACATGTATTAGTGTTTCCTAATAATACAATTATAGCATGGGATGTAAACATTTATCATAAACATAAAGATATAATAATAACCACTTTATTATTGCCTCTTGGGCATATCTCCAACAGTCTCCCACTTGCACTAGAGTTAATAATCTAGTTAAAAACTTGTGCATTCAACACCTATGGCTTTCTGGTGTTGTATAGACACTATTGCTAGTGGTAAACATAATCTTTGGATCTGACACTTCCAGGTCCGTGTGTATTTGTATGTCCTTGCGTCTCTACGCATTACTCATTCTCCAATGAGATGGCATTGTATAAATTTGGTCCTTTGGTGAGACCTTTAGTTCCTTGGGATTAAATCATGTTGATACAATTGTCATACAATGTATCTTCATAGTATTATCCCGCTATGAACCACACCTAGTTTGATAACAAACTACTTGACACAAATGCCCTCCTTTGCTGCTACTATAGCAATTATATACTTAGCCTTTTGTTGTAGTATCCGTCACAATATCTCAACTTTGGAACTCATCCAAATCCATCATGGAACATCCTTTCCATTATATTGTGCCACCCATAGTCTAAATTGAGATAAATTTAATTTGTATCTTGCGACAAAACTAGTATCAATGTAACACTTTACAATGAACTACCTTTAACTATTTGTCACTTATACATGATATATTATTAGTTCTTCCAAAGCTCATAAGAATATCTTTACTATTGTCCAATGATCATCTTATGAATCATTTTGGTATATGCTCATAACATTTCGAGCATAGGACATATATGGATGTGTACATCTCAAAGAATGATTGATCAAAATATTCTTGTGATTTCACCAAGTGTCAAAACACTTGAATCTCGTGTCAATCACACTTGAATCTTGATTTAGTCCTTTCCGTGCGTCAAGAACCTTTCTTGTTGTTTCCATATGGAACTCATTCAACATCTTATCTATGTACATTTGGCAAAACCATATTAGCGCCTCAATCTATCCATATAGACATTGATGCCTAATTCTTGAGTTATGCCTAAGTCTTTCATCGAAATGAAATTCTTAACCCGTGTCAATAAAAGATACATTATTTCTAATCAACAATATGTCTTTCACATAATGTATTAGAAATATGTCTTAGCGCTCCCACTTAATTTCTTGCAAAATCCAAACATCTTCATCGTCTTTGATGAAATTAAACCTTTTAACGGTTTCATCACGGTGAAGATTCCAACTCCGCGATGCTCACTTCAACCATTGAAGTTTTGCATACTCTTTTAGCATCCTTTGAATTAACAAAACCCTTTGGATCGTGTCATGTACACGTCCTAGGTAACCATTCTATTAGAAGAATTTGTTTTGTTTGTTCAACTACCATATACCAAAATATATGTAGTGGTTGCTACATTAATCCGTCCAAACTAAATATCGCTATGAAAGATCAAATCTTATCATAGTCAATTCCTTGAACATTGTCGTAAACTCTTTCCGACATGTCGACTATTTCATAGATTTGAAACATCCATGTCTATTTGTTTATAGATCCAAACACGACCGATAGGCTTCACGCCTTTCCGGAGGGTTTTCTAAGTTTAGAAACTTGATTTCTCGTGTATGGATACTATCACGGATTCCATGACTTCTAGTCATTTTATGGAGTCAGGGCCCATCATCGCTTCTTTGCATGTAGTCGGTTCATCATTGTCAAAACAATAACGACTTGCTTATCAAATCTTACTATTTGATTCTTACCGACCCACACGGTTCTATAGGAACTCTAATCTCTGAGATTACACCTTTTGTAATCACGAGAGCCATGAGCATTGGGGCCGCCACCGGGACACTTTCCGGTGCTGCGCTACTTAGCATATATAGCTAAGGTTCAACAACCTTATCAAAGTTCTATTGTCCTCACACTTAACTTTTCACGAAAAATTCCTTCTCAAGAAACTTGACATTCCAAGCGACAAACTCTTTTGTCCTCGGCGTTATGGAGAAATTCCCAACAAATTCTTTGGAATAACCTACAAAGACGTGCTTATCTGAATTTGGTTGTAAACATTTTACTTATGCATAGCATACCAAAATTTAAGAAAAGACAATTCGGGTTTTATCCCAAACCATAACTCATATGGTGTCTTTTGAACGGATCACGATGGAGCTCTTTTCACTGTAAAAGCGGTAGTCACTATAGCTTTAACCTTTAAAATATAATGGCAGTTTTATAAATGACACCTTTGATCTTACCATGTAAAACAAGGTTTCATTACATATCTCGAACACTCCATACTCCTATGGTGTTTTGGGAAATGCAAATCCATGGAACGATTCCTCAAATCTTAGGTGTTTTGCTAAACTTGTAACTCAAACATCTTTCTTTATGATCCAGTCATAAACTCTTTTATTTTCTTGTTACAATGATTTTCCACTTCATCTTGAAAGTCTTTGAACATTTTTCAAATGTTTCATACTTCTTCCTTATTGAGTAAGTATATACATATACTCACTCAAATCTTCGGAGAAAGCATATGAAGTTGAAATCCATCGCCCACGACTACACATAATGGACTATATACATCAATATGTACAAATTCCAATCAGTTAGTCGTCCGTTCCTCTTTTGGTCTACGAACGGAGTTTTAATTATCTCCAGGAAAGTATCACAAGCGTCATTTGATCCAAATCAAAGACTCCAAAAATCCATCAACATGGAGTTTCTTCATGTATCCCTTTCAATATAATTTAAACGGCGATGTCACTTCGCAAGTGATCTTTCAATCATTTGTCTTGCGAAATTTTAGCATTAGTTTTATGTTCGTTATTTCTCCAACCAGACTTGTATATCATCCATCTATTATGGAATACGGTAATTATTTGAACAACCTTTTGTCGTCATAATACCTGATCAAAATAACAATTATTGAAACAAATCTTGAAGGCAAGCTTTGATGTTAACGAGCAACACAACAACCCTTTGTTTGTTTTTGATGAACATCATCACATATTCCTTGCTAGTTACTTAGGCCATTGCAGTTCATGAATTATGTTGTCCTGTATGACACTTCATACCAACCAATTTGGTATCCAATACCGCAGAACCACATTGTTTAACAACCAAGGAATACAACCATAACTTGTATCTTCTATATACCTAAGTTGGATATCTCCAATCTTTTCTTTTCTGCCAAATATTTATAGATTCTCTTTCAACAATTCCTTTTCTTTTAAAAGAATCTATCAACATCAATAGTGGTGTCATTCACATGACACATAGTACAAAGTGTGTATAGTCAAATAGCAATACCTTTGGACTTGCACTTTGAAGTGGATCACCTTCATCAAATGTTTGGCATTTTTTCAAAATTCCATTCTTTAGTAATCTTTTAGTGTAGTAAACATTTTACTTACATCTTATATTCATCCTTATCACGACAACATTCATGATCAAGCTACTATAGCTTATAAAGGTGAATTGCGAGTATAATGTTTCTTTTTCAAAACCTTTTGGAGGATTAGGACGACTAGCGTCTCCAACCTTCACAAATTCTCATCAAATATAAGGAAATATACTCTATCATGTTGTAACCAACACATTGTTTTAGATATCGCAATACCTTTCACATATGATGGTTTCTGAAACATTGCTTTCAGCTCTTAGATAAACTTGATATTAAAAACAATCTTTTGAGTATCAAAAATCATGGAGGCAAACATGATACATTAGATACTAACACTGGAATTGTTACTCTTGATTTAATACTATTTATTAAACTTCATAGAGTAAACGGAGTTTGCTGAAAGTTTGCAACAAGACTTTTAAACTTTAGTTTGACACTCAAAACAATACGATACCAGTTCGTAAAGCAAATATCCAGAATTTCTATAGTTCCACTATCTCAACTATAACTAAGCGTAAGGTGGTGAACGGATGCCAATGACTACAACAAACTATGCAAATTCAGTTTGATTGTGTTTATGATAAATTGAGTTCGACTAATCCAAATTACAAATGAACTTCCACTCAAAACAACATCCCTCGAGTTGTTTTTAGTGATTACACGAACCAAATCCACTACACCAAGTCCGATCATCACGTGAGATGATGTAGCTTTAAAGGCTAACAATCAACATGTTCATCATATCATCCATATGACTCATGCTTTACCTTTCGGTATTCCGTGTTCCAAGACCATGTCTGTACATGCTAGGCTCGTCAAGGTTAACCTTAGTTTCCGCATGTGCAAATCTGGCTTGCACCCGTTGTATGCACACGTAGAGTCTATCACACCCGATCATCACGAGATGCTTCGAAACGACGAGTCTTAGCAACGGTGCCAACTAAGGACGAACACTTTATTACTTGATATTTAGTGAGAGGGATCATCTTATAATGCTACCGTCGCGATCTAAGCAATACAAGATGCATAAAGGATTAACATCACAGGAAATTCATAATTAGTGTGATATGATATGGCCCTTTCTTCTTGCGCCTTTGATCTCCATCTCCAAAGTACGGACATGTTCTCCATCATCACCAGCATTGTGTCAAGGTCAGTGGCGCCGCTTCATGGTTGTCCATCATCACTAGCAACTATTACAACTACTTGGACTAAAGCTATTACAAGATGAATAGACACGCAGGTCTTAACAGAATTAAAGACAACCATTAGGCTCCTGCCGGTTGCCATATTACAACAAGGATCATTGCATACATCAAATATAATCATAATCACATGATAGCCATATCACATCACAAAACCCCTGCAAAAACAACTTAGACGCCTCTAATTTTCTTTGCATGTTTTACGTGGTTTGGGGCTTTCGAATAAGAACGGATCTTACCTACGAAACTGAACCACAACGTTGATACAAGTGCTATCAAGTGCAAAGTGTAAATTAGATCTATACTATGGTGGGAGAGACAGACATCCGCAAAGCCACATGTGCAAAGCAAGTTACACGTCAAGCGTGGAGCAAGTCTCATGTGCGATGACATGTAAGGTTAGCCCGAGCTGCTTCATCCCACCATACCGCAAGATGCAAAGTACACAAAGCAAAAGACGGCACGAGCACCAACGCCCACAACACCATTGTGTTCTACTCGTGCAACAGATGTACGCATAGACACGACTCTTATACCACTGAAGGGTTCGTAGCATGGAAAACAAAAAAATTCTACCGCAAGAACGAACAAAACCCAGATCTAATCTAGATAAAAGCCAAGATCTAATCTATTAGACATGTGCAACGAGATAGATCTGTACTAAACCTTGTAGATCCATAAGCGTTACGATATTGGATCTCGTGGTTCATGTAGTCGATCACTTGCCGATCTCAAGATCGAGTGGACGATCCTTCCAGCGCTGCGTTCCGGCAGCGCTTCCGCAGTCGGTCACACGTGCGGAGTCGAAGCAAACCTTCCTCTCCCCGTTCCAGCGAGCAACGTAGGTAGTAGATCTTCTCCACGGAATCCCAGCAGCACGATGGCGTGGTGTGGTGGTGGAGTAGAGAATTCTGGAGGGCTTCGCCTAAGCCTGAGCAAAAGAAAGGAGGAGGAGAGAGGCGGCTAGGGTTTGGAGTATTGGAGGGGGCCAGGGGGTGGCGCCTCCACCCCTCTATTTAAAGGAGGGAGGCGCCATGGGAGGGGGAGTCCTAGTAGCACTCCCCTCCCTTCCTTGGCCGGCGGATTGGGAGGGGGGAGGAGTCCTCCTCCCCAACGACTCCTTGTATTGCCCCACAAGGACTCCTTGATCCTTTCTTGGTTTTCAAGCAAACTCCAAGAAATCTTCCAGAACCTTCCGGAACATTCCGAAACCTTCTAGAATCCTTATACCAATACTCCGGAACATTTCCTAACTCAGAAAATGATCCCCAATATATGAATCTTATTCTCTGGACAATTCCGGAGCTCCTCGTGACGTCCCGAATCCAATCCGAGACTCCGAACAACATTCGGTCTCCAACGCACATTCCATATCTACTTAAAACAACTTCGAACCTTAAGTGTGTCACCCTACGGTTCGTGAATATGCAGACATGATGGAGACACCTCTCCGATCAATAACCATCAGCGGGATCTGGAGATCCATAACGGTTCCTACATACTCAACGATGACTTTGTGATGGATAGAACCATTTAACATACGAAACCAATTCCCTTTGTCACACGATACTCTACTTATCCGAGGTTTGATCGTCGGTATCTCCATACCTAGTTCTACCTCGTTACTGATAAGTACTCTTTACTCGTTCCATGTTATGTCATCCCTTGTGCCCCAGTCACATGCTTGCAAGCTAATTAGGTGACATTCCACCGAGAGGGCCCAGAGCATATCTATCCGTCATATGGATGGACAAATCCCAATCTTGGTCCATGCGCTTCAACACATACTTTCAGAATAACCACCCAGTTACGAAGCGGCGTTTGATGTCATCAAAGTACCCGTCCGGTGATGGTGATTAACATAACCTCATGGTCGAAGGATTAGGTTACTATGTATTTTAAAGCTTATAGCAAACGAACTTAATGACTTGATCTTATGCTATGCTTACTACGGGTGTGTGTCCATCACATCATTCTCCTAATGATATGATCTTGTTATTAACGACATCCAATGTCCATGATCAGGAAACCATGATCATCCATTAATCAACAAGCTAGTTTAATAAGAGGCTTACTAGGGACTCTTCTATGTTTACAAAACACACAAGTATTAATGTTTCCGGTTAATACAATTATAGCATGGGATGTAAACATTTATCATAAACATAAAGATATAATAATAACCACTTTATTATTGCCTCTTGGGCATATCTCCAACATGTATTACTTAAGAAGACCAAACGTTCTCGAGGTGACATGGGAAGACTGTCAAGTGCTTTCGCTTCATATAGTTGATTAATCCTCTTTAGATTGCTAAGTGTAGTGTGGGTGAACCTGTGCTAATGTACCGACCTTCCTAGGACTAATACATACTTGTGATTATACCCTTGCAAAAATCCCTAAGTATAAGAAAGTAATTAAGGTAGAAACATAACCACACCTTTAAACTCTAAGACTCTTACGTCCCTTGTGCAATGGTTTCCTAACGGGTGTTCAGGTTTCTATCACTCCGGCAACCCCTACGATTATTAGCCAAATACACAATGCATTCCCCTAGGCCCATATAGGTGAAGTATCATGTAGTCGACGTTCACAGGACACCACTAGAAGAAGTACACAACTTAAATATCAAACTATTGAATCTTTCTCAACACAATTCCACTACTAACAACATGACTTCTCCCATGTCCTTAAGAACTAAACGAACTACTCACAAGACATCATATGGATCATGATCAAAGATGGAATAATGATGTATAATAATCTGAACATAAACAATAATTCAATGGTTCACTCAATAGCATCAACTACAAAGAGTAATCAACACCGGGAAAGTTTTCCCTAAGAACTAATGCAAGATTCAACCCAATTGTTACAGCAATATGGAGATTGTGATGAGGGTGCTGATGGTGATGATGGTGGTGATGATGATGCTGATCCCGATGAAGTCCAGCTTGATGGTGGTGTTGATGGCAACAATCTCCCCTCTCCGGGAAGGAATTCCCCCGGCAGAAATCTGTCTGCTAGAGAGATCTTTCTCTCTCGGTGTTTTCCGCCCCGCAGAGGCGGTGGAATCTTTCTGTGGTCGCTCCCCGAGTATTAGGGTTTCGGGAGGAATATATACGCCAGAGGGGAGAGCCAGAGGTAGGCCAGGGTGGCCACACCACCTGTTGGCGCGGCCTAGGCTAGCCCGCGCCAGGGGGTGGTGTGGGCCGCCTGTGGCCCATCTCCACTCCTCCTTCTGGCTTCCTTCGTCTTTTGGAAAAATAGGATTTTTCGTATATTTTCTCGGATTTTCTGATCTTCGTGAATTTTCCCTCCAAACAACACCTATTCCATCAGAATCCTGACTGCAGCGGTCCATTCTCCAAAAGTCATCAACCATGCAAAAATAGATGAAATAACATAAGTATCATCTCTTAATATAAAATATATCAATGAATAACAGTAAATTATGATATAGAATAGTGATGCAAAATGGACATATCATGGGGGAGGCTTTGTTGACTTCATGTCATGTCTTGAATAGAAATCCTAACAAGAATAAAGAAAAGACCGCTTATGAGGAGTGGGTTAGGAGAAAACCATCACTTTCGTATTTGCACACTCGGGGGTGTTTGGCGAAGGTCAACATACTGATTCCCAAGAAATGCAAGCTTGGACTTAAGACAGTGGATTGTATCTTTCTAGGATATGCTCCACGGAGTGTAGGCTATAGATTTTTAGTGGTTAAGTCTGAGGTTCCTGATATGCATGTCGGTACTATAATGGAATCGCGTGAGGAAACATTCTTTGAGAATATGTTTCCTATGAAAGATATGCATAGCACTGCTAGAATTTCTAGTGAAATACTTCGTGAATCTAGTGCATCTATTGAGAATTTTGAACAACCACATCAGGAAGTCCTATAGAAGGATGACGATGAACCTCCCACGAGGAGTAAGAGACAGAGGATTGCAAAATCCTTTGGTAATGACTTCATCGTGTACCTTGTGGATGATACTCCAGATCCATTGGTGAGACATATGCATCTCCTGATGCAGATGATTAGAAAGAATCTATCAAAAATGAGATGGAATCGATTCTTTCTAATGGAACTTGGGAATTATCAGAACGACCCTACGGTTATAAACCTGAGGGCTATAAGTGGGTGTTCAAGAAGAAGCTATGGCCTAGCGGTACTATTGAGAAGTACAAGGCACAGCTTGTAGCAAAGGGCTACACAGAAAGAAGGCGAAGATTACTTTAACACCTATTCACCTGTCACTAGACTGACCACCATACGAGTACTACTGTCCTTGGCTACCTCTTATGGTCTTCTCGTTCATCAAATGGATGTGAAGGTAGCTTTCCTTAATGGAGAGTTGGAATAGGAGATTTATTTGGATTAGCCGGATGGGTTTGTGGTAAAAGGTGAAGAGACAAAGGTGTGCAAGTTGTTAAAATATTTATATCGCCCGAAACAAGCACCTAAGCAATGGCATGAGAAGTTTGACAGAACTCTACTTTCTGCTGGCTTTGTCATTAATGAGGCTGATAGGTGTGTGTACTATCGCCATGGTGGGGGTGATAGTGTTATATTATGTTTGTATATGGATGATATTCTAATCTTTGGTACAAACATGAATGTCATAAATGAAATCATGTCTTTCCTGTCAAAGAGTTTTGACATGAATGATCTGGGAGAGGCTGATGTAATTCTAAACATCAAGCTTATTAAGAACGAGAATGGGATTACTTTAACACAATCTCATTATGTTGAGAAGGTCTTGAGACGTTTTGGCTTTATTGATGGCAAGACTTCTCCAACACCTTATGATCCCAGTTTGCCATTACGAAATAATAAGAAGGAACCAACGGATTAGTTGAAATATTCAAAAATTGTTGGTTCTCTCATGTACTTAGCAAGCGCTACAAGACTCGATAACTCTTTTGCTATAAGAAAGTTGAGTAGGTTCATGTCTAACCCGAGTATTGATCATTGCCATGCACTTGAAAGGGTCATGCGCTATCTATGTGGTACAATGAGCTATGGGATTCACTATTCAGGGCACCTTGCTGTGCTTGAAGGATATAGTGATTCGAACTGGGTCTCTGACGTTGATGAACTCTACGCCACAAGTGGGTATGTGTTTACCCTTGGAGGTGGCGCAGTCTCATGGAGATCTCGTAGACAGACCATATTGACAAGGTCAACTATGGAAGCAGAACTTACTGCTTTAGATATAGCCACTGTTGAGTTAGAATGACTTCGTGAGCTCTTGATGGACTTGCCTGTGGTTGAAAAACCTATGCCGACAATCCTTTTGAATTGTGACAACCAAACTGTTATTGTCAAAGTGAACAATTCTAAGGATAATGCGAAGTCATCAAGACACGTCAAAAGATGTTTGAAATCTGTCAAGAAATTGAGAAACTCCGGAGTAATAACTGTTACGTATATTCAAACAGATAAAAACCTGGCAGATCCCTTTACAAAGGGACTATCACGAATTGTGATAGAAAATGCATCGAGCAAGATGGGGTTGAGACCCATAGACGTCACACCATAGTGGTAACCCAACCTATGTTATCGAAGATCTCGTGAATTAGGATATGGGAAGAACAAGCTAGTGGTTTGACTAAGGAGAGTATTTGTAACCCTCTCTAAGTGAAGATGCATAACTCTTAAAATCTGTAAGGCAGGTTGGCAACATGCCTTAATGTGTTTCTGTTGTCTATAAATAGCAAAGATGCTGTCCTACAGGGAATTCTTGAAAGAACACACCTGTATGAGCTCGACTGTAAACGTCGCGGTATATGATACTTGGTGGTCTCTAGTAAAATCATGAAGAGACCAGGGAGTATGACGCATATGCTCCAACCTGCGGGGTAGGTTACCGGTAGCCAAGAACTAGTTATGATTGCAAGAAAATTCTATTGGCACCAAACGTGCAATTCAAGGTTCGTCCATTGTTCAAGTTGCTGATAGACGTAGCTCAAGATTCTAGGCAGAAGTTCAACTTAATAGTCTCTGCTGAAACACCAGTATATAAACAGGTAGCGAGGATTGGCAAATCTTCAAATGGGCATTTCAGATCTGGTGGGGGGTTGTTAGAAATAATGGGCTAAGCCATTAGACACGTGTGATTTCAATTTTTTCCTAAATCTCTAATCCCATGTGTGTGGAAACCCATGTGTGATTTGGCCTAATTTGGTGGCAGCTCAAATATGAGTGAAGTGGGAGCTAAAGTTTAGTACCACATGGATAGTTGGAGGAGAGTTACACCATCTTATAAGGTGGAGTGTTGCACACTTTATAAGCGAGTGACAATAAGAGAGCTACACGCGCGCTCCTTCTCCGCCGCCGCCGCTCACTCCGTCTGTCCATCTCATCACATTGCGCGCACCGCGGGTTGCGGGAATCTCCCCGAGCCGAGCTTTATTTTTGCTACTCAGGAAAACTTGTGAAGTTTTTGACAGACGTGTCAACAACCAGCCTAGGGGAAGTGTAACATCCCTGGAAATGTAACATCCCAGCGTTTAGGAACCAACGAAGGGTAGAAATAGAAATTTGTGTATTTGCATGTATTCATCTGCATAATTGGGGTAAATTTTTCGCTAAACAAAACCCTGGGGAGATCAGAGTTTCTTTCACTACTTTGAGTTAGGGTTTAACTCTTAGTAGTGTTTGCTATAAATTTTGACATGATCCTTAGGAATTATAATGATTTTGGGTAAACAATTTGAATGTGAACCATTTTTTAAAAAGATTTAAAGTTTGAAAGTATGAATTTATGAGTATATATTAAATTATTTAAGAAAAAGGAAATTCATATATAAGAAATAAAAGAATTCAAATAAGAAAGTTCTATTCTTATATTCTTTTCTTATTCAATGACAATAATCCAAGTATTGCTCATGAATGAGAAATTACATTACATAAACAATTGAAATAAAGGAAAATGCAAGCTTTACTGAATAACTTATATATATTACATTGTTCTTACAAACGGAAAAGGAAATAATTAAAATTGAAAATAAGGGGCTAATCCTAAACTGAATCCTATCCTAAATCTTCTTATTCTTCATCACTTAGACTTGTACCTGCAAATAAAGACAGAAAACAAAGAGGGGTTAATGTCAGTAGTGCTCTCAGTCTTAAATAGTGATATGCACTATTTTCAATACATCATTGAGCAAATTTAAATAAGTAGGGATAAACTTCATCAAATGAAGTATCTGTTCTTTTCAAATTTAAAAGCTTCAAGACAACATCATTAGCTAGAAGGGGCAAGTTTCACCAGAGTAGGTAATAGTAAAAGGAGGGGCAATTAATAAAATTCACTTGATCTGATCCAAAGATAAAGGCAACAGTGAGGCAGCTCACACACCAAACTGCATGCAGTGAGCCATCGATCAACAGTGAGAGCAAGGAAAGTGATAAAACCACACTTGAGCTTAGCAAAGCAAGCTTTTCTCACCACTTCTCAAGCCCAGCCATAATTTCTTTCACCAGCACACACAAGAACACCACTGGTTCTTGCAGCATTCCACTAGAGCGAACAATCTTTCACCACAAAAAAGCGAAGTAGATCACAAACAAGATGGTGACTTAAAGGAGGGGGTAGTCTAGGGGGACAACAAGGGCAAGTTGGAGCTTGAAGCAACAACACCAAGCCAGGATAGAAGTTCAAGGAGAAGAGCAACCACTAGAACTAGAAGAGCAAGCAACACCAGCGTCAAGCCACAAGCTACCACAATCAAATCTAGCATTAGGGTATTTCTCAAAACTCCAGATCTATCCATTAAATCATTTTAAAATATCTATTTTCATGCAAGGGCATGATATATTGATCATATAACACAGTAGATAAGGGCCAGCAAGTAAATAACCTTTGTTCTTAGTAAAAAATGGTCTCAGACCAGCATCACTGACCATTTTATCTAGCCTAAGCTAGATAACAGCATATCAGAGTATATGGACATACACGGCACATCCCAAGAGAGGGTAGCACCTCTATATTAAATAGATCTGCATCATCTCAAGCACATCTTCTCAAGGAAACCAATAAATCATCTTCCTAAATATTCTAGGAATCCTTCCATTCATTCAATAAGAATAGCAAGTGACATCTGAGCTTATCATTAAGTCATAATAGGCAAGTTTTCAGAAATCAAACAAGCAAATCATTTTCCTAAAACCATCTAGGAATCATTCTTTCTTCCTAGATCTCCACAATAGTTAAACACAGATAATAGATCAGGTATGCTTAACCATAGTTTCTGCACAGCATCAGGATTACATCCTGAGTAAATCAAGTAATTGATGGCTCAAAATTGGAGCTTTAATTGTTTTCATTCTGAAACCTTAAAGATAATAGGTAATTGATGAGCTCATTAGGAACCCCAAGAGGAAGGTATGATGTGCACAGCAGCAAGTTTTCCCTTAGTGATGCAACCAAGGTTATCAAACTAGTAGGAGCAAGAAAACAACCCCAAGGTGTTGTCTCCAACAGTGAGGTTGTCAATCTCACCGGTTTTGCTGAAACAAAGGAGTAAACGTATTGTGTGGAAGATAGTAATTTCTTTGCAGAAAGTAAATAGTAAACAATAAATAGTAGATCGTAGATTGATGGTAATAGAATGGACCAGGGTCCATAGTTCACTAGTGGTGATTCTCCTTAAGATAGATGACATGTTGGGTAAACAAATTACAGCGGGGCAATTGACAAACATCGAGAAAGCATACATGCATATACTAATCAGCTTGACTCCTACGAAATTTGATTGGGAATTACAACATTATACATAGACCGTAATCCAACTACATCTATGACTAATAATCCACCTTCAGGTATCATCCGAACCCTCTCCAGTATTAAGTTGCAAGCAACAGATACTTGCATTAATCAGAGTGTGTAAAGTAAACAATACGATTGCTCCATGAATAAAGGATCGTTGTTTTCTCCCTAGTAGCAACAACACATTTGGTACCTTAGAGATTTCTGTCACTTTCTCAGATTACTAGAGGCATGAACCCATTATCGAGCATAAATACTCCCTCTTGGAGTTGCTAGCATCTACTCGGCCAAGATAGCTACTAACAACAGAAAGCATACAAGATCACAAATAACACAGACATGATAGCATCAATAATCAATCTGAAATAGCATATCAATATCCATCGGATCCCCACAAACACAACATGTAAGATTACAAATAGATGATCTTGGTCATGAACGGAGCTCACAAGATCTAAACATGGTAGCACAAAGGAGGAGAACCAACAATCTAGCTACTACATGGACCCGTAGTCCAGGGATGAACTACTCACGCATCACACCGGAGGAAGGCATGGTGATGAAGAAGGCCTCCTGGGTGATCTCTCCCCTCCGGTAGGGTGCTGGGAAGAGGTTCAGATCCTTCACAATCTATGGATGGAGATGATGGTGGCTACAGACTCTTTTGTGGAATTTTGATCGGGTACTTATGGTTTTCGTCCCGGGAGGATTTTATAGGCGAAGGGGCAAGTTCGGCGGACGCCTGAGGGGCCCACACCACCCCCTGGCGCGGCCTAGGATAGCCCACGCCACCAGGTGGTTTGGCTGCCTCGTGGCTCCTCTCCGTCTCATCCTCTGGCTCCGCGAATCTTCTAGTAAAATATCGAATTTGGCTTTTGTCCGGTCCAATTCCGAGAATATTTCTTTTCCAGCTTTTCTGAAACCAAAAACAGCAGAAAATAGGCAACTGGAACTATGACATCTTGTTAATAGGTTAGTTCTAGAAAATGTGTAAAAATACTCCAAAGTATGGACAAAACATAAGAAAATAGATATAAAACAAGCATGGAACATCAAAAATTATAGATACGTTTCCAACGTATCAGTAATCACAGGGGTTCTGTATAAGGAAGCTACGAGCATAAAAACCATCAAACTCCATAGTAGTATATTAATCAATGGTACCAACCTTTGCATCCACACTAAACTAACTAGGCAACCATAGAATTGTTTCATGCCAATCTACTAGTAAAGGATATTTTTGCTACTCAGGAAAAATTGTGAAGTTTTTGACAGACGTGTCAACAGCCAGCCTAGTCAGGTCGCTCCCGGATCGTGGGCTACTGTAACCGACCAAAACTTTTGCAACGTGGACTCGGCCCATGTTTACCTCCGTTAGGGTTTCCTGAGCCACTATATATAAAGACGTGCGCGGCTACCGCCATAGAACACACTGAATCCAATCCAGGGTTTTGCCAACCTCTCTGCTTGCGCCACCACCGTAGCGCAAAAGAAAACAATGCACAAGCGCCATCATCGCCCGATCATAGATCATGGGTTTCCACCCTAGAGAGTCTTTGCTCACATAACAATGCCCCTTCAAGACTATTCCAGGCATAACTAATTAATGTTAGACATTGTATTTTTATCCTGCAAAGTAAGACTATAAACTACTTCTGTAATGTCGCCTCCACTTTCAATGTCACTGCTACAAGTCACCAATCACCAAGCTAGTTCCCTACCATCACTAACTCAAAACACAAATACTAGTCCTCATATCTCGGCTTTCACGACCTTCTCCAATTATGACTTCACCATAGACCGTCAAGAACGTGTCCAATGATGGTAACCGATAGCAGAGTTTCATCTAAGGTCACCATGCCGTGGCCACCAGCATGTAGCCGCGCTGCAGTACTATGAGGCAGCCCCGTTGACGAGGGCGAACGAGAAGATCGATCGAACAGGCCCCCGTTTTCCAAGCCCCCGTCGGTGGCAGTTTTGTGGCTTTTCTTTTCCACTTTTCCTTATACTACGTGAAGTCTAGTATTTTCCCGGCCTCACAATAGAGGCCTAGCGTTGACGCTCGTTTCCACCCGTGCACGGTTAGCTTAATGTTCGCGATCGATCTATAGAACCCAGGTCGCCGCTGGTCTTTGTGCGAGGCTGCGACGAATTGTCTAAATTATTTGTTAATCTATTAATTTATGAAATAGAACGAATAATGAGAAGAACAAAGTGTCAATCTGGTGGTAAAAAGAAGAAGAAAAATAGGGATTAGAAGCAGCAGCCCAGTCTACAAGGTGCTCTAGATTAATTTACCGTGAAACAGTCTCAAGTAAATTCTAAAAATCAAACCGCAGTTGATCATGTTGATGGTGGTCCTGGCGATGATGTCGTAGAAGTTGAGGCTCACACTGCGGATTTTGATGAGCGTGACGATGCTAATATTGACAATGAGCTTGACGATGCTCATACTGCTGGCGATAAGCGTGATGACACGCATACCGATGATGAAGGTAATAATACTACTGACGACGGTGATAGCAATAGCTTTCTCATGTTGATATGTTTGATCCAAGATATTGGGTGGTCTTGATAGTAAAATTGTTGATATTTTCAGTGGATTGGCGATAATATCACTTGAGAATGATATCCTGAAAGATTTATTATAAAGACATGATTGAAGATTTTATTTCAAAAAATACCAGCTGCTTTTTTCATGAGGTCCTTTTATTTGTGTCATATTCACGCTTTGACAATGAATACTTGATATTTTGTTAATGAATAGCACATTCTAAGGTTATATATTATGTAAACATATGATTTTGTTATCATAGTTATTGGGTTTGAAAAAAATTACACCCCCATTTTATAAGTCGCACCGGGGCCTCCAAATCCTGAAGACAGGCCTGCTATGAGGAACAACGCCACCGCTAGGACACCACGCCACCGCCTCTATCCTGCAGTCGCACCGCAGCACCATGTGCAACAACGCCGCCACTAGGCATCACGCCGCCACCACCGGCCTGCAGCCACGCTCGAAACAATCTCCTCACGCCTCCTCGACATGGGTCAGCGAGCCACCCCCACACCGGTGAATGCCGCCACCCCGGTCACGACCTCCCCGCCCAAAGTGAGCTCGTTAGGACGCCGGCCACGTTCCGAGGCAATTATAATTCTTATTAGTTGTTGAATTCTTTGTACTACTATGAATTACCAATTGTGGATCTTTTGCGTACAAGTCTATACGTACGCATGTTACCACGTACCTAAACATGATCTTATTAGTTGTTGAATTCTTTGTACTACTATGAATTACCAATTGTGGATCTTTTGCGTACAAGTCTATACGTACGCATGTTACCACGTACCTAAACATGACGAGACATACATTATTATCTACCTACGCACTCGCGAGCGGTACCTGTCTACTCTTTTTTTTAAGGAAAAAAGGAGCACCGCGCGAGCGATACGTGTCTATTCGAACACGCTACTTTTGAAATAATAAACTACTCCCTCCGATCTGCAAATAAATATACTTTTAGGTTTTGCCTAAGTCAAACTTTATTAAATTTAACCAACATTTTATATAAATATATTAATATATATTACATAAATTTGTCATATTATGAAACTAAATTTGAAAACAAATCTAGCGGTCCCAATTTAGTGTCATAAATATTGGTACGTTTCTTCTATAAAGTTAGTCAAAGTTTACTAATTTTGACTTAGGACAAACCTAAAAATACAATTATTTGCAGACGAAGGAAGTACGGTTTTAGTATTAGTAGTAGTAGTCCTATTGTACTCCCTCCGTTCAGAAATATAAGATATTTTAGGTTTGTGAAACAAATATATCTAGATGCTTTTTAGTGTATAGGTTCACTCCGAATCTCTATGAACCTATAGACTAAAAGATGTCTAGATATATTCGATTCACAAACCTAAAACGTCTTATATTTCCGAATGGAGGGAGTACCTGACTTGACACCAGAGAGAATGTGAGGGCAAGGATAAATCGATTCATCCCTCTTCTTATTAATTTTTTCTACGTCATCTCTTTTGCTTACTTGGCTTGTGTATTACGACTCAAGTTACTCCGCTACGAGTAGTCTCAGTCGCCCTATTTCTGATGAAAGACGCGTTAAAAGTGTAGCTGTATCCACAGGTTCTAAGTACGTGTACACGATGCGTGTACGTACTACTCCCTACATCTGCAAATAAGTGTAGTGCTAGGTTTGTCCTAAGTCAAACTTAGTAAACTTTGACTAACTTTATTAAAAAAAACCGTATCAATATTTATGACACTAAATTGGTACAACTAGATTTGTTTTCAAATTTAGTTTCATAATATGACAAATTTATATAATATATATTGATATATTTATCTAAAATGTTGGTCAATTTAATAAAGTTTGACTTAGCCAAAATCTAAAAGGACACTTATTTGCGGACGGAGGAAGTATATATTATAGGAGCACCTCGATATGATCACATGGCCTTTGAAACCAGCCCAGATCGAAGGAGGAGCATGTCGATCCATGTGGACCTTCTCACCGCGATCCATGTGGACCTTGTTGAACAATGGATCTAGTAGGTTGCGCTCATCGCACGCATGTTTGACACGTCTCCAGTAGTTTTCCGAGTTTGGGTTTAAGCCGGTGATAGTCCACTTGATGCGGGGGGCTCGGCCGGTGTTACAGTCCTTGACTTCGGCTTTCCCTTCTATATCTCTTTGCCATTGATCAACACCGTGGCTTCCTCCTCTCTAGCTTCCTGGTTGTCGGCGAATTACTGTGAGTCGAGGCTGTGCTCAGCGTCGATGCGGGACTTCTCTTGCGTGAAGAATGAGTTCCCGAAGGCGGTGGTGGAGCCGGACACGATCATATCGGCCATGTAGGAGGTGCTTGACATTCCCCCGAACATGAGGTGGGTGTCCGAGTCACCGAGCTGGATGGCAGACCCGCTGCTTAGGGCAAAGGGAAGAGATCCACTACGCAAATACGGCGAAGACCCAGCGTACGTGGGGGAGACTTCATAGCGCATGGTGATGTTGACGTTGAAGATGGGCGGACTGTAAGGTGAATGGCAGTGGGGGAAGACCACATTGGGGTTGAATCCACCGTCAAACTAGGGGGACGTCGAGAACCTCTGGCGCGGGGTCACCTGGCTCTCCTGGAAAAGCGCTGGCAAGATAGGCGAGAAGCCTGCCAGAGATCCGTCACTTGCTTGGCTTCCCCACAGCAAGCCATACTGTCAGCGTGAAGAGGTGGGTGGCCCATGGGCGCTCGAGTAGACGCCATGGTGCGCTCGGATGCTGATTTCACCTCCATCAACGCATATGGCTCCTCCTATTCTTCGACGTCCTTCTTGTTGTACTTCCTCACTCTCTCGCTGTTTGTTTTGATTTTCCTCCACCGATAATCCTTCACACCCATGCCGCGTTGGACCAGCCATCTGGCCTCGGCGCTGGTTCCCTTGGCTTTCTTTGCTTGGGCTCCGGTGGACCGTCACCGGTGGTGCGGGGATTGGCAAATTTCTTGGGCGGCATGGCGGGAGGGAGCTCAGCGAACTAGCGGGAGTTTTGATGGGGAATGGAGAGGAAATGGACGAAAGGGGAGAAAAAGGTGAAAACTCAGCCTTCATTCGCCGACAACCCTGGCCCACATTTTTGCGCTTAATCTGGCGTTCCCAGGTGACACTCAGTGCGCCGGGATCGTCCTAGGACCCCCAAATGAAAATTGGGCGTAATCCGGATGAATTCGGCATCATACGAACGGGACTGGACGAAAACTCGCTATCCGGATAAAAAAAAGTACTAGAGAGGCCCTCCAGAGAATGCTAGTGGAGATGCTCTTACACACTTGCACCAATGCGGCCAGCAAGGACACAAGGGGATAAATCCAAGACCAAATCAGCTATACAGCTTACATTCGTCCGTGGGATTGTGGCACGATGCTGACTTGAGTTGAGATCACTGTTGTTGGGCGTCCCAAAACGCCTCCACGCGCCATCTCCAATATATTTGAGTTTTGCTCTGGTGTCCTCCATGAAAAACTTTGCCTCCGCTTGACTATCGAACGGTCAGGATCTCCTCTTACCACTTCAGTCGGAAGGTCGATTGTTGCGACCTCGGATCGTTAAGGATCCTAAGTCCCTGTGATTAACATGCTAGTCCCTGGATCAATAGCTAGCACTTCATAGTCGATGAATATCATGTAAAACATAAGTCATTATTACACGAATAATCCAGAGTATAGTTATTACAACTTGCATAGCTCGTAGCTAGCTCAAATAAAACAGCGGTAACTAAATAAAAATTGAGTCCATCAATGCCTCAGGCTAGCTGCGTGAAGACCCGCGATCCCTACGCACCTTTCAATCTTCGGATTCTGCACACAAGACGTGCAGCCAACAAGTTGGGTCAATACTTTGAATGTATTGGCAAATTACACCAAGAAAAGAGTAAGACTATCTCTACATGCAAGGCTAAGAGTAGGCCCTGGGGTTCATTTGCGTAAAGCCAATTTTACCAGTGTAATAAGAAAAGAGGAGGAAAGTTTTCCCTACTTTGTAAACTTTGATAAGTAGTATAGGATTGAATGGAACACGTGGATATTACTCACCAAGTGCCCAAATCAACCTAGCACTTGGATATTACGCACCAAGTTCCCAAAATCCCACCCAATGGCGATATTACTCACGCCTTGGGGTTTATAAAATGTTAAGTTTGGAAAAGAGAGAGGAAGATCTTTCAGAGGCTCCATCCTTCAGATGCTCAAGGTTGTTCTGTTTCCGTGAACACAGCTGATCGATCAGATTGCAATACTCTCGAGAGGTTGTGCACTTTCCCCACAATCCACGATCAAGTCCTTTTACAGACAAGACCATGGCGAAGCCTTCCCTTAGTAGCCCCTCTACCAGTTAGATCGAACCGTGCCAAGAACCTCCAAATGTTAGTACCCCGGTGAGGTTTCCCACTAAGTACTAAGCCAAGACAGAGCCCATATGTATTGTGGTTTCACGGGAAGCTTCTAAATTCTGAAACATGGCAGACTTCTTTGATTCCTGGGCGGCCGTCCTCCACCAAAATCCCACTCGTTGTCCTGACAACCATTCCGCCCAGAAGAAAACTTAGTTTTATTTTGAAGGGGGTTTTGGAGAAGAAAAGTTCGCTCGAGGGAGCTCTCATACTTAGAAAATTTTGAGTCTTTCGAACCCTCCGAACGGTACTTGATATAGATAAATATATAGCATAGCATGTATAACTTAGAAAAACAGAATAACCTATTGGGATAGAAGATCCTAAGTATGGAACTACTCATGGCATACTACAAAACCGCACTTGCAAAATAGTACTAAGAAAATCTACCAAAATCCTACACATGCATACTACAGAATTTTGAAGAGTAGAACATGCATAGTAAAAACTGGGACATAAATATGAACAAGTGGTGTAACTTGCCTTGATCCGAGAAGCAATCTACACAACAATACTCCTCAGCGCACTCCGAGCAATCTAACGAAACAAACATGGATCCAATCACAATTTGCACAAAACAAAGTCACAAAGTCGAATATGCATGCATGCAACATGGTAATATGCAAGGATGGATTTGATTTCGACCAAGGGTTTTAACCAGGGGTTTTGTTGAGTTGGAGATGCCATTAGAATTGATTTCCCACAGATTTTAGTATTTTGGGTTAAACCCTAATTTACCAAGCTCGAAACTAGATCCATAACTCTAATCTTCCTCGAGACAGATCTGAACACCCTAAGCAAGATATGACAATTTTATACAGAAGATCTCGACGATACAAAGCCAACGCAACAAGAATCAACTAAAACGGAGCTACGGATAATTTTCTAGAATTAAAATACTCCAATCTAAACTTTTAATTCTACTGCAAGATTTCTGTAGAAAAACAGTAATATTATTATAGATCTGTGTTCTACTCGAAAATATGAATCCAACGGTATATTATACGCAATTTTTGGACTGATTCGAATTTCTATGAATTTTACGAGATTGGGGCTAATTCTGCCTATTTTAAAAGAAAAAGAAAAAGGCCAGAGGCGCGCGACACGTGGCGGCCTGTGCGTGGTCCGCCGGGCGCGCGTGACGCGACGCGGTGGCGACGCGGCGTCGACGTGGTGCTGCCACACGGCGCGAGGTGATTGGCCAGGCCGGTTGACCGATCTGGGGCCGTCGGATCTAGATCCGACGGTCGGCGAGGGGGGGGGGGCGGCGGCTGCTTACTGTGGGCGGCGACTGGCGGTGGCGGCGGACGGCGGCGCTCCTCCGGCGATGGTCGGCGGCGGCGGCGATGCTCCTTCGACCCGGCGAGCTAGACGACGGGGACCGGCTCCTCGTCACGGTCGCGTTCCCGGGGGCGGCGGCGGTCCCCCTTCCCGAGGCGACGACGGGCGGCGGTTGCTGGCGGTGGAGGCGGCGGTGCTCCGGCGAGCAATCGGCGGCGGAGAAAAAAAGTAGGGTTTGCTTGGGGAGGCGTGCCCGGCTTATATGGGGGCGGAAACTTGGCGCGGGGGTCGCGGAGTCCACCCCGGAATCATCGGCAGCGGTTGCGCTGGCGGCGGCGGTGTCGGGCTCGACCCGGACTCGGGGAGGAGGCGGCTGACAGGCGGGCCCCGCCTGTCAGCGGCTGCGGGCGCGGGGCGGGCCACTGGCGGGCTGGCGGCTGGCGGCTAGTGGGCCGACTCCGCGTCGCCCACCCGGCCAGGCGGGCGGCAGGTAGCCCCGGGCTGGCTCGGCCGACCCAGTTAGATTAGGTTTTTTTAATTCTTTTAATAATTTCTGAATTGCTATTTGTTTGATAACTTTTGCAAACAGACTCCGAATTTGACGAAATTGGTCTCTAAAAATTTGTAAAAAGGAGAGGGTTAGAATAGAACTATAAAATAACCCTTTTGCAAGATTTGTCATGGTTGAAAAGGTTAAAAAGCTTTTTACCCCCTTTTGTCTATAATTGACTATGGGGTTTGAGAAAATACCTGATGCAAAATTTTCGATATGTGATGCCATGATGCAATGATATGAAGCATGCTTACTAGTAACATCTGAAATTACAAAATTTGGGATGTTACAAACCTACCCCCATAAGAAGAATCTCGTCCCCAAGATTCAGGTTGGTTAGCAAATAGGTGTGGGTGTTCTTTCTTCAGATCTTCTTCACGTTCCCACGTGGCTTCTTCCTCGGAATGGTGATTCCATTGAACTTTGCAGAATCTGATAGTCTTGGTACGAGTGATTCTCTGGGCTGTTTCTAAAATCCTGGTAGGTTTTTCCTCATAGGTGAGATCGTTTTCCAATTGAACTTCTTCCAATGGAACGGTATCCTTTAGTGGGGTTTCAGCCATTTCTGGGTGACACTTCTTTAGTTGCGACACATGGAAAACATCGTGAATTGTTAACATTTCGGGTAATTCCAACTGATAGGCAACTTCCCCTCTGCGACCCAGGATTTTGTAGGGCCCTATGAATCGGGGTGCTAACTTACCCTTGATTCCGAATCTCTTAACTCCTCGTAGTGGTGAAACTCGGAGGTACGCGCGGTCTCCCACTTCATAAGTCACATCCCTGCGCTTGGAGTCAGCATAACTCTTTTGTCTGGATTGGGCTATTTTTAACCTGTCTTGAATCAGCCTCACCTTCTCTTCAGCATCCTTGATCAGTTCAGGTCCAAACAAACTCCATTCACCAACCCCACTCCATAGCAGCGGAGTCCTACACTTTCTACCATATAGAACTTCAAAAGGGGCCATCTTGATGCTAGTTTGGTAGCTGTTATTGTATGAGAATTCCGCATATGGAAAATTTTCATCCCAACTAGACCCATAGTCCAGCGCACAGGCTCTTAACATGTCCTCCAAGATCTGATTAACTCTTTCCGTTTGTCCATCGGTTTGTGGGTGGAAGGCAGTACTGAACTCCAGTCGTGTCCCTAGAGACTCGTGTAGCTGTCGCCAAAACTTAGAGGTGAATTGGGTACCTCTATCAGAAACAATCCCCTTGGGCACTCCGTGAAGACTTACGAGCTTTGACATATAAATCTTGGCAAGTTTAGCACTAGTATAGGTGGTATTTACGGGAATAAAGTGGGCCACTTTTGTGAAGTGGTCGACCACTACCCAGATGGAGTCATACCCAGAACGAGTCCACGGTAGTCCTGTGATAAAATCCATGCCTACCTTGTCCCACTTCCAATCGGGCATAGGTAATGGCTGCAGCAGTCCTGCTGGTTTTTGATGTTCGGCCTTGACTCTGTTGCACACGTCACACAAGGAGATATATTCAGCAATTTCTCTTTTCATGTTGTTCCACCAGAACCTATCTTTCACATCCATGTACATCTTTGTATTACCGGGATGAATTGAGTAAGGCGAATCGTGAGCTTCCTGAAGGATTATCTTCCTGATATCAGGGTCATCGGGAACGCACAGTCATTTCTCATACCAGAGTGTTCCTTGTTCATCCGTATGAAACCCTTTTTCTTTGCCTTTGCTTATATTAGCTCTTATTTCTTCCAACTCTTTGTCCCCCTTCTGGGCCTCTTTGATTTGGTCCAGAAGCGTTGGCACTATCTCCATAGTGGCTAAGTATCCTTCCGGAACTATTTCCAACCTAAGGTGCTTGAATTGTTCACACAATTCATTTGGAAGTTCTCCCACGGTAAGTCCATTTACATAAACTTTCCGGCTTAAGGCGTCAGCCACAACGTTGGCCTTTCCAGGATGGTACTGCAGGTCCAAGTCATAGTCCTTGATGAGCTCAAGCCATCTCCTTTGCCTCATATTTAACTCCTTTTGAGTGAAGATATACTTGAGACTCTTGTGATCCGTGAACACATCACAATGTTTGCCCATTAGGTAGTGTCTCCATACCTTGAGCGCATGCACAACTGAAGCTAGTTCCAAATCGTGTGTGGGGTAGTTATTCTCATGGTGCTTAAGTTGCCGGGAGGCGTAAGACACTACTTTTCCATCTTGCATCAGAACAGTACCCAGTCCCTGCCGGGAAGCGTCGCAATAGACCTGGAAGTCCTTTTGGATGTCAGGGAGACACAAAACTGGTGCTGTTACTAGACGCTTCTTTAATTCCTGAAAGCTTGCTTCACAAGCCTCGGTCCATTGGAACATCTTCTCTTTCTTCAGCAACTCTGTCATGGGCTTTTCTATCTTGGAAAAGTTTTCAATGAATCTTCGGTAATACCCCGCAAGGCCCAGGAAACTCCTAATGTCACCCACATTCTTAGGAGACTCCCATTCTGTCACGGAAGCTACCTTACTTGGGTCCACGGCAACTCCTTTAGCCGACACAATATGGCCAAGGAAACCCACTTCTTTCAACCAGAACTCACATTTGCTAAATTTAGCGTACAACTTGTGTTCCCTTAACTTTTCCATGATTAGGCGCAGGTGCCTCTCATGTTCCTTCTCGTCCTTGGAGTATATGAGTATGTCATCAATGAATACCACAATAAATTTATCCAAATACTCCATGAACACCTTGTTCATCATAGTCATGAAGTAAGCTGGGGCATTGGTTAAGCCAAACGACATCACGGTGTATTCATACAATCCATATCTTGTGGTGAAGGCTGTCTTGGGTACATCCTGTTCTCGGATCTTCAACTGAAAATAACCTGATCGGAGATCAATCTTAGAGAACACACTAGCTCCCTTTAATTGGTCAAACAGGTCGTTAATATTGGGTAGAGGGTATTTGTTCTTGATTGTCACTTCATTCAATGAATGGTATTCCACGACTAGTCTCTTGGTTCTATCCTTCTTCTCCACGAATAAGACAGGTGCTCCCCAAGATGACGCACTTGGTTGAATGAAGCCTTTGTCCAATTGCTCTCTAAGCTGTTTCTTGAGTTCCTTCAATTCATCCACATCCATCTTGTACGGCCTCTTTGCTATTGGTCCAGTACCTGGCATCAAGTCAATGAGAAACTCGATGTCTCGGTCAGGAGGCATCCCTGGCAATTCTTCCGGACACACATCTAGATACTCCTTCACAATTGGCACATCCTCCAAACTAACCCCCTTAAGAGAGTTCACCATACTTCCTTTGAGTGCGAAAGTTGACCTAAAGCGGATCCTTTTCTTTTCCGGAGTCGTGAGTGCGATAGTCCTTTTGGCACAATCTATGACTCCCTCATACTCAGTCATCCAATTCATGCCCAAAATTATGTCTAAGCCTTGTGATTCCAGAACGACTAGGCTGGTGGGAAAGGTGTGCGCCCCAATTCTTAGTTCTAACCCACGGCATCCAGAGTTTGCCACTATTTCTCCTCCAGGAGAACTTACCCTTAGGGGAGTACTAATAGTCTCCATAGGTATCTTGCCTCTATCCACAAATACCCTTGATATGAATGAATGCGATGCACCAGTATCAAAAAGAATAACTGCAGGTGTGGAGTTAAGCTTTAACTTACCGATCACGGAGTCGGGTGCCTCACGAGCATCCTCCATGGAGACATGATTCACCGTGGCTTTAACGGACGGGTTTGGCTTCTTCCCATTTCCATTACCATTGCTATGGTTGTGTCCGTTGCCGTTTCTATTGCCATTCCCATTCTTCGCCTTTTCGGGACAGGTAGTCGCATAGTGCCATGTCTTGTTACACTTGAAGCATGTCACTTCACTCAGATCCTTCCCATTGCCATTTCCATTGCGGGGCTTATGGCCATTGTGGTTATGTCCTCCATGACGATGACCATTGTGGTTGTGGCCATTATGGTTGTGGGGTGGTGGTGACGAAGTGCGTTGCTTCTGATATGGGGCAGAGTTGTGCTTGTGTGAGGTGGACTTTCTCTTCTGGTTCTCTATACTCCTTTGCTTTGCTTCAACTACGACTGCCCTGTCCAGAAGTTCCTGATAGTTATCAAACTTCAGAGCCACAAGCTGAATAGATATTTCATCATTAAGTCCCCATAAGAACTCCTCCTGTCTCTTGGCATCAGTGGATACATCATCAGGTGCATAACGTGCCAGCTTGTTAAAAAGGTCCCCATACTCGGAGACAAAGCGGTGTAGTTGTTTCAAGTCGCAGAACTCACGTCTCTTAAGTGACATGACTCCCGCGGCTACGTGATGGGTACGAAAGGCTGCTTCAAACTGGTTCCAGGTGATAGCTTCAATATCGGGGTGGGTGACCTGGTAGTTATCCCACCATTCAGCAGCTGGTCCCTCAAGTTGGTGCGCGGCAAAGCGCACCCTATCAGCTCCAACAACTTGGACGGTGTCTAACTTCTTGTTGATGGTGCAGAGCCAGTCGTCTGCCACAATTGGCTCAGCACTACTTGAGAAGGTTGGAGGGTTCAACCTCAAGAACCGAGTCAAGCGATCCTGTTGAGGCGGTGGGTGTGGCGGAGGCGGTGGGTTGTTGTTGTTGTTTTGCATGTTTTGAGTAAGGAGTTGGATCAACTGATTCTGGGAGTTCAGAAGTTGTGCTATCTCTGGGGGCATGTTGTTATTATTGTTTCCGCGTCTCGCCATCTGGAGGGTTTGGGAGACAAGTTAAGAAATAGATAGAAAGTCTAAGGAATAAACTCCTACCATTATGTAAACAAGAAAAACACACGCAAGGCACACATGTCACAAAAATCCACACAGTCAACCAAGTTTAACTAACCAATATAAGATTTTTGGTACTCATTACAATCGCGAATAACGTTCGACTATAGAACTAATGCTGGTCCAACTGCTCTACTCATCATCCACTTCCTCATCCTCAATGATAAAGCCTTCCTTTTCCAGCAGTGATTTGTATAGCTCCATGTCCCTCGTCGTGGCTTCAAGCTTCTCTTGAAGTTCCTTCATCTCCTGTGGCTCCGGTGTTGCAGCTTCGAGCCTTCCTTGAAGTTCCTTCACCTCTTGCAGTTCCTGGTTAGAAGCTTCCAGTTTCGCTTGGAGTTCCTTCTTGTCCTTCTGTAGATTCTTGATCAAACTTGACCCCATAGTCACGGGCGTGATCTTCTCCTCCAAGCTCCTCTTGGCTGCTCGCAGGTCCTTCAACATGGTGGCAAGGTTCTTGAACTCCATCTCGTTCTTTGCGAGCACTAGACTTTGTTCTCTAATCTTCTTGTTCTTATCTTGCACCCTCTTCTCTTGATTAGCGAACCTTTTGTCTTGGGCGGTGAGCTCCCCTCCTAGGGACTTGATCTTCTCTTCCAGCTCTTCGATCTTCTCGTCCTTCTCCTTGACTAGGGCACAAAGCTCGTCATTCCTCACGATCTCAAGGCAGCTCCCCTTCTGAAGGTCATTGATGTGGAACTCCAAGTCTTGATATTGGATTCTTCGACGCTTGCATGTCTTCCTTTCCTCCGGGGTTAACTCGATTGGAACTCCCTTCTCATCACATCTTCCAAAGAGTTTGATGTAGTTTCCTTCAACCTCTTCATGGTGGCGTCCGCAAAGGCGTCCAATGAGCTCTTGCAAGCAAATGCTAAGTCCGTTCTCCTTGGAGTCGCTGGTGACGTTGAGTACAATGGCCTCCGTCTTGGGTTCTATCTGACTGCGCCCTGTTTGGATGACTTCAATTGCCCAGCATCCTTGTGCATCTTCCTCAACTCGCTTCCCTTGATTGATGGCATGGGTAATTGAAGTGTCTTGATGATGTCCAGAAGGCATTCCCCGAAGCGCAGGCACTTGATGTCTCCGGCGGTGTCGTAGTAGAAGGCCGTCATCTTTAGGTTAGGAGATAAAAATTAGGCACAGGGTGATAAGGAAGAGAAATACTAGAAGAGTACAAATAATTTAGAAGAATATAGAAAGCATAACACACATGGTAAAGGTGGGTTCCAATCCCAGGGGTCACGTCCTACAGGCAACTTTGTGCTCTGATACCATCTGTTGCGACCTCGGATCGTTAAGGATCCTAAGTCCCTGTGATTAACATGCTAGTCCCTGGATCAATAGCTAGCACTTCACAATCGATGAATATCATGTAAAACACAAGTCATTATTACACGAATAATCCAGAGTATAGTTATTACAACTTGCATAGCTCGTAGCTAGATCAAATAAAACAGCGGAAACTAAATAAAACTTGAGTCCATCAATGCCTCAGGCTAGTTGCGTGAAGACCCGCGATCCCTACGCACCTTTCAATCTTCGGATTCCGCACATAAGACGTGCAGCCAACAAGTTGGGTCAATACTTTGAATGTATTGGCAAATTACACCAAGGAAAGAGTAAGACTATCTCTACATGCAAGGCTAAGAGTAGGCCCTGGGGTTCATTTGCGTAAAGCCAATTTTACCAGTGTAATAAGAAAAGAGGAGGAAAGTTTTCCCTACTTTGTAAACTTTGATAAGTAGTATAGTGTTGAATGGAACACGTGGATATTACTCACCAAGTGCCCAAATCAACCTAGCACTTGGTTATTACGCACCAAGTTCCCAAAATCCCACCCAATGGCGATATTACTCACGCCCTGGGGTTTATAAAACGTTAAGTTTGGAAAAGAGAGAGGAAGATCTTTCAGAGGCTCCATCCTTCAGATGCTCAAGGTTGTTCTGTTTCCGTGAACACGGCTGATGGATCAGATTGCAATACTCTCGAGAGGTTGTGCACTTTCCCCACAATCCACGATCAAGTCCTTTTATAGATAAGCCCATGGCGAAGCCTTCCCTTAGTAGCCCCTCTACCAGATGGATCCAACCGTGCCACGTACCTCCAAATGTTGGTACCCCGGTGAGGTTTCCCACTAAGTACTAAGCCAAGACAGAGCCCATATGTATTGTGGTTGCACGGGAAGCTTCTAAATTCTGAAACATGGCAGACTTCTTTGATTCCTGGGCGGCCGTCCTCCACCAAAATCCCACTCGTTGTCCCGACAACCATTCCGCCCAGAAGAAAACTTAGTTTTATTTTGAAGGGGGTTTTGGAGAAGAAAAGTTCGCTCGAGGGAGCTCTCATACTTAGAAAATTTTGAGTCTTTCGAACCCTCCCAACGTTACTTGATATAGATAAATATATAGCATATCATGTATAACTTAGAAAAACAGGATAACCTATTGGGATAGAAGATCCTAAGTATGGAACTACTCATGGCATACTACAAAACCGCACTTGCAAAATAGTACTAAGAAAATCTACCAAAATCCTACACATGCATACTACAGAATTTTGAAGAGTAGAACATGCATAGTAAAAACTGGGACATAAATATGAACAAGTGGTGTAACTTGCCTTGATCCGAGAAGCAATCTACACAACAATACTCCTCAGCGCACTCCGAGCAATCTAACGAAACAAACATGGATCCAATCACAATTTGCACAAAACAAAGTCACAAAGTCGAATATGCATGCATGCAACATGGTAATATGCAAGGATGGATTTGATTTCGACCAAGGGTTTTAACCAGGGGTGTTGTTGAGTTGGAGATGCCATTAGAATTGATTTCCCACAGATTTTAGTATTTTGGGTTAAACCCTAATTTACCAAGCTCGAAACTAGATCCATAACTCTAATCTTCCTCGAGACAGATCTGAACACCCTAAGCAAGATATGAAAATTTTCTACAGAATATCTCGATGATACAAAGCCAACGCAACAAGAATCAACTAAAACGGAGCTACGGATAATTTTCTACAATTAAAATACTCCAATCTAAACTTTTAATTCTACTACAAGATTTTTGTGGAAAAACAGTAATATTATTATAGATCTGTGTTCTACTCGAAAATATGAATCCAACAGTATATTATACGCAATTTTTGGACTGATATTCGAATTTCTATGAATTTTACGAGATTGGGGCTAATTCTGCCTATTTTAAAAGAAAAAGAAAAAGGCCAGAGGCGCGCGACACGTGGCGGCCTGTGAGTGGTCCGCCGGGCGCGCGTGACGCGACGCGGTGGCGACGTGGCGCTGCCACGCGGCGCGAGGTGATTGGCCGGGCCGGTTGACCGATCTGGGGCCTTCGGATCTAGATCCGACGGTCGGCGAGGGGGGGGCGGCTGCTTACCGTGGGCGGCGACTGGCGGTGGCGGCGGACAGCGGCGCTCCTCCGGCGATGGTCGGCGGCGGCGGCGGCGATGCTCCTTCGACCCGGCGAGCTAGACGACGGGGACCGGCTCCTCGTCGCGGTCGCGTTCCCGGGGGCAACGGCGGTCCCTCCTTCCCGAGGCGACGACGGGCGGCGGCTGCTGGCGGTGGAGGCGGCGGTGCTCCGGCGAGCAATCGGCGGCGGCGGCGGAGAAAAAAAGTAGGGTTTTCTTGGGGAGGCGTGCCCGGCTTATATGGGGGCGGAAACTTGGCGCGGGGGTCGCGGAGTCCGTCCCGGAATCGTCGGCGGCGTCGGGCTCGACCCGGACTCGGGGAGGAGGCGGCTGACAGGCGGGCCCCGCCTGTCAGCGGCTGCGGGCGCGGGATGGGCCGCTGGCGGGCTGGCGGCTAGTGGGCCGACTGCGCGTCGCCCACCCGGCCAGGCGGGCGGCAGGTAGCCCCGGGCTGGCTCGGCCGGCCCAGTTAGATTAGGTTTTTTTTTATTCTTTTAATAATTTCTGAATTGCTATTTGTTTGATAACTTTTGCAAACGGACTCCGAATTTGACGAAATTGGTCTCTAAAAATTTGTAAAAAGGAGAGGGTTAGAATAGAACTATAAAATAACCCTTTTGCAAGATTTTTCGTGGTTGAAAAGGTTAAAAAGATTTTTACCCCCTTTTGTCTATAATTGACTATGGGGTTTGAGAAAATACCTGATGCAAAATTTTCGATATGTGATGCCATGATGCAATGATATGAAGCATGCTTACTAGTAACATCTGAAATTACAAAATTTGGGATGTTGCAGCGATGGCCCGTGGATATCCAGTGGAACCTCGTATGGGCACGTTTGTATGGTCCGAAGGCACATGTGAATGTACATCTACACGTATATATGGTGTACTGTGATGATGTGGGGTTGAACCAAAGTGCCCTCTTATAAAAGGGAACGCTGACTCCTCCGCCCCTTAGTCATCCATCTCACCACCCCAACCACCTTCATTCTCGCCTTGCCGCATCTCTCTGCCGATGCCACAGTTCCGCTCCGACAAAACGACGATGGAAGGATGCGGTCGAGTCGTATCAGCCGCGGAAGTGGAGTTTGGAGCGGTGGCCGGGAGGGATGGCGTGTTGGAGGAAGTTGTAGGTTCCCTCGGCAGTGCGGAACATGTCCACGGAATTCATGATACCTTTAACACACTATGATTTATGACTCACTGTTTAAGAAAGATCACACAAAATGAAACGGTTTAATATAGATGAAACATTGAGACGAAATGACACATGGTTTGGGGTGCACGAATAGTAGAAGATACACCGGTATGAAGCAAACGCTTTATTGTTCGTGCTTTGTTTGTGAAGTTTGCCTTACGCTCTTAATGTGACCTTCGTGTGTAATGTTCCCACGCTGCCTAAGCCACGGGCAGACGATCAAATATTTCCCTAGTTAGTGATCTGATATGCCACACACGAAAAGGGCTTTATGTGTGCGACCAGAGGCCTTAATAGGCCTGATCTGTACTAGTATGCGGTGCTAGTCATAAAAGATCTGTTGCAAATACATTCCCTTGTCCCACTACAACACATCAAGGAAACTATGTCTAACACCCTCTCTTCGTCACAACTTAGTTAAGTTGATATTATGTTCAAATTCCGTAATTTTTTTTAACAAAAGTAGGTCTGTAAAACCATCAGCAACTTGATACATTCAAGGAACAAATCGTATCTCCAGTTGCTTGTTAGAAACTCATTCTCTGACAAATAAAAAAACTATCTCAATATGCCTAGCTCTTGCATGGAACACTGGATTTACTGACATATACATTGGTCCCAAATTATCACACGACAAGCATGGTACTTGAGTTCAATTTAACTCAGAGTCCCGCAAGTAAAGACTGAGGAAGAACCTGGGAGGAGAGCAATAGGAGGAGATATCCAAGCACAATCTGATCCGGCGAGATCCATCGATCATAGGCAGGATTCGGTGCAGTTCTCGCCTGTTTGTCGACATCTTTATCCGCCGGTACGAGGACTAGCTGTTCAGGTTGGTAAACTGACACAAATGAACTACTGCGGCTGGCGTACCTAGGTCCTACCGCCCATCTGTGACGGATACCTCATTTTGTAGACAGAAGAGCTGACCATATTCCACGTGAAAACCGTAACGTGACCAGGTAGGAAAATCAACTTGGATGACAGCCCGAGCCTCGTGGTGTTGTATTTATAGAAGGCGCATGTTGTAGTGCTAGCCTACTAGGCATACAAAGATCTGTTACAAATACGTTCCCTAGCCCCGTTACAACACGTCTACGAAACTTTGTCTAACAACACAATAAGTACTACATAATTTTATTCCTGAAACTGTTGTGGCCTAATAATTCTTAAAGTCTTAAACCACAGGAACTGAATCATTTTTCCTTGGTCACAGCGTGACTTGGAAGCTGACCACCGGCGATGATGGTAGTTGTTGCGATGGTGCATTGGCCAGCCTCATCAGCAGCTTGATAACGTCCACCGTGTCGTGAAGGTAGTACTTGGCCATCCTCGGCTTCATACCAACCGTGCAGGCAAACACCTCGCTGGTGGCTGGGAGCTTCACGCTGCTGTTCCTTGGGCACACCATGCTCTCGAACATGTCCTCGTCGGACCGGTCATCTCCGATGCAGAGCACGAAATCGGGCGGCTTCTGGCTGCGTACCATGGATGATAGGAGGCTCTCCACAACCACGCCTTTGCTCACGCCCTGCACGATATATCAACTTGGTGCTTGTTAACTTGTTCAACATGTTCTTGTACAACTACACAGGCCCAATTAATCAATTTTCATTTCGCCAACTAATCAAATTCTATAACTGCAGGGACAACACAAGTGAAGCTTGCAGGTTTGTGCATAAGTACCTGAGGTTTAACTTCGACGATGTGCTAACCCCTCTTCACAACCACTGGCACATTTGCGAGCACGGTTTCAAGATGATCAAGCAGTGCTTTAGCTTGGCATGAACCGATACCTGGATCTGCTTCTTGGTAATGCCAAACTAGAGCACTTTCCTTGTACTATATACATGAGCCATCTGTCCTCTCCATGTAAAGTTTCATCCCAGGTTCAGCGGTATGCTTCCAATCGAAATCTCCTACAAGCCCGCGGGTATCCCATGGAGCGTCCCTGGCCGACCTGCAGCACCAGAGTTAATGGACATCATGGTTACTAACCGTGAATCTATATGTACTCTAGCAACTGAAATTAAGAACACTAAAACAATAGGTGCACACAACCATCTAGACAAACACGCAACCACACAAAAGGTTGGCCAAAAGTATCCATCTCAATCTAACGGTGTTACAAACTCCAGAACGTTGCTCCGGAACATTGCACTGCAAAACCAACGCCACCCGGGGTGTACCAGAACAAAGCCTACTTGCTTACCTACTCCGAAACGTTTTTTAGGCAGACTAAAAAATTTAGCTAGGATAGATATTCTTATATATGATTACTGGGTGCAACCGGATCTTGACGTCGCACAGGATAGATTATTCCCAGTCTGGCTGGCAGCAGACTAGAAGATTACAAGATGGATATATGTGCTATGATTATTCTGTTTCACTGGCTTATATGCATATATCTATTTTGTGTGATGCTGAATTTGTAATAAACTGAATTCTTAGAACCTCTTACTGAAATTAGTGCGTGTACACCATTTCGAAAAAAAAAAGCTGCAATATACTCATGTGTGTATATATGGACATAATATTTTGCAAAAACTTTGGGGTATACATTAATTGCATATATACGGATGAATAGTTCTAGCTCTGTCCATTCCCCTACCCCCTGTATGCATGCAACAAAACGACTAGCTCTAAACGCCTACTCGAACTACTAGTCAGGCAGTAGTGCCAGCGCGTAGGCAGCTAGCTTATACTGAGGCATGCCTTAGCTTAGCTAGTACACATCCTGAAATGTTTTCTGAGTGTGATGGTTCTAATAATATCATTGCTTAGTATGTACACATATTTTGTAAGATTTTATCCAAATCTAAACTAAGCAGTGTCAATAATATGAAAAGCAACCAAGTAGCTAGTGGTAGTATATCTTTAAGGACAAAAGCAAGTAGAGTGTAGAGAGAGATGTCACCTAGTGAAGTAACCATGCTCTGCAGCAATCCCCAGCTTCTCACATGGTGCAAACCAGTTGCTCAATTCATCCTTCTCCCGGCCACTCACAATGAACACCCTGTTTTTTGGATCTTGACAGAGACGATTCAAGAGAGAAATGGCCTGGGTGCTGGGTGCCTGCTTGTCAACGACGGACCTGATCTGGGGCATTACGGTTCCGTCATAGTCGAGGAGAATTAGGCGATTCTCCGTCCTGTTGAAGGAAGGAAGAATGTGGTGGAGGGAGAGCTGACAGAAATCTGGGGCAAGCGCAACCACCTTGAAGCTCATCCCAAACCCGAGCCCCCAAGGACGCCACGAGAAATGGTCCTTGCAAGCACGCTGCAGGTCCTTGTCAAAGGACTTGGCCCAGTAAGCCACATCGTGGGTGCTGACATACTTGTAATGCTTCTCATGCAGCAGCCGCTGGTCCACCTCAGGCATCGTCAGTGCCGCTTTCATGGCCTCCCCAACGGACTGCACGCACCATGGATTCACCCGGATCGCCCCACTCAGCGACGGCGAGCACCCAACGAACTCCGACAGCACGATGGCGCTTCCCTTATTATTAGGAGCGAGGGCGGTGCTCTCCTGCCGGCACACCGTGTAGATGTACGGTATCCGGTTGAATCCGTCCCGGACGGCGCTAACCACGCAGCACTCGGCGGCCGCGTAGTACGCCGCCTTCTCATGGACTGACAACGGCCGGTTGATCATTACGATTGGGGTGTGGCCACATGTAGTGCTTGCAGAAGTCATGGTAGAACGTGCGGTGGAGGTCGGCGGGGAGGAACACGGCCAGGCAAGAGAAGTTGGCCACCAGGTAGCCGGCGAGCTCCTCGGAGGCGGCCGCCAGGGGCAACGTACCGACGTGGAGCACGGGGGCCGACTCCGGCAGGCCCGAGCGAAGCTGATGAGAGACGCTGTCTGCGTCGACGGTGAAGGAGAACCCGAACGGGGAGGACGCGTCCGGGGCTGCGCGGAGTGGGAGGCGGTGGGAAACGATCACGCGCCGCGGCAAGCAAGACGGGGACTGGGAGGCCGGCAAGGAGGGCGATGCGTCCGCCAAGACCGGCGGCAGCTCTTCGGCGAGGTCGAGCAGGTTATTACAGGAGAGCGACGGCATAACCGACTACTGCTAGCTAGGACAGTATCTCTCTCCTATTTGTGCGTGCGTGATCCACAGGAAAAGAGGAGGTCGGTGTTCAATACTCCGGCTACTATATATATCCTATTTACCGTGTCCGAACGAGCATATTCACATTATATGCATAAAATTGTATGTGTGTAATCACCTCCCTCCGTTCCAAAATATATGATATTATACCTTTTGTGAAGCGAATGCAGTACGGGAACAAACAGTCATGCCGGGGGATTTCAACGCCGAGGAAGAAATGTCGGAGCCCTCGGCATAGCTCGCACGGTGCCAATGGCTAGAAAAACAACGTCGGTGTAGCACAACCGTCGGCATATATGAGCAACACCCAGGGAACCGTTGGTGTTAAATGACCTTCGGCATAGATAGAGCAACGCCGAGGGCCACCATGGGCACAGGCTGGCCGTAGACACAACACGCATCACATCGTGCCCTTGCGATCACCGTTGGACGGACGGTTGACGACGCAGGGCAATGCCGAGGGGTTGCCTTCGTAGGTCTGCATACAGCGAGTTAACGGCGAATAGCAAAGCCGAGGGGGTTGCCGTCAGCATCGCTTGACCTGTCACAAGCACGCACCTGAGCATATCAATGCCAAGGGTAGCCCCCTCGGCACCGCACCACCTACGCTGAGGGTAACCCCCTCGGCATTGCCTGTTTTCCATTTTATTACTCCCTTTGATTTCCTGTTTATATTATATGGAGTACATGATTTAAATATGTTTACATTTTTTTGTTGCATAATACTTTTAGTTTCTATTAATATATCACATATATAGAACAAGCTAAAAACATTGTTTTGATCTTTTTGAATTTCTTATGCCCATTACAAACATGGCGTGGCTGTGTTCATCTATGGGTGGAACCTTGCAAAATGTTCGGTGGATCCCTGATAAACAACATGTTGTGAACCTAAACATGATTTTTTGGAAAAAATCATGAATATTAGATCATATACGTGCAGTCTAAATCTGACCTACTTACTGCTAATACTAGGACATTTGTATTTTTCACGAGGGGTGTAGCGAAAGGTTTAAGATACCCATGTTGGGACATTGCCCATGTAAGATGGTCTAATATTTTTAATAAATAGGGTGATAGCATTTTAAAACTTTAATTGATGGCTGCTTAAAAAAACCGTTTTCCGCACTCCGAAAATGGAAAATGGTTTTTCTGCGATGGAAAGGAAAACTTTCTCCTGCAATATTGTTCATCATTCCAACATCACGTGTATGCACAATAGGACACATTATCACAAACTATGCTATAAATCTCGCCATAACATTGGTCGTTTGGTCTGGAAACCATTAAACTTCGTGCATGATAGCTCATTTGTTTGAAAACTTTTCCAATATATTCATGATAGTTCAAGTTTGTTAATTTCATGAATACTATATCATATAAAATGACATGACGTGGAAGTTTTACATTGTTGTAATCTGTTTGAATTTCTTATGCATGTTTCATAACATGGTTAAAACGGCGGCGTGACCGTCCTTATCTAGGAGTGTAACCTTGCAAAACTTTTGCTGGATATCTATGAAACAATATATTGTGAGCCTAAAGATGATTTGTGAGCAATTTTTTGAATTAGACCATGTACTTGTAGTTCAAATCTAACCCACTGCGTGCCTATTCTGCAGACATTTGTCTTTGTCACAAGGGGTTGATCCAACGGTTTAAGATACACTAGCTGGGACATTGTCCATGCAAGGTGGTCTAGTATTTTAGAAAAATAGGGTGGTAGCATTTTAAAACTTTTATTTGGCGGTTGCTTCACAAAATACACTGTTTTTCGAACCTGGATAATGAAAATGGCTTTTTTGCAACAAAAAAGGAAAACTCTCTTCAATTCAAGATTATTCGTCATTCCAAGATACACATGTGTGGACAATATGGATTTATTATCACAAACTATGCCATGAATCTAGGAATAACATTGGTTGTTTTGCCTGAAAGCATGAAATTTCGTACATGATAACTCATTTCTGAGAAAACTTTTCCAAAATATTCGTGATATTTCAAGTTTTTATTTTTCATGGATAATATATCAGATAAAATGACACCGCGCAAAGGTTTTGCATTGTTTTGATTGTTTCTGAATTTCTTATGCCTTTTTTAAAATATGGTCAAAATAGCGGGCGTGGCCATCTAGGGGTGGAACGTTGCAAAACATTGGGTAGACTCTGATGAAACAATATATTGTGAACCTAAAAATGATTTTTGGAAAAAATCATGAGTTTTAGATTACGTACCTGCTGTTCAAAGCTGACCCACTTCCTACTGATTCTGCAAACATTTTTCTTTTTCACGAGGGATGGACCCAAAGATATAAGATACCCCAGTTGGGACATTGTCCAGGGAAGGTGGTCTAGTATTTTATCACTTTTCCTTGTCCTTGACTTCTGTGTAGGAATTATGCATGATTATCGATAAAGCAAGGACAAAAGGATCAAAGAGAGGGCAATATGGAAGAGGTGTAGACACCATACTTTTCCATTTGAAGGGTGGAAAAAGATCCAATACCATGCTGTTATGGCCCTCGTCCATACGAATACAACGAGTTAAAGAACGCCCAAATCGAAGTTCGTATGAGGAAATTTCGTCCAAAATACCGAACAGTACTGAGCTCGTAACGACCATCGTTATGGGCCGGTACGGTCATTACCGCCCACCCGCACCACGGGTCGAGACGTGTGGAAAATCCCTCTATGGACATGTTCCTTGACAGAATTTAACCCCGTTTGTTTCTTGACCTTACGTAGGTCATAGGCAACGTGGGAGGGGCTATTGGGGACCACCTAGGCTTATATAATGATGTGAGGAGCCAAGGGAGAATGACCCTCTCCACATACCTTCACGGCGGAGCCCTGCCACCTTGCAAACTCCATAGCCGCCGTTTCCACAAGATCTCCACCATCAGCACCACTCAAGAGGAGAAGGTACTTGGATCTTGCAGGCCTCAACACCAATATATATCACCATCATTATCAACAACGTCTCCAACACCGATATCCTTCGTCTACTTGGTTGTAATCCAAACCCTTCTGTGGATCTCCACTTGTATTTGATTGTACTATCGTATCTCATCCAAATTATTGCTATGATGTTTATTGCCTTGTTGTGTGAGTAGTTCTCTTGTCCTTGGGGAGATATGAAAAAACCCTAGTAATATTATGATATGAAATAAATATAAACTATAACTTTATGCTATTATTTTGTGTTGCTTTTCTCTCTAGATATTATGTGAAGTGCACCATTTAATATTAGCCTTCGGGTCTAGAGAGAGAATTACGTTTGAACATATGGTATTGCATATGGCATGAAGTGACATATCGTGATCGACGTATTATCATATGGACAAGGCGGATAAGGAGAGACTCACTAAGCTCATATCGATCTCTAGAGGGAAACCCTTAATTGTGGTGGATCAATAGGTGGTTGCCAAAGATCATTGAATTTGTTATTTAGAGATGTGATGTCTGATGGTTTTCAGGGCACATCTTATAATAGAGCTCTCCCATGCATGTCATAATGAAAGATATAGATTTATCCTAATCATATATAATACTAATGCTAGTGGTGAATCCTACACTCCCTGGAAATGTAACATCACAGCGTTTAGGAACCAACGAAGGGTAGAAATAGAAATTTGTGTATTTGCATGCATTCATCTGCAAAACTGGGGTAAATTTTTCGCTAAAATAAACCCTGGGGAGATCAGAGTTTCTTTCACTACTTTGAGTTAGGGTTTAGCTCTTAGTAGTGTTTGCTATAAATTTTGACATGATCCTTAGGAATTATAATGATTTTGGGTAAACAATTTGAATGTGAACCATTTTTAAAAAGATTTAAAGTTTGAAAGTATGAATTTATGAGTATATATTAAATTATTTAAGAAAAAGGAAATTAATATATAAGAAATAAAAGAATTCAAATAAGAAAGTTCTATTCTTATATTCTTTTCTTATTCAATGACAATAATCCAAGTATTGCTCATGAATGAGAAATTACATTACATAAACAATTGAAATAAAGGAAACTGCAAGCTTTACTGAATAACTTATATATATTACATTGTTCTTACAAACGGAAAAGGAAATAATTAAAATTGAAAATAAGGGGCTAATCCTAAACTGAATCCTATCCTAAATCTTCTTATTCTTCATCACTTAGACTTATACCTGCAAATAAAGACAGAAAACAAAGAGGGGTTAATGTCAGTAGTGCTCTCAGTCTTAAATAGTGATATGCACTATTTTCAATACATCATTGAGCAAATTTAAATAAGTAGGGATAAACTTCATCAAATGAAGTATCTGTTCTTTTCAAATTTAAAAGCTTCAAGACAACATCATTAGCTAGAAGGGGCAAGTTTCACCATAGTAGGTAATAGTAAAAGGAGGGGCAATTAATAAAATTCACTTGATCTGATCCAAAGATAAAGGCAACAGTGAGGCAGCTCACACACCAAACTGCATGCAGTGAACCATCGATCAACAGTGAGAGCAAGGAAAGTGATAAAACCACACTTGAGCTTAGCAAAGCAAGCTTTTCTCACCACTTCTCAAGCCCAGCCATAATTTCTTTCACCAGCACACACAAGAACACCACTGGTTCTTGCAGCATTCCACTAGAGCGAACAATCTTTCACCACAAAAAAGCCAAGTAGATCACAAACAAGATGGTGACTTAAAGGAGGGGGTAGTCTAGGGGGACAACAAGGGAAAGTTGGAGCTTGAAGCAACAACACCAAGCCAGGATAGAAGTTCAAGGAGAAGAGCAACCACTAGAACTAGAAGAGCAAGCAACACCAGCGTCAAGCCACAAGCTACCACAATCAAATCTAGCATTAGGGTATTTCTCAAAACTCCAGATCTATCCATTAAATCATTTTACAATATCTATTTTCATGCAAGGGCATGATATATTGATCATATAACACAGTAGATAAGGGCCAGCAAGTAAATAACCTTTGTTCTTAGTAAAAAATGGTCTCAGACTAGCATCACTGACCATTTTATCTAGCCTAAGCTAGATAACAACATATCAGAGTATATGGACATACACGGCACATCCCAAGAGAGGGTAGCACCTCTATATTAAATAGATCTGCATCATCTCAAGCACATCTTCTCAAGGAAACCAATAAATCATCTTCCTAAATATTCTAGGAATCCTTCCATTCATTCAATAAGAATAGCAAGTGACATCTCAGCTTATCATTAAGTCATAATAGGCAAGTTTTCAGAAATCAAACAAGCAAATCATTTTCCTAAAACCATCTAGGAATCATTCTTTCTTCCTAGATCTCCACAATAGTTAAACACAGATAATAGATCAGGTATGCTTAACCATAGTTTCTGCATAGCATCAGGATTACATCCTGAGTAAATCAAGTAATTGATGGCTCAAAATTGGAGCTTTAATTGTTTTCATTCTGAAACCTTAAAGATAATAGGTAATTGATGAGCTCATTAGGAACCCCAAGAGGAAGGTATGATGTGCACAGCAGCAAGTTTTCCCTTAGTGATGCAACCAAGGTTATCGAACTAGTAGGAGCAAGGAAACAACCCCAAGGTGTTGTCTCCAACAGTGAGGTTGTCAATCTCACCGGTTTTGCTGAAACAAAGGAGTAAACGTATTGTGTGGAAGATAGTAATTTTTTTGCAGAAAGTAAATAGTAAACAATAAATAGTAGATCGTAGATTGATGGTAATAGAATGGACCAGGGTCCATAGTTCACTAGTGGTGATTCTCCTTAAGATAGATGACATGTTGGGTGAACAAATTACAGCGGGGCAATTGACAAACATCGAGAAAGCATACATGCATATACTAATCAGCTTGACTCCTACGAAGTTTGATTGGGAATTACAACATTATACATAGACCGTAATCCAACTACATCTATGACTAATAATCCACCTTCAAGTATCATCCGAACCCCCTCCAGTATTAAGGTGCAAGCAACAGATACTTGCATTAATCAAAGTGTGTAAAGTAAACAATACGATTGCTCCATGAATAAAGGATTGTTGTTTTCTCCCTAGTAGCAACAACACATTTGGTACCTTAGAGATTTCTATCACTTTCCCAGATTACTAGAGGCATGAACCCATTATCGAGCATAAATACTCCCTCTTGGAGTTGCTAGCATCTACTCGGCCAAGATAGCTACTAACAACGGAAAGCATACAAGATCACAAATAACACAGACATGATAGCATCAATAATCAATCTGAAATAGCATATCAATATCCATCGGATCCCCACAAACACAACACGTAAGATTACAACTAGATGATCTTGATCATGAACGGAGCTCACAAGATCTAAACATGGTAGCACAAAGGAGGAGAACCAACAATCTAGCTACTACATGGACCCGTAGTCCAGGGATGAACTACTCACGCATCACACCGGAGGAAGGCATGGTGATGAAGAAGGCCTCCTGGGTGATCTCTCCCCTCCGGTAGGGTGCTGGGAAGAGGTTCAGATCCCTCCCAATCTATGGATGGAGATGATGGTGGCTACAGACTCTTTTGTGGAATTTTGATCGGGTACTTATGGTTTTCGTCCCGGGAGGATTTTATAGGCGAAGGGGCAAGGTCGGTGGACGCCTGAGGGCCCACACTACCCCCTGGCGCGGCCTAGGCTAGCCCGCGCCACCAGATGGTTTGGCTGCCTCATGGCTCCTCTCCGTCTCATCCCCTGGCTCCGCGAATCTTCTGGTAAAATATCGAATTTGGCTTTTGTCCGGTCCAATTTCGAGAATATTTCTTTTCCAGCTTTTCTGAAACCAAAAACAGCAGAAAATAGGCAACTGGCACTATGAAATCTTGTTAATAGGTTAGTTCTAGAAAATGTGTAAAAATACTCCAAAGTATGGACAAAACATAAGAAAGTAGATATAAAACAAGCATGGAACATCAAAAATTATAGATACGTTTCCAACGTATCAGTAATCACAAGGGTTCTGTATAAGGAAGCTACCAGCATAAAGAACCATCAAACTCCATAGTAGTATATTAATCAAAGGTACCAACCTTTGCATCCACACTAAACTAACTAGGCAACCATAGAATTGTTTCATGCCAATCTACTAGTAAAGGATATTTTACAAGAAACTAATCCAAGTAACATTGTTAACTGAGACTACAAGGGATGAACCCTAACATTAGGGATGAACCCTAATGGGAACTCAATGTAGCAGTCGCATAGCATGGAACAGAGGGAAGCAGAGAGCTAGAGGGGTGAGAGAAAGTAACTTACTCGAGGTCCTCGCTTGGTAATTGAAGAGGAAGTAGATATTGCTAGCGAGGAGGTGCACGACGACACGGGGAGCACCCTAGAGGGGCGCTGCAACCCACGCCGAGCCACGATGGTGGAAGCCATGGAGAAGGAGGCACCACCAGCACCAGAGCAGCGTCAGGGGACGCCAGAGCGTCGAAACTCGGAGGAGCCCAAACCCTAAGCCCTAGGGTAGGGTCGGCATGGCCAACAAAGGGCGCGAGGGACAAATCATGCTGGACAGGGAGGCGCAGCATCGTCATCCATGTCGTTTAGCACCTCAGCAGCGGTCGAGGAGGCCAGGAGCGGTCAGGATCGAGCGCGGCGGTGGCATCAGTTCGTCGTAGACATGAGCGCATCGCGAGAGAGGAGAGAGGAAGCAGAGAGCGAGGGGGTACTAGGCCGGGTGAGGCCAGCCCAGTACAACCCTAGGGGTTGTTTGACCAGCCCTAGTGAGCCGGGTCGGGCCGGGCCAGCCCAGTGGGCCAGGCCCAAGTTTTAAAAGAAGACCTATTAGAAATATTTAATTACAAATATACCCCTGAAGCTAAAAGAGCTTTAGATAAATAAATTAAAATCCTAAAAATACAAATAATATATCTATGAATTCACAAAAACATCCTGTATTCATTAAAAATAGTGAATAGTAATTTCAAACAATAAAATATAGATCTATTATTTAAATAATATTTGTTCCTTGTGGAAATTTATAAACAAATACTTAAAATTGAATAAAATTCACTTTTAAGATCCTAAATGGATATACTATTTTGTAAAAATACTAACTTGTATTTTAGTTAAGTAAAGTAAGTTTGTTTAAAATAAAATCTTAATTCCTTCATGGAATTTTAAGAAAATATTAACAAAAGTTAAAATTAAATAAAATTACTTTTTAAACTCTTAGAATATTAGTTGTTATCACAAAAATATTAAGAATAATAATTGTGTGATTTTAAGAGTTTTCAACTATCACATTCCTTTTTATTAATTAAAAAGTGAAATAAAAAACTCTTTAAGGTGGGTAAAACACACAAAGAAGTAAAATAATAAATTATTGCATGACATTACTATGCATAGCATATTGCTTCTTTAAATATTGTCGTTACCAAGAAATAATGGTGTTTTGTAGAAACAGGATCTCAAGGTCGAGTGGAAGCATCCGACTTCACTACCTTGCAGTCACAAGGCAAGTTCATCACTTGCTCATGTCCTTTGAAGAGTTTTTCGGAAAGTGTTTGCAAATCGTGTGTTATCACCTATGTTCTAAAGAGACCAAAAATAAGTATTTTCTTAAGAAAATGAAATGCTATTATCATCCTAAGTGATGATAAATATTAAGAATTGCGATGGAATCTAAGATTCCAATTGCAAAACAAATATGACTTAATAACCCATGACATCAATGATTCTAGTGCCGTATAATATGCGTTAACCATAAGATCTGGAATGGGATGGAGAAATCAGCTGTATTTTCTTCCTTTCGCATGTCTACGGATGACCAGGGCATGGCTGTAACTCCTCTATGAGAGTAGGCTACATATGGGTGGGATCCCTCAATGTCCCACAACTTCTGGTATCTACGAGGATTGTACGCTTTAGGCGGCCATTGGAAACAAGTTTTATGCTAGGTATGACGTGCAATCCATTGGGCATGTGGGGTGGTAGAGAGGGTAGTGATTGACTTGGATCATCTACTGGTCCCGACATAAAGGAATTGTGGACGAGAAAGTACGCCCGGTTGTGCAACAAGGATTTGGTCTCTTATAGGTAAAGCAATGCACCTCTGCAGAGTGTGAGAATTGTGACATGTTACTCCCTATTCTGGGAAGGAGCTACGAACGTGGCAGGAAAGAAACTCCATGAAGTTCTAGTCAGCCCTCAAAGGCTGATGTGCATAGTTTTTATATTAAAATCAATCTTTGAAGAAATGTTTACGAAACCTGCATAGTGCCAAAGCCTTATAGTTTGAGGTGGTCGATAGAGCATCAAACTTACCACCTTGCATATAATGAACTTGTTGGGTAACCCTGTTACTCACCCTTTCCTTTGATCCCTTGCTTAGACTCTGAGGAGCCAGAGGATACCCCTATGTATGCTACCGAAGGCCAGGACAACGTCTACTATGAGGAACCAGACCTGTCCGGTGGAGTTGAAGGGGTGGACTACGAGATACGCTATGGAGCTGATGGCAACGAGTAAGAGTAATTTCCCAGTAGTTATTAGTACTTAAGCCGAGCCGAGCAGCATGAACCTTATGCAATAAGTTGTTGAGATAAAGTTGTGTTATGTCATTTGAATCTTTTGTTCTTCCGCTAAAAAACATACTATGTAAGATGGGTATGGTTTGTAAATTCGAACCACCTAATGTACTGATATTTTGGTATTGTAATAATAATGTGTGAAAGTTTGTAATTTGGACCCGCAATGTTTTTTCTATACCACTTTGAGGGATGTAATATTTGTAGAACAATGTTCCGGAAGTGTTATGTGAATGACTATAGTATACTAAAACATGCAGTGGTATGCTGGGTGATGTCTACGCAGTTCTATTATTGTAGACAGTTGTTGGGCCTCTAAGTGTAGAGGTTTGTAGAACAGCAGCAAGTTTTCCCTTAAGTGGATCACCTAAGGTTTATCGAACTCAGGGAGGAAGTGGTCAAAGGTATCCCCTCTCAAGCAACCCTGCAATCAAGATACAAGAAGTCTCTTGTGTCCCCAACACACCCAATACACTTGTCAGGTGTATAGGTGCACTAGTTCGGCGAAGAGATAGTAAAATACAAATGGTGTGGATAATTATAAGTGGTAACGGTACTATAAAATAGCTTGATAGCATGGAAAAGACTAAAGGCAACTGAAATAAAGATGGAAGCAAGCAAATATGTAACAGATCTAGTTGCATACGGTTTTTCAATGCTTAGAAACAAGGCCTAGGGATCATACTTTCACTAGTGAACACTCTCATATAAATATATTCTTCTTTATGATACTATGCCGAATTACTCTGCGGTTGGACAATATAATCTATGGTAGTGCTATAACAGCACACCTCAAATTTCATCTTTCCCATCTAGGTAACCCCACACTGTCACCTTGAGCACTAGATGGTTCCAACAAACACCACAATTTCATAAAGACATCCAACTCCAAATATAACTCATAACAAGTATTTGTAATCTCTAGCCTAAGTGCCACCATGGTGTGCACACTGTCAACTTCACACACATGGGGAGAGTAGATATTCATTAAAGCACTTGAGTAGCAAGGTAGATCTACTTGATTACAAAGCTCATGATCACAATATGATCATGCATAGAGAGAGATATGAACACATAGCTACCGGTAGAACCCTTAGCCTCGAGGAAGAACTACTCCCTCATCATCATGGGAATCAGCAATGGCCCTACAAGAAATGTGTTGACTAGTGACCTTTTCTTAACGACCCTGAGTTTTTTGGTCATAGATCTATGACCATCTCGAACCAACTGGTCGTAGGCCATTTCGGAGGGTACAATCCCTGAAAAACTACGACCTTTTTTGTCAAGAAGGTCATAGCTTGCTTACACTAGTTGGTCATAACATAGACATCACTGGTCCATGACCATAATTTTGGGAGACTATGAGCAATTTAAATGGTCGTGGATGTTATTCATGATAACTTAAGAAAGACCGATGGCCACCTCAGCCGATTGATCTAGGTGTCACGTCCATGTGTCAAGTTTCGCTGAAGTGTCTGCATATATGTCATACCCATGTGTCAATTTACGCTTACATGTCACCTCCATATGGCGTTGATCAGTTGACTACCAATTATACTCCTACCCAATGACATGTGGGGCCTGCTTGCCATGTTGTTTTTGTGCTATTGACCAGAACCTGTTAGTCAGAACTGAAGTTATGCACTGTGGATAGGACCTATCGGACCAAATTTTAAACAGACAAAACAGAGGTTGAGCCAGCGGTCGACCTCGCGACCTCCCGAACGCCGCGTCCTCCCCAAACCCGAATACCACTTGGCCACCTCGACGTTGTTGTACAGAGGGGAGTACCACGTTCCTTTAACCAAGTATCAGCCTTGTTAACCCATACAGGCCTCACCTTGCTGCTTCTTGCGCTGCTTCCTGGGCTCGCCATGGGCCGCCGTGATCAAGCGAGCATGCAAGTATTGGTCGGCTGGCCTGGTTTCCTAGCGGGTTCGCCGGCCGGCCACCTCCAACTTTTTTTTTCTTTTTTTGATTCTTTTGTATCTTTTTAATTATAAATTCAAATTTAGTCAAACAAAATTCAGAAAAATTGTAAAATTTCAGAGAATGTTTTTAGGACATTATGGAACACTTTGACTTTCTAGGACTACAATAAGATATTGTTCATATAAAACCTTAATATGTGTAAATAGAGATTTTTGAATCATGGTTTTGACAATAGGGGTTTCAAATTGATTTTTTTCTTCTACGAGATGAGTCTCGCTAAACTTGTATTGGATCTCTGAAGAAACATCATATTGTGAGTCTAAAAATGATTTTTGCAAAAAAATATGAGCATTAGATCATCTAGCTGTAGTTCAAACCGGACCCACTTCCTACCGATTCAGCACGAATTTGTCTTTTTCGCCATGGGTGCACGGAAAGATTTAAGATATCCTACTTGGTACATTGTCCATGTAAGGTGATCTAGTATTTTTTTTAAATATGGCGGTAGCACTATGGATTAGCCATTTGGTGATTGCTTCACAAAACGCCCCGTTTTTCGCACTCAGAAAATGGAAAATGCATTTTCTGTACGACGAAAAGGAAAACTTCCTCCTGCAACATTGTTCACCATCCCAAGATGCACATGCATCTGGGCACATTATCACAAACTATGTCACAATTCTGGCCATAACATTGGTCGTTTGACCTAAAAGCCAAGAAACCTCGAACATGATTGGTCATTTCTGTGAAGGTTTTTTCAAGATGTTCGCAACATACCAAGTTTGGTATTTTTACTTGAAAATATGTCACAGAATATCACACCACGCGAAGGTTTTACATTGTTTGGACCGTGTTTCAATTTTTAATGCCCGTTTCAAACTATGGTCAAAACGGTGGGCACGAAGGTTCATAGATAGGGGATGATCCTCTCTAAACTTGCATTGGATCTCTGAAGAAACATCATACTGTGAGTCTAAAAATGATTTTTGCAAAAAATTATGAGCATTATATCATCTAGCTGTAGTTCAAATCGGACCCACTTCCTACCGATTCGACACGAATTTGTCTTTTTGCCATGGGTGGACGGAAAGGTTTGAGATATCCTACTTGGTACATTTTCCATGTAAGGTGGTCTAGTATTTTTTTTAAAATATGGCGGTAGCACTATGAATTAGCCATTTGGTGGTTGCTTCACAAAACGCCCCATTTTTGGCACTCGGAAAATGGAAAATGCATTTTCTGTGCGACGAAAAGGAAAACTTCCTCCTGCAACATTGTTCGGTATCCCAAGATGCACATGCATGCACAATATGGGCACATTATCACAAACTATGTCACAATTCTGGCCATAACATTGGTCGTTTGACCTAAAAGCCAGGAAACCTCGAACATGATAGGTCATTTTTGTGAAAGTTTTTTCGAGATGTTTGAAATATACCATGTTTGGTATTTTTCCATGAAAATATGTCACATAATATGACACCACACGAAGGTTTTACATTGTTTGGACCGTTTTTAAATATTTCATGCCCATTTCAAACTATGGTCAAAACGGTGGGCACGGAGGTTCATAGATAGGGGATGATCCTCTCTAAACTTGCATTGGATCTCTGAAGAGACATCATATTGTGAGTCTAAAAATTATTTTTGCAAAAAATTATGAGCATTAGATCATCTAGCTGTAGTTCAAATCGGACCCACTTCCTCCCGATTCGGCATGCATTTGTCTTTTTCGCCATGGGTGGACGGAAAGGTTTGAGATATCCTAGTTGGTACATTGTCCATGTAAGATGGTCTAGTATTTTTTTTAAATATGGTGGTAGCACTATGAATTAGCCATTTGGTGGTTGCTTCACAAAACACCCCGTTTTTGGCACTCGGAAAATGGAAAATGCATTTTCTGTGTGACAAAAAGGAAAACTTCCTCCTGCAACATTGTTCGCCATCCCAAGATGCACATGCATGCACAATATGGGCACATTATCACAAACTATGTCACAATTCTAGCCATAACATTGGTCGTTTGACCTAAAAGCTAGGAAATCTCGAACATGATAGGTCATTTCTGTGAAGGTTTTTTCGAGATGTTCACAATATACCAAGTTTGGTATTTTTCCTTGAAAATATGTCACATAATATGACACCACGCGAAGGTTTTACATTGTTTGGCCTAGTACAATTTTAAAACATATTCTCGATAGATGGTTCAAAAAGACCCCTTTTGTTATTTAGAATAGTGCCATCCAATCAGAAAAGAGAATCAAAGTACCCACGGATCACCCCACGAAGCAAATCTCAGCCGTCCACCTAGCCTCCATCCAATGCCCAGACTTTCATGTCAGTTTCTCCCGCCTCCCCATCCCCCCACCAAATTTGTACCTAAAATGACTGAAACACCCTGCGGTTTACAATGCCAGGTAGAACAAGTGGTAAGGGATAGTTTCGTCAAAGCAAACCATCCACACCATCCATCCGGATCGCGGTACAGGGGACAACAAACACTAATCCCCTCACATCTCACTCAGACCCGCCGCCACCTCCCTCCCCCTCCCTCGCGCCGGCTCTGTCCCTCCTCCCCATCGAACCCTAATCCCATCGCCCACACCTGCAGCGCCACCGCCTCCTTCCACCGCTGAGCCGTAGAGCCACTCCTCCTAGACCAACCTCGTGTGCGGCCCTCTCCTCTCTCCCAGGATCCCCTGTTAAGCTTGCCTGGCCGCCATGCTCCTTCTGCTGACCTCGTCGCTGGTGCGGAACAATCGGTACCTCCGGCACCGCAGACCAATGGGTAGGGCATCTCTGTTCCCATTCTCCTCCCGTATCTCTCCAGGTTCTTCTCTCACTCTCTCTTTGTGCAGGCGTCCCTGGACTCAATCTCGAACGGGAGGCCGACCTGCTGCTGGCCTCCGCCACCATGATCTGCTCGCCTTCCAGCTGATTTGCTTCTCTGCGTCTGCAGCTGTTTGAGATAGGGTGGAGCTCTCTGATGACCCACAAGTATAGGGGGTGTATCGCAGTATTTTCGATAAGTAAGAGTGTCGAACCCAACGAGGAGCAGAAGGTGCTGGCTAGTGGTATGGATCAGGAATTCTCTACAAATACTTAGCAAATTGATTTATAGGGTTTTTTTTGATAAAGCAAGTAAACAAAGTACGAGCAAATAAAAGACAGTAGGAATAAATGCAGCAAGTGGCCCAATCCTTTATCCAGCAAAGGACAAGCCGGTTGTATTATTTAAGATGACCAAACGTTCTCGAGGACACATGGGAAGACTGTCAAGTGCTTTCGCTTCATATAGTTGATTAATCTTCTTTAGCTTGCTAAGTGTTGTGTGGGTGAACTTGTGCTAATGTACCGCCCCATCCAAGACTAATACATACTTGTGATTATACCCCTTGCAAACATCTGTAAGTACAAGAAAGTAATTAAGATAGAAACCTAACCACAACTTTAAACTCTAAGACCCTTACGTCCCTTGTGCAATGGTTTCCTAATGGGGGTTCAGGTTTCTGTCACTCCGGCGACCCCTACGATTAGTAGCCAAATACACAATGCATTCCCCTAGGCCCATATAGATGAAGTGTCATGTAGTCGATGTTCACATGACACCACTAGAAGAAGTACACCACAACTTAAATAACAATCTATTGAATCTTTCTCCACGCAACTCCACTACTAACAACAAGACTTCTCCCATGTCCTCAAGAAAAAAACGAACTACTCACAAGACATCATATGTCAGGATCAGAGATGGAATAATGATGTATAACAATCTGAACATAAACAATAATTCAATGGTTCACTCAATAGCATCAACTACAAAGAGTAATCAACATCGGGAAAGTTTCCCTATGAACTATGCAAGATACAACGCAATTGTTACATCAATATGGAGATGGTGATGAGGGGGCTGATGGTGCTGATGGTGGTGATGATGATGATGATGATCGCGATGAAGTATAGCTTGATGGTGGTGTTGATGGCGACGATCTGCCCTCTCCGGGAAGGAATTCCCCCGGCAGAAATCTGTCTGCCGGAGAGATCTTTCTCTCTCGGTGTTTTCCGCCCGGCAGAGGCGGCAAAATCTTTCTGTGGTCGCTCCCCGTGTCTTAGGGTTTCGGGAGGATAATATACGCTAGAGGGGAGAGGCTGGAGTGGGCCAGGGTGGCCACACCACCTCCTGGCGCGGCCTAGGGCTGCCCGCGCCATGGGGTGGTGTGGGCCCCCTACGGCCCATCTCCACTCCGACTTCTGGCATCCTTAGTCTTCTGAAAAATAGGATTTTCCGTATATTTTCCTGGATTTTCTGATCTTCGCGAATTTTGCCTCCAAACAGCACATTTTCCATCAGAATCCAGACTGCAGCGGTCCATGCTCCAAAAGTCATCAACCATGCAAAAATTGATGAAATAACATAAGTATCACCTCTCAATATGAAATATAGCAATGAATAATAGTGAATTAAGACATAGAATAGTGATGCAAAATGGACGTATCAACTCCCCCCAAGCTTAGACTTCGCTTGTCCCCAAGCGAAACTGAGCTGCATAAACATGGCCTCAGGTTTATGGAGTGAAGAGTCGATAAAAGAATACGGACAAGAAGCATCACATTGATCAAGTACATAGATCATAATAGAAGACAACTCACTATTATATAACTCAACTTGTAATAAGTAAAGGAAACGCAATAAAGATACATAAAGTGAATCATAATTGGTAATGGCAAACTTAGCTCTTGGTCGAAGAATAGTTGATAATTTGCTGGAGTTCACAAATAACTGGTTTTTCAATGATAGCTTTCAAAGTAGTAATCACCAAGATAAGAGCAATGTGCAAAACAATGAACATAAGAAACATGATTGAATAAATCACCATATGAATGAATGAAACACAACAACTCAAAATACTTGCTGAGATAGAAGGGAGTAGGTTTACTGACTCAACTACAAAGTAAAAGAAAGGGCCCTTCGCAGAGGGAATCAGGGATTGCAAGTCTCATAAAGAGATCCCAAAAATTATGATACTTGCTAGCTTTCAGCTCTCATTGCCCCTATCATAGGCATCTTTAGGTGATTAAGGTTAAAGTGACACAACTAAGAGGATATGCTTGACAAGTTATAAGTTGAAATCTCATGCCCCTTACTTACGAGTACCGAACCTCATGCTACTCAACTTTAGTCACAAGTAAGCTCTTGTCATTGTAAATACATGCGTATCATTGAGAACCGCCAACGGGGTACCCCTTGCATATGACACAGGAGCTATCCCATAATCAAAATGACAAGGCAAGCAGACAGTGAGCATCTCAGCGATCTTTTTATTTGCTATTTGCATAGGTTTTTATTAAGGATGCTTCATAGAATGATCACTATAGTTATGCTGCAAGTTTCCACCATGATTAGGCATGGCTTAGGCTAGCGGCCCAGGCGTTTCTCTAACACACATATAAACTCCATGATCTTACAAGTTCCACTTTTATTTCACACCGCCGGGATCCATAAGGAAAAGAACATGATATCAACTAGGTACAAAGTACCAAATGAAGTGTTGAAAGCGGTCCCCATGATACATGGTTTTGCTAACTTCAACTCATAAAGCGCAAGCATATACGCAACAAAGAAGGACCCAATGGTTCAAGTTTATTAAATGCAAGAAAGTAAAGTGTGCCATCAAGTTCGTGAGAGCTCTAATCACTAATTTTCACATAACAAGTTTAATTTGGGAGGTAGATAAAACAAGAATTTACTTGGAATAGCAATAATGCTACTAGGTAGGTATGGTGGACACAAATGGCAAACGGTTTTGGTTTAAAGGAGGTGGATGCACGAGAAGAATTCCCTCTCAGTACAGGTTTTCGGCTAGCAAGGCTGGGTAGCAAGTATAAGAGTTGAAGGAAACAAACAAACATACAAATGATAAAGACAAACATGCAATCTTCCTTGGAAGCACAAAAGATCTTAACTAGAGAATACTAGACTTATGAGCAAGTCAAGAGAGAAAGATGATGAAATAATTTTTCTTTAAAGGTACTTTTAGCTTTTTCATTCAACTCTCAAAAATAGTGTTGCTACTAACCGAGCCAGGTTTGCCAAAACAAACTAAATTAACTCAATGATCCCAAAGTGATACCAATACTAACAACAAGATCAATCATATAACCACGAATTGAAAACTAATATAAGCTATGCAAAAGAGTGGATGATATTACTTCTCATTAATATTCCATAACGGCAACTCACACCAAGGGATACATATCTAACGAGAGAGGGGACACTTCCATAATGCAAACCATCCTACATAACAATTCCTCTATTCATGATATGACTCTACTAATAAGGTAAAAATATAGAAGATAGTGATATGATACCGCGGCACTCCCCCAAGCTTGGAACAAACCAAGGGGGTGCCAAACCTGATGACGAATTACTCCTTTGGTGGTGGTATCCTCTCATCTTCGTCCGTCTTCCAAGGTAAAGGCTTCCCATCAACAAAGGACATTGTGGTTTCCAACATCCTGAAACTTGCAGCGGCACTTATGAGTTTAAATCGAGGCTCATACTCAGAGTTTTGATTTTGAACTTCATAGAACTGTGCTTGCAGTTCGTTGGTTGTTTGGCAGAGTGAGAGGACTTTGTCTTTGAGTTCAGCAGTCTCCTTTTGGTGCTCGGTGATGAGTTCGGAACTAATCTTATGGATGATATCCACTTCGCGCTCCGCCATCTTCTTGTACCTAGAGACTTCTTGTTCCAATGCTTCCATCCTGTCCTCCAGACTTCCTTCACCTTTAGTGCCTTGTACCTCTTTAATCCGAACCTCCCCACCTTCGAGCAATAACTCCTTGGGATGAATCTTCAATTCTCTCATGTATGGGTTGATGATATCTTCTAAGGAATCTCCCTTAACTGATCCAGTGGAAGACATTGAGGCTACAAATCTGAGATTTTACCTGGCAGAAACAAATCGAAACAAAAACACGACGAAAACACGATATACGGACCACGGGGGATCCGGGGGGTTATATATTACGATGTTTCATATCAAAAGGAAGGTACTGGGAGAAAACGAGTCGGAGGCGGAGTCCGGGGTGGACTCACCACCTGGTGACGCGGCCAGGGGTGGGCCCGTGCCACATGGTGGTGTGGGCCACCTTGGCTCCGGTTCCGTCCCTTTTTCGCTTTGTAACTTTCCTTATCGATTGAAAACTGCAAAAATATAGTTGTATTGTATTTTCGCGGAACTTTTCTTAACAGAACTGTTACCTATTTGAACACAGACTCTGCAGGTCTCTGAATTTGGTATCTAGTAGATTCTTTCGGAGTCATCATTTGAATATCATCGATATCTTCATCTTCATACACTTATTACTTGAGTCATAAAACCCTTCTCTTCCTTATTACACCATTATCTCCACTTCCTGAAAATTAATTTCACACAAAACTTCACACAGTTCTCATTAGCAACATTAGTATAAGTGAAGTGATAAAACCTTTTGTGTCCAAATTCAACTGAAAACCATCAAAACATAAGCTACTGTAGCAACTCCTTCCAAAAACCCAAAAAGAATTCAAAAAGGAAATCGAATAAAGAAGCAGATCCAAGAGTGGCAAAATCTGTCAAAACAGACCAGTAGGTAATGATCAATTTTTTCGAAAATCTTCTGTTACTCAAATCAAAAAGTGCAAAACTAACGAAATTTAAATAACAACCTGGGACAGAAGCACAAAAAATTACATCTCAAGCCGACACACAGAGATCTCTGACGAATTTTTACGGTGAAGCACAAAAATCTGTTTCGGGACAACAACTTCCCCAAATCTTAACTCTCTCTCATTAGAGGTTGATCTTGACACAAAAAAACAAACAAAACGAATAAGGAGCGGTTATTACCGAAGTAATAATTTCCAAGACTCAAAAAAACAAAAACAAATTGAAAGCAAAAACAAATTGGGTTGTATCCCAAAAAGCTCTTTCTTTATAGCCATTAAGATGGGCATGATAATTTTGCAGAAGCTCTCATAGGGATAAGGATTGAAGTGAAAGAGAGCATTAAGAAGCAAAAACACACACATTTAAGTCTAACCCACTTCCTATGCAAGGGAATTTTGTAAACAAACAAGTTGTTGAAAACAGAGGCAACTTGCATAAGAAGGCAAAAGATGTGTAACATAAAAACTTTCAGCATAAAACGAGAAAACTTGATATTATTGAAATGCGTAAGAACACTTTTCCCTCTCTCATAGTAACTTTCAGTATCATGCATAAACTTAACAATATAGCTATCACAAGGACCATCATAGCAATGATCACTTATTCTAACAGAAAACACAGGAATACTAGCTCTCATAACACTACTATGTGAAACATAGAGGTATCCTTACAAAGGATAGTGTGTCCCTCTTTTTCATACTTAGTGACAAAGTCTTTCACATTTGCTATAATAGGTTCATCAACCTTTTGTTTAATTAGGTTCAACAGCTTCATTCGTACTTTCATTAACCATACTAGCTATCATAGAATGTTCCTTTATCTTAACTGGGAAATGCATTTTCTCGATGTAAGGTTTAGGTAAAACATGATTAGCAGTATAAACTTCAGTATTTCTTGCAGGAACACTCTTAGCAACATCTTTATAAGATTCATGATACTTATTCCACTTCTTTTTAGGCACTTCAATGTAGGAAGCAAAAGCCTTAAAATAAGAAGCAATAGCTTGAGAGCCTAGACCATAAGCTTTTTTAATATTTCGAAAGTCATCAGTTCCCATAAAAGATTCAATGCATTCATAATCATAATTTATACCTGACTTTCTACCTTTGTCATTCTCCCAAGCTTCAGCATTGTCTTGAATACGGTCTAGAAGGTCCCATTTAGCTTCTTCTTCCATGCGAGTGAATGATCCAACACAAGAAGCATCTAGTAAATCTTTATCATGTAGAGGGAGCCTTGCATAAAGGTTGTTGATAATAGTATTGTTGGGGAGCTCATGAATGGGAAATTTGAGCATTAGTAACTTCCATCTCCCCCAAGCTTGAGCTGTACTCTCTCCGTCAAGAGGTCAAAAGTTGTATATTTGATTCCGATCTTTATGAATCTCACTAGGAGGATAAAACTTTGAATAAAAGAGAGGCACTATTTCCTCCCATTCCAGAGCTTGACCATTCTTCAACAGCTTATACCATTCCTCAGCTCTTCCTTTTAGTGATAATGAGAATAACTTCTTCTTAACTTGATATGTAGTAATACACGCACACTTGAACAACCCGCATAATTCGTGTATAAAGAGAAAATGATCACCGGGATGGACAGTTCCATCCCCAACATAGTAGTTATCCATAACACGATCAATAATTCTTGTCGGTATTTTGAAAACATCATTCTCAGCAGGTGGTGGCTTATCTACTACCTTAGCAGTGGTAGTAGCATTACCAAATAAGAAACTCAGCGAATTATCCATAACGAAAATAAAGCAACTAGAAGAAGTAAATAATACTCACAGTAGAAGTTTCCTTTACCAGTTCCACTCTCCAATAGCGCTTCACTCCCCGGCAACGGCGCCAGAAAATAGTCTTGATGACCCACAAGTATAGGGGGTGTATCGCAGTATTTTCGATAAGTAAGAGTGTCGAACCCAACAAGGAGCAGAAGGTGCTGGCCAGTGGTATGGATCATGAATTCTCTGCAAATACTTAGCAAACGGATTTTTAGGTTTTTTTTGATAAAGCAAGTAAACAAAGTATGATTAAATAAAAGACAGTAGGAATAAATGCAGCAAGTGGCCCAATCCTTTATGCAGCAAAGGACAAGACGGTTGTATTACTTAAGATGACCAAACGTTCTCGAGGACACATGGGAAGACTGTCAAGTGCTTTCGCTTCATATAGTTGATTAATCTTCTTTAGCTTGCTAAGTGTTGTGTGGGTGAACCTGTGCTAATGTACCGCCCCATCCAAGACTAATACATACTTGTGATTATACCCCTTGCAAACATCCGTAAGTATAAGAAAGTAATTAAGGTAGAAACCTAACCATAGCTTTAAACTCTAAGACCCTTACGTCCATTGTGCAATGGTTTCCTAACGGGGGTTCAGGTTTCTGTCACTCAAGCAACCTCTACGATTAGTAGCCAAATGCACAATGCATTCCCCTAGGCCCATATAGGTGAAGTGTCATGTAGTCGACGTTCACATGACACCACTAGAAGAATACACGACAACTTAAATAACAATCTATTGAATCTTTCTCAACGCAACTCCACTATTAACAACAAGACTTCTCCCATGTCCTCAAGCACAAAACGAACTACTCACAAGACATCATATGGATCATGATCAGTGATGGAATAATGATGTATAAAAATCTGAACATAAAAAATAATTCAATGGTTCACTCAATAGCATCAACTACAAAGAGTAATCAACACCAGGAAAGTTTCCCCTATGAACTATGCAAGATTCAACGCAATTGTTACAGCAATATAGAGATGGTGATGAGGGGGCTGATGGTGATGATGGTGGTGATGATGATGATGATGATCCCGATGAAGTCTAGCTTGATGGTGGTGTTGATGGCAATGATCTCCCCTCTCCGGGAAGGAATTCCCCTGACAGAAATCTGTCTGCCGGAGAGATCTTTCTCTCTCGGTGTTTTCCGCCCGGCAGAGGCGGCGGAATCTTTCTGTGGTCGCTCCCCGAGTCTTAGGTTTTCGGGAGGATAATATACGCTAGAGGGGAGAGGCTGGAGTGGGCCAGGGTGGCCACACCACCTCCTGGCGCGGCCTAGGGCTGCCCGCGCCATGGGGTGGTGTGGGCCCCCTGTGGCCCATCTCCACTCCGTCTTCTGGCATCCTTAGTCTTCTGGAAAAATAGGATTTTCTGTATATTTTCCTGGATTTTCTGATCTTCGCGAATTTTGCCTCCAAACAGCACATTTTCCATCAGAATCCTGACTGTAGCAGTCCATGCTCCAAAAGTCATCAACCATGCAAAAATAGATGAAATAACATAAGTATCACCTCTCAATACAAAATATATCAATGAATAATAGTGAATTAAGACATAGAATAGTGATGCAAAATGGACGTATCACTCTCCCTCTCTCTGCAGCTTGCCGTCCTACACACCGTCGCAATTATCGGACACCATACCTTCATCTACATCGCTCCCGTTTCCAGGATCGCGCTCCACCTCCCAGACAAGGCGCAGGTCTGTCTCGTTTGCCGGATCCCCTTTTATTCTTATTTCTGCTTGCTATGCCTCGATCTTCACATGCTCTTAGGGTTTATTAGGGTTATAATCTCGGCTTGTTAGGATTGTATGGTAGGTGTTTGGACTAGTAATCTTATTTTGTACCTATTCCAAATTCCTAGCTCAAGTTGATTAACGATGCTTGCTAGGCCATTAACCTTCTCTGATGTATGCGTGTTACTCCTATTCTCTGAATTTCAAATCAGTATTCATAGCGGTAGACCACATTCTTCTACTAGATAACGTGGATTCTTGCCATAATATATATTGTCCATTGTACATATCATAATGTGAAAGCAGCTGTCATTATAGATCTAAAGTTACTATAAATGATTTTATCTAGTGTTTGATTATGCAACTATAATAAGTCCAGTAATGGCAGTTGTTTATCTGTGGTACATAACATGTCTAGTCAACCATAAGACTATATTATACTCTGATTAACACACAATACTTGTGATTTCAAATCTCTATTGTATAAAGCATACTCCATCAGCATTAATAATACATTGTAATATTGTTTATGATTGTCAAGAAATGATCTGTAGCTTTTTATGAATGCAATGCATGATTGTGATGAGAATTATATGATATAATTAACTTTATGTAGCAATGTATCCTTTATGTAGAAATGCAATACAAGAAATTTTTTATTATGATAGCCATATCCTCCTACTTGTCAGTGTCACCTTATATTAGTGTTCTTGCAAACTGATTTTGCTTTGGGATCTCTATTATGCTGCGGTTGCTACTGTTGTTAATATGTATCCATTGTTCTGTGATAAGATCTGGAACACTCAAATTGCATCCTGATATTAATGTTTTTGCTCACTACATGTTTTTTCACCTAGTACATGTTTTTGACTCAATTGTAGAATATGCATTGCTTCATTTTATTGGACAATTTATTTTCATTTACTCAAGAATGTACTCACTACATATATGTTCACAATGGTGGTGCCGCTGGCTGCTTCCTCATTGCGGACCTAGTGCTGCTGCTGTCCGCGTCCACTGTGGCCTGCTTCTTCAAATGGGATCTCTCTCCGACAAAACTGCATATATTGGTGTATATATGGAATCCATGAGACAAAAGATGAGTACTTTTTCCATCTTTCTTTGTACTGATTTCATTATCATTATAATGTGAATTAGTGCTTCATGGATATGTGCTTCTGAGTTTGTCTCGTTGGCTACTGTGGTACCTGTTCCAATCCTTACTCATCTAGTTTCATCAAATTCGAATATGTATGGAGACGGTTGAATTAAAATATTCTATAGCAGTGGCTTGGTCCTTTGTGTTTAGTTTCATACTCTAGACTAGGAAATGGTTATTGGCAATATATTAGTGGGAAATTTACAGTGTCTGAATGCTTCAAACTGCCTTCGCTAAGCTGTTTTGAGACTGCTAGCCATCACAAAGGTCATCAGAGAATCTTATTAGGACATTTAGCTAAAGCAGTGCCTTCTTGCCACTATATTTTTGTCAAGCATTCATATTGTACAATTGTTTCTTGAAGAAGTACTCGCAGCATTCATATTGTCTCATGGTACAAAGTGTCATATGGAATATTGTAGAAATTGCATTCATATTATCTCTGATAAAGTGTCATATATATATATATATATATATCTTGGTGCATGATCTATGTATCTCTAAGTTCTTGATTAGAAGATTCGGAGTACTACTGCATGTTTTTACCTTCATACAATATATTGTTCTGCAGTAATGACCACGGCATCGCGGGTTTGCCCAGGTCTGGGCGCGGATCGTGGGATCACTGGTGCTGATCATGGAATCGTAGGATCAGGTCTAAACGATGATCGAAGGCAGATCTCAAATAATCAGCTGGACTTGAGTTGTTTAATTTTGAAGAAGCGAAGGGCTTTACGAGATAGCTCAATTATGTTTATATGTGGTATAGACTTGCTCTGGTAATCAAGCGGGCAGCTAGCTTCTTGTAGCTTATGTCCTGAAGTCATATTTTCGTTTTGAACACCTAATAATACTATTCATCATTGTAATCTACTATCATTGGCTATTGTATGAAATATTGTGTGTATATAAGCTTTGTTGTATGAAACAAATTATTTGTTATTGAACCTGATGAGAGTTGTACGTGTGGGTTATGGGATGCATTTTAAAATGAAAAAGTAAAGAAAAAGAAATGACTAGTGGGACCAGCTTGTTGGCCTGACAAGTAGGCCTGATGTTGAGCTGACAAGTGGGACCAATGAATTAACCTGACAAGTGGGTCCTAGTGATCTTCTTGACAAGTGGGTCCCATCTGACTAATAGGACCAGCTAAAAAAAGGCAACAGCCCAGCATATGTCCCAAGTTATTAGGCCTGGCCCAGTAAGAAGACCATCATGGACTGGGCCACATTCTTGCTAGCGTGGAAAAGACTAAAGGCAAACTGAAATAAAGATGGAAGCAAGCAAACATGTAACATATCTAATTGCAAACGGTGTTTCAATGCTTAGAAATAAGGCCTAGGGATCATACTTTCACTAGTGAACACTCTCATATAAATATATTCTTCTTTATGATACTACACTGAACTACTCTCCGGTTGGACACTCTAATCCATGGTAGGGCTATAACAGCACGCCTCAAATTTCATCTTTCCCATCTAGGTAACCCCACACTGTCACCTTGAGCGCTAGATGGTTCCAACAAACACCACAATTTCATAAAGACATCCAACTACAAATATAACTCATTACAAGTATTTGTAATCTCTAGCCTAAGTGCCACCATGGTGTGCACACTGTCAACTTCACACACATGGGGAGAGCAGAGATTCATTAAAGCACTTGAGTAACAAGGTAGATCTACTTGATTACAAAGCTCATGATCACAATATGATCATACATAGAGAGAGAGATGAACACATAGCTATAGGTAGAACCCTTAGACTCGAGGAAGAAGTACTCCCTCATCATCATGGGAATCAGCAACGGTGATGGAGATGGTGGTGGAGATCGATGGAGATGGCTCTAAGGGGACTTCCCCGTCCCGGCAGGGTGCCGAAACAGAGACTTTCTGTCCCCCGAATCTCCCCTTCGGTGGCGGCGGTGCTGTGAACTTTTCGTGGCTGGAGGCTTGACTATTTAGGGTTTTTGCATCGGGGGAGATATACAGGCGAAAGAGGCAAGGTCGGTGGCCGGCCAGGGGGCCCACACCATGCCCTAGTGCGGCCAGGGGGACCCGCGCCTAGGGTGGTGTGGCCACCCTGTGGCCCCTCTCCGTCTCTCCTTCTGGCTCCGTGAGTCTTCCGGGAAAATGACAACTTTGGCTCTTGTCTGGTCCAATTCCGAGAATATTCATTCTCTAACTTTCCTAGAACCAAAAACAGCAGAAAACAGGCAACAAGCACTAGTGTGGACAAAACATAAGAAAGTAGATAAAACCAAGCATGGAACATAAAAAATTATGGATACGTTAGCAACGTATCACTAGGTCACCGCACTCCTTAGTCATATTGCAACCCCCACAATCACACTCGCTTCTCTTGGTCACTTTAGTAAATTACTTTGTTCTTGTTACAATTGCTCTCAAACACAAACATCCTTTATACACCATTACTTGGAATTAGAGATAACTCACAAGTAATCTTTAGATAATAATAACGAGGAGCATTAATACCTCTACCAATAGCTATATGCGGTTCAAAACTCTTAGTTCGAAAGTAGCTACATACAAACTATGCACTTGCATTCATCAAGCTATTTTCTTGCGTCATTATTGGGGTGCTAAGAACTTTTGGTCTTTTGGTTAGGTGAAAAGTCAACAAAACAGGTTGTTATACCAAATGAAACTAACTGAAATGATCGACACCTAATAACAAGTATCGAGGAGGGAAATATGGGATTAGAGAAATAAACAGAAGTAGTACAAAGTTTAGGATATAGATGTCTACACTTTCTTTTTGTTCATCTGTATCCCTCTCAATATTCTAATATTTTATTTAAGAGATCCTAAAAATAAGATCATGAAATAAAAATTTGCAAAAGTATCACATACACCACGGGACAAAACTTCTTTGTTGTGTCTTTGGACATTTTCCGTGTGTCCAGCATCGCGGAACATGACAAAGAAAGTCTTTCTCGAGTAATATGCGTAAAAAACACGACAAAGATTGAGTACACGACATATTCTGAGAAAAACACAAGGCAAAGAAAAACGCACGGTAAAATAACAAGAAAACCAACAACAAAGATATTCACACGGCAAAGTCAAACGCACGGTAAAATAACAAGAAAACACACAATAAAGATATTCACATGGCAAAGTTTAGATAATACATACGGCAACAATAATACGATCTCAAAAAAAAAAGTATAGATAATACACACAACAAAGAATCAATCACGGTAAACCCGCACGACATGTGTACATCCTTGAAACCTTTCACGGAGCCGTTATGACGATCAGACTTTACCGTGTGTATGGGAAATAGACACGAAAAAGACTTGACTTTGTCGGGTGTCTAGGTTCAACACACAACAATTATATTCAATGGAAACATCAATACAAGTGTGATATATAAACAACCAGGAGTTCCTAGTGAAAATCTAGTCACTTGTTCATTGGTCAACAGATGATCAAGGTTTCCTGATCATGTGGCATTTATGACAGTTAGAAATGGAGTCAGCTCATTATGAGAACGAGATGATGAACAATACCCAACCTAAGCATTGTGACCCGATCATGTCATGAGTTCAAGTTACGATGATTAGAATAGACCTAGTGTACTATTTCTTAGACCGTGAGGCCATATCAATCACTGTCACCCGAGACAATTTAGGTAATATGCGTCAAGAGCGGGATTTGTCCATCCCCATGACAGAAACATACTCGAGGGCCCACTCGGAGAAGTTGTATCCAATAGCTGCACAACATGTGATTTGATCATAGGGATATCACTTGTAGGAACGAGTCAAGTAGCATTTGTCGGTAACGAGATTGAACACGACATGGTGATGTCATTGATCGGATCTCGGATAATGCAAGTATCTAGAGACAAAAGGAATAAGACTCGACGTTCATGGTTCAAACGACGAAAGATTTCGTGGATGCACATGGGTCACATGGCCATCTAAGTCCCTTTGTTGATCATTGGTGCGGGAGCGTCCCGACCATGTCTGGAGTGTTCCCGAACCATGGGGTATCACGCTTAAGGGCTTGATGATGCTCAGAGAGTGTTTTAGGATCAGTAGAATCACCAAAGAAAAGAGAAGAGAGAAAATCGGAAGGGTTTCGGTAAGTCCGGAGGATGTCCGGAATGAGAGGGAATGGTTTCCACATCAACGGGGATTGAATAATATGTAAGAGAGAGGGAATGTTGAATATTGATTTAATCATTCAATTATATTTATTCAATAAAATAAAAAGAATTAAAAAGGTTTAAATACCTAATTGGGCCAAATCCGGAGGGAAATTGGTCCATGAGGGAAAGACCGGAGGGTGGAAGAGAGAGAGGAGGTGGCCGTCTAGGCCTAGGGCACCCCGCGCAGGTCCTACTAGGGCCTTGGCCTACCGTCTACACCTCCCCCTCTCCCTTGTTTAGTCCCGCATGGATAAGCTAGTTGGCTTTGGGGGGGATTCTCCCTATATAAAGAGAGGTATGTTGGCAAAATAAATACAACAATAATCAATAAAAGGTTTCCTCTTTTTTGGGGAGACCTATGGTTTATTCTATCTCTCTCTCCCATGACCGTGGTCCCAAGTCTGGATAGCGCGAGCAGGAGTCTTCTTCAACGCGGAGCGCCGTCGCGCTGTGGGATTCGAATCCAAGAGCTCTACTTCCACAACTGATGCTGGATCGGTTTAGTGGGAGTCATCGCTAGGTACCGGATGTGTGTAACTCCCTTCGAGGTGCAACACTTGAGGCACTAGGAGTTGTTGGAGCCGCAGGAGCTGTCGGGACTTCAACACGACCTTAAGGTCGGCTTCGGTTTGTCTACATCAACCATACTCTCCCGAGTGTTGACAATGCTTTTCGGTCTTCAAGGGTAAGTTCGCGAAAATCCCCTCCCGTTACTTCATTACTAATAGATAGGTCCTGGCAACTGGGTTCTAGGTGTAGGAAAAAATTTATTGTTTTCATGCGTGAACCCCTATAGGGGTATCAGAGCTAGATCTATGTGTAGTATTGCTAGTACGGGTAGAACACACGATATGTAGTGTGTGGGTGTTGATATTTTAGTTGTTACCCTCCCACGTATACTTGTCTATACCCTTAGTAATGCTTTATGAAGCGCCCCCCAACCGACTTTATGCATTCATTCGTGAGACTGGTCCATGCTTTACATACGGATTGTACCGTATAAATTGGTGTTGGGGGGTGTCTGTCGCTCTCAGATTAGTTGGTATGCCATTTGCAACGGAGGGCCCTAAAAGGGATGTAGTAGAGATAACTACTCGACCAACATTGTGGTGAACGTTCGTAGGTAAGAACAGTTCTTGCACGAAAGCCCTATCAGCCATGTAAAACATGCAAAGGTAAAGTAAGTTTACTTTGCGTTGCTAAGTAGTATTAGATGGTCATGGATATGATGGACCACCTTACAGGAAGGCACATGTACCATGGTGCCTATAGCGCGGGAACCCTAGCAACAAAATCTAGAGGCGCGAGATGGAGATCAAAGTGAGAAGGACAATATCACATCACACTTATGTTCAATGTTTATTGTTTGTATATCTTATTGTGTGGTAGTATTAGATACTCGATGGTAGCCTGATAAGATGATCCCTAATAAAATACCAATGGAAGTGTTATCCCTTAGTGTGCACCACCAAGAAAGTTCTTCGGTATGAGGCAGGTCGTGACCATCGGGTGTCAGACATATCTACATTCGCATATAGTTGGTGTAAGCCATGTTGCACAACGAATACACTAAGGTTGAGTTAGGGAGCCTAGAATGTGTAGACATGGCCTCGGAACACGGATGGTCAAAAGATCGAGCACGAGTCGCATGAATGATGTGAGCAACATTTAGGCGTCCACCTTTGCAACTATGTCACCAGCCGTGACAATCGAGGCGGTGTAGTGAATAGGGATCGTGTAATCACTAAAACCCTTATGGCGATAGGAGATTTTAGTGGATTTATTTAATTTTAACTCATATAATTATAAACTTAGTCTATATTCCTTTTGCAATTATAAATGTAGAAAATGGTTCTCCCCGATGTTACCTTCCTTGTTGACGATTTGTTAGAAGGAGAAAATATCAAACTAGACGGATCAAACTTTTCTATGTGGCTTCCGCACCTCCATGTTCTCCTTAGCGAGAATGACGTGGTCGACTACATACTCACTGAGATGGATTTGGATCAGCCCAGTGTCTTTGAGACCCAGAGCAGCGGAAAGACCGCTATTATTGTTGTGAGATGTCCACCTTCATATCAGTGATGATGCGCTTTGGAATGGTTGATGAGAATTTGCCAATCGTGGGTAACCTTGACCCACACAAGATAAGTGAACAACTTAGATCCCACTTCGTGGAACAACTGCGCATATGGGAGCATGAGCTGATGGAAGATTTCCTCTCCATTAAGATGGAGGAGAACTCTTTGTTTAGCGATCACTTGGAGCACATGCATGATGCGTACATGAGGCTTGCATACTTCCTGGATAACTGGTTGATGCGCTCTTTTGCAAACGGTGTTGTGTTGCGGTCGCTGCCACCAAGATACCGAGCACATACCAGGACTTGTATCATGAGAGGCGATGCGGAAACACAGGACTTCCACAAGTTCATATCACATCTCAGGAATGTGAAGGTTGAACCCATTGTTGGAGAGGTCATCGATGACAATGGTATATATTTGATATACAGTTTGATAAATGATATAATCTTGCAAACATATATTGTAGTGTTAAAGTATTTGATACTTATTCTATTTTGGTGAAAACAGGTCCTTCTGCATGAGTGTTGCTTTCTCGAGAGGAGGTGATGTTGTGTGTTGATGGCAAGCATGATGATGATGGCCAACAACACTCTCCCTCAACATTTATCACTTAGTTTATCGTTTAGGATGATTTTCGTAATCGATAGATTGTGAACTTCTTTAGTGTGTCTCACACTTCGTGAGACGGTTATTCGTATCAGTTTGTAACAAATAGTTGTTCCACTTTTACGAATGATTTCTATTTGTGTTCATATGTTCTTCGATTATGTGTGAATTATCCTTGTTATGAAACTAATCGATAATACATGAACATTTGTAAAATATTGAAAATGCCTTGAAAAATACCCACCTTAGTGATATATTCATTTTGAATGAAACCAATGTTTAAAGTTCAAAGTTATATGGATAGTATGTGAAAGACACTTGTTTTCTTGTCACATATGAATCATGCCCAAGTTAGGCAAGATAACTCAAACACTGTGCATTCCATGAATGAAAAGGTTTTGGTGAATTGTTGAAAGTGAATGCATATTCGATGTATTGTATTTCAATGAAATGTTGATTATCATTGTATGATTGTTTGAATTTAGTAAAAAGGTTTACCGAAGGAAACATGAGTATGAAACTATTTGATATGATCAGAGTATTTCATCATCCAAGGGTATTAAAGATAAAATAGTGTTTAATTACTATTATTTGATCAATAGTAATGAAATTCAACATTATAAGATTGGCATAAAGAAATTGTGAAATGCAATGAGTTTGAAACGTTGAAATGCAAAGCATCACAATGTGATATAAGATATCAAGTGGGTGAATAGATGGCACCTAATAATTCGTTGTAGTGTATATGTAAAGACCATTAGTTAGAAATAGTTAGCACTCAATTAGAATATATAGTGAACCATTTGAATTCGTGAGATCGGCACCATATCTTGTATGTATCATTGTGAAAGTTTTGGAGTTATTCGATATAAATAAAACAATAATAAATAAGTCCTTCTAGAGTATTCATTGGAAAACATGGATAAGAAATCCATGGTTGGAACCAAAAGAAATGCAAAACTATTGTTGCTTGAATTTTGGTACTTTCTTGAGAAAGTTTGTTCTCGAATGTGAAGCTTATGGAAGATAGTGAAAGACATGATGAGGATTCAAAACCCTACAACAGAGTGCTGAGAAGCGCAACAGAAAGCGTTCCTGAATGATTCACTTCATAAAGGAAAGATTCAATGATAATGATCATTGTGTTTTCCCAACTAGTGTTTTCACTACATGAAGTAGGATTCAAAATGTAGCCCATATCTTGTATGGAGACATTTTTGAATCATTTTTCATGATTACCGGAATATGACATACCTATGAACTACTAAGGAAATAATGGTAAACTAAAGTTATGAGAAATCCTAGAGGCAAAATTCACTTAAGATTAGAAAGCAATTCGTTGCTGAATATTAACAAGTAATGGGTTACTTGAATTTTCCAAACGACTTCAAGGTCATGATGGAAAGAGTGAATGACAAAGGAACAATTTGTCATGAATAATTTATTAGAAAAATTCAATAGAATTTGATTCAAAAGTGCTAAAAGTCTGGTGGATTTGATACTAATAAAGTACTAGTGTCTCATAATAAATCTCTCAGTTTGATAATTGTTCAAAGGATTTTGAATTCATTCAAAATAGTGAGCGGATATGCAATTTGCATGAAATTGAGTGGGAGCTGTGAAAGTCTTCCTAAAACAATATGTGAATGACATATTTTTGAGTGGGAGCAATATATGTCTCAAATATGTAGGAATATATTTTGAGTTGGAGAAATGAATAACTCATACTCAAATATGCTAGGAACATATTTTGAGTGGGAGCTTAAAAGAGTGATTCTTAAGTGTATACAACACATTAGGAAAAAAGCGCAAGTACTGATAAATAATGATTTATAAGGATTAGAAGTTGAAAGTAAGTAATTACGATATTATGTAGTATTCCTAAAAGGATTCTGAAAAGAGTTTTAGAAAAGGAATTGATAAAGGTCTGGTCCTTGATCACTCAAATTAGAATAACATTAAATTAAACATCAATGGTTGAACGAAAGAAAAGGATGATCATCATCCACTATGTTGAGACATAGGTTCTATCTTGAAAACCATGGTGACAACTTAACATAATATATGATCCAAGAAGGAAGGTTTGAAAAGTGATTAAGTATGAATCACGAAATGTTGAGCTAAGTTAGTCCACAGTGTCTAATTGAGAACTGTAGACATGTTTCCAAATCCATGAAGGATGACATAACTTAAAGAATAAAGGGTTATGTTATAAGGGAATGTGTTATCCTTAGAAGATTGGAAACTCCCATATCAATAATTCCGACTAAAGTCAAGTAGGAAGAGAGGTGATAAAACATCAAAAGTTGCACAGAATGCACTAGTGTTTCGATGGTTACATTTATAATAATAGATAAGGGTACCATCTAAAGTTATGCATACTGTAATGTGATACGTCCATTTTTCATCACTATTCTATGTCTTAATTCACTATTATTCATTGATATATTTCGTATTGAGAGGTGATAATTATGTTATTTCATCTATTTTTGCATGGTAGATGACTTTTGGAGCATGGACCGCTGCAGTCAAGATTCTGATGGAAAATGTGTTGTTTGGAGGAAAAATTCGCGAAGATAGAAAATCCACGAAAATATACAGAAAATCCTATTTTTCCAGAAGACTAAGGATGCCAGAAGACGGAGTGGAGATGGGCCATAGGGGGCCCACACCACCCCATGGCGCGGGCAGCCCTAGGCCGCGCCAAGAGGTGGTGTGGCCAACCTGGCCCACTCCAGCCTCTCGCCTCTGGCGTATATCATCCTCCCGAAACCCTAAGACTCAGGGAGCGACCACAGAAAGATTCCGCCGCCTCTGCGGGGCGGAAAACACCGAGAGAGAAAGATCTCTCCGACAGACAAATTTATGTCGAGGGAATTCCTTCCCGGAGAGGGGAGATCGTCGCCATCAACACCACCATCGGGATCATCATCATCATCACCACCATCATCACCATCAGCCCCATCATCACCATCTCCATATTGCTGAAACAATTGCGTTGAATCTACCATAGTTCATAGGGGAAACTTTCCCGGTGTTGATTACTCTTTGTAGTTGATGCTATTGAGTGAACCATTGAATTATTGTTTATGTTCAGATTGTTATAGATCATTATTCCATCTCTGATAATGATCCATATGATGTCTTGTGAGTAGTTTGTTTTGTTCTTGAGGACATGGGAGAAGTCTTGTTGTTAGTAGTGGAGTTGCATTGAGAAAGATTTAATAGATTGTTATTTAAGTTGTGGTATACTTCTTCTAGTGGTGTCATGTGAACTTCGACTACATGACACTTCACCTATATGGGCCTAGGGGAATGCATTGTGTATTTGGCTACTAATCGTAGCGGTTGCCGGAGTGACAGGAGCCTGAACCCCCGTTAGGAAACCATTGCACTGGTTAGGTTTAAAGCTGTGGTTAGGTTTCTACCTTAATTACTTTCTTGTACTTACGGATGTATGCAAGGGGTATAATCGCAAGTATGTATTAGTCTTAGATGGGGCGGTACATTAGCACAGGTTCACCCACACAACACTTAGCAAGCTAAAGAAGATTAATCAACTATATGAAGCGAAAGCACTTGACAGTCTTCCCATTTGTCCTCGAGAAAGTTTGGTCATCTTAAGTAATACAACCGGCTTGTCCTTTGCTGCATAAAGGATTGGGCCACTTGCTGCATTTATTCCTACTGTCTTTTATTTACTCGTACTTTGTTTACTTGCTTTATCAAAAAAACCCTAAAAATCCGTTTGCTAAGTATTTGCAGAGAATTCCTTATCCATACCACTAGCCAGCACCTTCTGCTCCTCATTGGGTTCGACACTCTTGCTTATCGAAAATACTGCGATACACCCCCTATACTTGTGGGTCATCAAGCCTATTTTTTGGCGCCGTTGCGGGGGAGTGAAGTGCTATTGGAGAGTGGAACTGGTAAAGGAAACTTCTACTATGAGTATTGTTTACTTCTGCTAGTTGCTTTATTTTCGTTATGGATAATTCGCTGCGTTTCTTATTTGGTAATGCTAGTACCACTGCTAAGGTAGAAGATAAGCCACCACCTGCTGAGAATGATGTTTTCAAAATACCTACAAGAATTATTGATCGTGTTATGGATAACTACTATGATGGGGATGGAACTGTCCATCCCGGTGATCATTTACTCTTTATACACGAATTATGCGGGTTTTTCAAGTGTGCAGGTATTACTACAGATCAAGTTAAGAAGAAGGTATTCTCATTATCACTAAAAGGAAGAGCTGAGGAATGGTATAAGCTGCTGAAGAATGGTCAAGCTCTGGAATGGGAGGAAATAGTGCCTCTCTTTTATTCAAAGTTTTATCCTCCTAGTGAGATTCATAAAGATTGGAATCAAATATACAACTTTTGGCCTCTTGATGGAGAGAGTACAGCTCAAGCTTGGGGGAGATTGAAGTTACTAATGCTCAAATGTCCCAATCATGAGCTCCCCAACAATATTATTATCAACAACTTTTATGCAAGGCTCCCTCTACATGATAACGATTTATTGGATGCTTCTTGTGCTAGATCATTCACTCGCATGGAAGAAGAAGCTAAATGGGATCATCTGGACCGTATTCAAGACAATGCTGAAGCTTGGGAGAATGACAAAGGTAGAAAGTCAGGTATAAATTACGATTATGAATGCATTGAATCTTTTATGGGAACTGATGACTTTCAAAATATAAAAAAAGCTTATGGTCTAGATTCTCAAGCTATTGCTTCTTATTTTACGGCTTTTGCTTCCTACATTGAAGTGCCTAAAAAGAAGTGGAATAAGTATCATGAACATTATAAAGATGTTGCTAAGAGTGTTCCTGCAAGAAATACTGAAGTTTACACTGCTAATCATGTTTTACCTAAACAAAATGCTTTTCCCAGTTAAGATAAAGGAACATTCTATGATAGCTACTATGGTTAATGAAAGTACGAATGAAGTTGTTGAACCTGATAAACAAAAGGTTGATGGACCTATTATAGAAAATGTGAAAGACTTTGTCACTAAGTATGAAAAAGAGGGACACACTATCCTTTGTAAGGATACCTCTAATATTGTTTCACATAGTAGTGTTATGAGAGCTAGTATTCCTGTGTTTTCTATTAGAATAAGTGATCATTGCTATGATGGTCCTTGTGATAGCTATATTTTTAAGTTTATGGATGATACTGAAAGTTACTATGAGAGAGGGAAAAGTGTTCTTACGCATTTCAATAATATCAAGTTTCCTCATTTTATGCTGAAAGTTTTTATGTTACACATCTTTTGCCTTCTTATGCAAGTTGCCTCTGGTTTCAACAACTTGTTTGTTTACAAAATTCCCTTGCATAGGAAGTGGGTTACACTTAAATGTGTGTGTTTTTCCTTCTTTGCTCTCTTTCGCTTCAATCCATATCCCTATGAGAGCTTCTTCAAAATTATCATGCCCATCTTAATGGCTATAAAGAAAGACCTTTTTGGGAGACAACCCAATTTGTTTTTGCTTTCAGTCTGTTTTTGTTTCTTTGAGTCTTGGAAGTTATTACTTCGGTAATAACCGCTCCTTATCTATTTTGTTTGGTTTTTTGTGTCAAGATCAACCTCTAATGAGAGAGAAGTGAGATTTGGGGAAGTTGCTGTCCCGAAACAGATTTTTGTGCTTCACCGTAAATATTTGTGAGAGATCTGTGTGTGTCGGATTGAGCTGTAATTTTTTGTGCTACTGCCCCAGGTTGTTATTTAAATTTCGTTAGTTTTGCACTTTTTGATCTGAGCAAAAGAATATTTTCGAAAAAATTGATCTTTACCTGCTGGTCTGTTTTGATAGATTTTGCCACTCTTGCATCTGCTTCTTTATTCGATTTCCTTTTTGAATTCTTTTTGGGTTTTCGGAAGGAGTTGCTACAGTAGCTTATGTTTTGATGGTTTTCAGTTGAAGTTGGACTCAAAAGGTTTTATCACTTCACTTACACTAATGTTGCTAATGACAACTGTGTGACGTTTTGTGTGAAAGAAATTTTCAGGAAGTGGAGGTAATGGTGTAATAAGGAAGAGAAGGGTTTTATAACTCAAGTAGTAAGTGTATGAAGATGAAGATATCGATGATATTCAAATGATGAATCCAGAAAAGTCTACTAGATACCAGATTCAGAGACCTACAGAGTTTATTTTCAAATAGGTAACAGTTCTGGTAAGAAAAGTTCCGCGAAAATACAATCCAACTATATTTTTGCAGTTTTCAGTCAATAAGGGAAGTTACAAAGCGAAAAAGGGACGGAAATGGAGCCAGGGTGGCCCACACTACCCTGTAGCGCGGGCCCTCCCCTGGCCGCGCCACCAGGTGGTGAGTCCACGCCGGACTCCGCCTCCGACTCGTTTTTCTCCCAGTACCTTCCTTTTGATATGAAACTTCGTAATATATAACCCCCCGATCCCCCGAGGTTCGTATATTGTGTTTTCGCCGTGTTTTTGTTTCGATCTGTTTCTGCCAGGACATACTCTTTGAAAGATTAGAAGCACCATGGTGTCCGCCAAGGATAAAGGGAAGGAACCTATGGAGGAAGACCTCCAAGACCCCGGGAAGGAGAAGGAGATCAAGAGTGAAGGTGAAAAGGAGCAAGGCCAACATACGCACACCGGCACTACCATTGCAAGCATTGGAGTGGTGGAAAACACAGCCATTGGAGGGAAGTCTCCTCATCACCGTTCAGATCCTTGGCCACTTCCTCCACACACCAAGAATCCTTTCCATACCCTTATCCATGAGCATCAATACCAGATATGCCCAAGGGGAAATTACCCTCCAATTGGGATTTGCCTCGTTCTAGCCATGCAGGAAAAGAAGACTTCAAGGAGGAAGAGTGGGGAAAGAATAGCAAGAGCTGGAATTCTCAACACGACATAATCATGATCCGTATTGAGCACAACTCGGAGTTGATTCGTACTCTCACCCGCTAGATTGAGGAGTTGGGGAAATTGATCAAAGAGCTCATCGAGAGGATACGACCACCACCACCAAAGGAGTAATTCGTCATCAGGTTTGGCATCCCCTTGGTTTGTTCCAAGCTTGGGGGAGTGCCGCGGTATCATATCACTATCTTCAATCTTTTTACCTTATTAGTAGAGTCATATCATGAATAGAGGAATTATTATGTAGTATGGTTTGCATTATGGAAGTGTCCCCTCTATCGTTAGATATGTATCGCTTGGTGTGAGTTGCCATTATGGAATATTAATGAGAAGTTCTATCATCCACTCTTTTGCATAGCTTATATTAGTTTTCAATTCGTGGTTATATGATTGATCTTGTTGTTAGTATTGGTATCACTTTGGGATCATTGAGTTAATTTAGTTGGTTTTGGCAAACCTGGCTCGGTCAGTAGCAACACTATTTTTAAGAGTTGAATGAATAAGATAAAAGTACCTTTAAAGAAAAATTATTTCATCATCTTTCTCTCTTGACTTGCTCATAAGTCTAGTATTCTCTAGTTAAGATGTTTTGTGCTTCCAAGGAAGATTGCATGTTTGTCTTTATCATTTGTATGTTTGTTTGTTTCCTTCAACTCTTATACTTGCTACCCAGCCTTGCTAGCCAAAAACCTGTACTGAGAGGGAATTCTTCTCGTGCATCCACCTCCTTTAAACCAAAACCTTTTGCCATTTGTGTCCACCATACCTACCTAGTAGCATTATTGCTATTCCAAGAGAATTCTTGTTTTATCTACCTCCCAAATTAAACTTGTTATGTGAAAATTAGTGATTAAATCTCTCACGAACTTGATGCCACACTTTACTTTCTTGCATTTAATAAACTTGAACCATCGGGTCCTTCTTTCTTGCGTATATGCTTGCGCTTTATGAGTTGAAGTTAGCAAAACCATGTATCATGGGGAATTCTTTCAACATTGCATTGCTACTTTGTACCTAGTTGATATCATGTTCTTTTGCTTATGGATCCCGGCGGTGTGAAATAAAAGTGGAACTTGTAAGATCATGGAGTTTATATGTGTGTTAGAGAAACGCCTGGGCCGCTAGCCTAAGCCATGCCTGATCATGGTGGAAACTTGCAGTATAACTATAGTGAGCATTCTATGAAGCATCCTCAGTAAAAACCTATGCAAATAGCAAATAAAAAGATCGCTGAGATGCTCAGTGTCTGCTTGCCTTGTCATTTTGATTATGGGATAGCTCCTGTGTCATGTGCAAGGGGTACCCCGTTGGCGGTTCTCAATGATACGCATGTATTTACAATGACAAGAGCTTACTTGTGACTAAAGTTGAGTAGCATGAGGTTCGGTACTCGTAAGTAAGGGGCATGAGATTTCAACTTATAACTTGTCAAGCATATCCTCTTAGTTGTGTCACTTTAACCTTAATCACCTAAAGATGCCTATGATAGGGGAAATGAGAGCTGAAAGCTAGTAAGCCTCGGGGAGCGACCACAGAAAGATTCCGCCGCCTCTGCGGGGCGGAAAACACCGAGAGAGAAAGATCTCTCCGGCAGACAGATTTCTGCCGGGGGAATTCCTTCCCAGAGAGGGGAGATCGTCGCCATGAACACTACCATCAAGCTGTACTTCATCGGGATCATCATCATCATCATCACCACCCTCATCACCATCAACACCCTCATCACCATCTCCATATTGCTGTAACAATTGTGTTGAATCTTGCATAGTTTATAGGGGAAACTTTCACGGTGTTGATTACTCTTTGTAGTTGATGCTATTGAGTGAACCATTGAATTATTGTTTATGTTCATATTGTTATACATCATTATTCCATCTCTGATCATGATCCATATGATGTCTTGTGAGTAGTTCGTTTTGTTCTTGAGGACATGGGAGAAGTCATGTTGTTAGTAGTGGAGTTGCGTTGAGAGAGATTCAATAGATTTTTATTTAAGTTGTGGTGTACTTCTTCTAGTGGTGTCATGTGAACCGTCGACTATATGACACTTCACCTATATGGGCCTAGGGGAATGCATTGTGTATTTGACTACTAATCTTAGGGGTTGCCGGGGTGACAGAAACCTGAACCCCCGTTAGGAAACCATTGCACAAGGGACGTAAGGGTCTTAGAGTTTAAAGCTGTGGTTAGGTTTCTACCTTAATTACTTTCTTGTACTTACGGATGTTTGCAAGGGGTATAATCACAAGTATTTATTAGTCTTGGATGGGGCGGTACATTAGCACAGCTTCATCCACACAACACTTAGCGAGCTAGAGAAGATTAATCAACTATATGAAGCGAAAGCACTTGACAGTCTTCCCATGTGTCCTCGAGAACGTTTGGTCATCTTAAGTAATACAACCGGCTTGTCCTTTGTTGAATAAAGGATTGGGCCACTTGCTGCATTTATTCCTACTGTCTTTTATTTACTCGTACTTTGTTTACTTGCTTTATCAAAAACCCCTAAAAATCCGTTTGCCAAGTATTTGCAGAGAATTCCTGATCCATACCACTAGCCAGCACCTTCTGCTCCTCGTTGGGCTCGACACTCTTACTTATCGAAAATACTGCGATACACCCCCTATACTTGTGGGTAATCATTATGGCGGGACTAGTTCGTCTGTATGCAGAAGGTGTGTCCCTGGGCACAGTGCCCATGAGAAAGCTCTAAGTGGCTGATCTAAAGTCACTTCAGGCTCCTGGAAACCGACCTCATTCTGCTGCCATAACTACGATGCATTCACAAAGATGTTATCATGAGATGATAAAGTATTAATGTCAATCAAGGTGATATTTATAAGTTGCAAATGATATGGGACTATAAAGTACAGGCCCAAGACTCAACCTCTTCCATGATCAAGCATGTTCAAGGTACCGGGATAAATGGTACCAATGACTAAGAACAAATGCAGCTAATTTATTTGTACTCTAGTGCAAGTGGGAGACTGTTGGAAATATATCCTAGAGACAAATAGTAATAAGGATTATTATCACATTTCATAAAGTTTATGATTAATTTTTGTATCATGCTATAACTGTATTGAGTGGAAATGTCAATACATGTGTGATATATAAACAACCAGGAGTTGCCAGTGAAACTCTAGTCACCGGGTCATTGGTCAACAGATGATCAAGGTTTCCCTAATCATGTGGCATTTATGCCAGTTGGAAATGGAGTCACCTCATTATAAGAATGAGACGATGAACAATACCCAACCTAAGTATTGTGACCCGATCATGTCACGAAGATCAAGTTACGATGATTAGAATAGACCTAGTGTACTATTTGTTAGACCGTGAGGCCATATCAATCACTGTCACCCGAGGGTACTTTGATAGCATCAGACGGTTAAACAGTGATCATAATGGTGTGTTCAGGTATTTAGAGGAACAATTGAGGCAATATGTGTCAAGAGCAGGATTTGTCCATCCCCGTGACAGAAAGATACTCGAGGGCCCACTCGGAGAAGTTGTATCCAATAGCTGCGCGGCGTGTGATTTTGATCATGGGGATATCACTTGTTGGAACGAGTCAAGTAGCATTTGTCGGTAACGATATTGAACACGACATGGTGATGTCATTGATCAAATCTCAGATAATGAAAGTATCGAGAGACAAAAGTAATAAGACACGACGTTCATGGTTCAAACGACAAAAGATTTCACGGAATGCACGGGCTCACATGGCCATCCAGGTCCCTCTGTTGATCATTAGTGCGGGAGCGTCCCGACCATGTCTGGAGTGTTCCTGAACCATGGGATATCACGCTTAAGGGCTTGATGATGCTCAGAGAATGTTTTAAGATTGGTAGAATCACCGAAGATAAGAGAAAACCAGAAGGGTTTCGGTAAGTCAGGAGGATGTCTGGAATGAGAGGGAATGGTTTCCAAATCAATGGGGATTGAATAATATGGAAGAGAATGTTGAATATTGATTTAATCATTCAATTATAGTTATTCAATAAAATGAAAAGAATTAAAAAGGGTCAAATACCTAATTGGGCCACATGCGCAGAGAAAAGGGCCCACGAGGGAAAGACCGAAGGGAGGAAGAGAAAGGGGGTGGCCGGCTGGTCCTAGGGCACCCCGCGCGGGGCCCACTAGGGCCTTGGCTGGCCGGACACACCTCCCCCTCTCCCATTTCCCTTGTTTAGGCCCACATGGCTAAGCTAGTTGGCTATGGGTGCTTTTCCCCTATATAAAGAGAGGTATTTTGGCAAAATAAATACAACAATAATCAATAAAAGGTTTCCTCTCTTTTGGGGAGACCTCTAGTTGATTCTCTCTCTCTCTCTCTCTCTCTCTCTCTCTCTCTTTCTCTCTCTCTCTCTCTCTCTCTCTCTCTCCCGTGACCATGGTCCCAAGTCTGGATCGCGCGATGATACGTTGCTACCGTATCCATAATTTTTGATGTTCCATGCGTGGTTTTATCTACTTTCTTATGTTTTGTCCACACTTTGGAGTACTTTTCATATGATTTCTTGGACTAACCTATTAACAAGAGCCACAGTGTCAGCTGCCTATTTTCTGCTGTTTTTGGTTCTAGGAAAGTTAGAAAATGAATATTCTCGGAATTGGACGGGACAAAAGCCAAAGTGCCTATTTTTCCGGAAGTCATAAGATGCCAGAATACGAGACGGAGAAGGGCCAGAGGGCGACCACACCACCTGGTCGCACGGCCAGGCTTGGCCCGCGCCAGGGGGTGGTGTGTCTAGCCCAGGCACCCCCTCGGCCTCTCCTTCCGCCTATATATTACCCTCTGGACGAAAACCCTAAGTACCCGATCAAAAATCCACGAAAGAGTCTGTAGCCGCCGTCATCTCCATCCCTAGATCGGGAGGGATCTGAAGCTCTTCTCGGCACCCTGCCGGAGAGGGGAATTCACCCTGGAGGCCTTCTTCATCACCATGCAAGCCTCTGGTGTGATGCGTGAGTAGTTCATCCTTGGACTACGAATCCATGTAGTAGATAGATGGCTAGTTCTCCTCCTTTATGCTTTCATGTTTAGATCTTGTGAGCTCCGTTCATGATCAAGATCATCTATTTGTAATTCTGCATGTTGTGTTTGCGGGGATCCGATGGATATTGAGATGCTATTTCAGATTGATTATTGATTCTATCATGTCTTTGTTATTTGTGATCGTGCATGCTTTCCGTTGTTAGTAGCTATCTTGGCCAAGTAGATGCTAGCAACTCCAAGAGTTAGTATTTATGCTCGATAGTGGGTTCATGCCTCTGGTAATCTGGGGAAGTGATATAAATCTCTAAGGTACTAGATGTGTTGTTTCTACTAGGGAGAAAACAACAATCCTTTGTTCATAGAACAATCGTATTGTTTACTTTACACGCAGTTCGTAAACCAATAATCTGTTGCTTGCAACTTAATACTGGAGGGGGTTCGGATGATAACCTGAAGGTGGATTATTAGTCATAGATGAAGTTGGATGGCGGTCTATGTATAATGTTGTAATGCCCAATCAAGTCTCAAAGGAGTCAAGATGATTAGTATATGCATGTGTTGCTTTCTCGATGTTTGTCAATAGCCCCGCTGTAATTTGTTCACCTAGCATGTTATCTATCTTAAGGAGAGCCACCTCTAGTGAACTATGGATCCCGGTCCTTTTTCTTTACATACAATCTTTTACTGCTTTGTGTTTACTTTCTGCAAACTATTGCTTCTTTCCATTGGATACGTTTAATCCTTTGTTTTCCGCAAAACACGGTGAGATTGATAACCTCATCGCAAGTTGGGGACAAAGTTTTGTGGTTGTGTTGTGCAGGTCTCCACGTTGCTACTAGCACCGGTAGTGCGCCCTGCCAAGGCTCAGCTAGCAACACCTTTGAGGTGTTTCCTTGCTCCTACTGGTTCGATTAAACCTTGGATTCATAACTGAGGGAAACTTGCTGCTGTGCTCATCATACCTTCCTCTTGGGGTTCCCAACGAGATCTACAACAACATCGCTCCAGCATTTTTCTGGCACCGACACTGAGCCATCAAGCATTTTTCTGGCGCCGTTGCTGGGGAGTCAAGGACATCTTCACAAGGGGAGTCCCTCATAACCAATCTCTTTACTTTGTTGTTTTTGTTTTGCTTAGTTTCTTTTTGTTTTGTTTGCTTGTTTTCTTTATCAAACACACACAAAAAATTGTTTTACTAGTTTGCTTTCTTATTCAAAAACACAAAAAATGACTACTCTTGAAAATACTAAGTTGTGTGACTTCACTAGCACCAACAACAATGATTTTCTGAGCACACCTATGCTCCACCTGTGCCTGAAGATACTTTCTTTGAGATACAACCTGCTTTACTCAATCTTGATAAGAGCGAACAATTTTCTGGTATTGGTAATGAAGATGCTGCTTCCCATCTAAATAACTTTGTTGAACTTTGTGAGATGCAAAAGCATAGGGATATAGATGGTGATATCATTAAGCTGAAATTGATTCCTTTCTCTTTGAGAGGAAAAGCTAAAGAATGGTTGAATTCCTTAACTAGGAATAGTATTGATTCTTGGACTAAGTGCAAAGATGCTTTCATTGGAAAATACTATCCTCCTGCTAAGATTATATCTATGAGAAGTGAAATAATGAAGTTTAAACAATCTGATAATGAGCATATTGCTCAAGCTTGGGAAAGAATGAAATCTTTGGTTAAGAATTGTCCCACTCATGGACTGACTGCTTGGATGATCATCCAAACTTTTTATGCAGGATACGAGACGAAGAGGGGCTGCGGCCTGGCCACACCACCTGGCCGCGCGACCAGGCTTGGCCCGCGCCAGGGGGTGGTCTGGCCGCCCCAGGAACCCTCTCGGCCCCTCCTTCCGCCTATAAGTTGCCTCCGATATAAAAACCCTAAGTACCCGATCAAAAATCCAAAAAGAGTTCTGCTCCGCCACCACGACTAGATTCTGCGATTCAGAATTAGAAACTCCGTTCTAGCACCCTGCCAGGACGGGCAATTGGAGGAGATCATCGCCATCATCATCACCATCGCTTCTCCATCGACCATCCATGTGTCCCCCATCTATGAGTGAGTAATCCCTCGTTGTAGGCTATGGGGATTTTAGGTATTGGATGAGATCGTTCATGTAATGGCATCAGATTGTTAGTGCATGGTGCCTAGTATCTTTTATTAGTGCTTTTTGACTTTGTTGCAACTTGTTATGCTTCATTCTTGTCACTAGGGCCTGAGTGCCATGATTTCAGATCTGAACATGTTATTGATTCATTATGATAGTATTGTTTATGGTCTTACCTACAAGTTGTATACACACGTTGTTGTCCAGAACCAAAGGCCCGGAAGTGACAACAATCGGGATAACCAGAGGGAATGGCTTTGATGTGAGGATCACATGTGTTCACAGAGTGTTAATGCTTTGCTCCGGTGCTCTATGAAAAGGAGCACCTTAATTGCCAGTAGTTCCCTTGAGGCACCGCTGTAAACGGGCTGGCAGGACAAAAGATGTTGTGCAAGTTCTCATTGCGAGTACGTATGACTATATATCGAACACATGCCTATGATTATTTAGTACTTGGATGCTTTATCTTATTTATCTGCAAATGCCCTATGTTCTGATTGCTATATGAATTGTCTTGTCCATGCAACGCCCGTCCATCCATACCTATGCCTACCATGCTTTAATCCTACTATTTACTGCAATCTTTACTACTGTCTTTACTTTCACTACTGCTGTTACTTTATTATTGCTACTACAAAACTGTTGCTACTGATAAACTGCTGTTAGCAAGATTGTTTATAGGTGCAGCTAAATTGACAACTCAGTTGTTAAGGCTTATAAATATTCGTTGGCTCCCCTTGTGTTGGATCAATTAATCTGGTTTCACTTCCCTCGAAAATACTACGATACACCCCCTATACTTGTGGGTCATCAAGACTATTTTCTGGCGTCGTTGCCGAGGAGCATAGCTTTATTTATCAAGTTCATAGGAATCACTATTGTTCAAGCATAATCATAACCAATCTCTTTACTTTGTTATTTTTGTTTTGCTTAGTTTATTTCCGCCTTGTTTGGTTGTTTCTTTATCAAAAATACAAAACAATTAGTTCCTACTCTACTTGTTATTTTCGTTGGTGTGTTATTGTCTTGCTTTATCATGCTTTCTATCAATGGTTGGTTTCTTTGAAACTGAATCTTATTGGCAAGGTGGGTTCACCGAAGAACAAAAATATTATTATAAGGAACACCGCTTGTCACAAAAAGGGAAACACTTATAGGAACAAATTGATAAATTGTATACCATTGCTATAAACATGTGCTCTACTTATAATGTTACTTATTGCTTTGATACATCTTGTTGCTGTAGGAGGTACAAACACCTCCCTTTTCAATGTGAGTATAATGATGATGTTACCATATCTTCTTATGTTAGTGAAAATTATGACTTTTATGATGTGGAACAAATTGAGGAATTTATTGCTTGGAAGGGTGCATTTGAACTTGCTGGTTTGCTTGAAAATATTGATGATTCACCTTATAAATATGAGGTTTATGATATACTTAAATTTTGATTTGATAATTAAAAGGAAGAAAATGGCTATATTCTTGAGTATATTAATAGATGCTTTCCACAAATGGAAGAGACTAATGCCTTGCAGGACCTTATGGAAGAAGAAATTGATGAACCTGAAAGCTCATTAGATGAAAAAGAGGAGGAGAGTGATGAACAAAAGGAGGAATAATGGATTAGCTATCCATGCATACCTTCTAATGAGAGTAACTCTCTATCCCTTACATTATTTGATTGTCCCCCATGCTTACCAAAGGAGGATGAATATTATGCTCATGTTATCTGTGATAATCCTTTATATGTGCCTAACTTCGAGACGCATGGTACTAAAGAGTTTTTCTTAGAAATTGTTTATGATAAAGCTCTAGACTATGGTCCTATATTGAATAATCAGTCATCTTTTTATAGAATTGTTAAAAGTGGGTTTGAAGGTTTTAATCCCACTATTTTTGAGCTTGATAGAAATTATGTTTTTGTAGAACATGAAAAGCATGCTTTATGTGATAGTTATATTGTTGAGTTTATTCATGAGGCTACTGAAAATTATTATGAGAGAGGAAAATATGGTTGTAGAAGTTTTCGTGGTGCTGAAACACCTCTCTATGTGCTGAAAGTTTCGAAGTTACTCTTATTTTATCTTCCTATACCTGTCACTTTGTTCTTTGTAAATTTATTTTCTTACAAGATTCCTATGCATAGTAAGTGGGTTAGACTTAAATGTGATTTGAATTTGGTTCTTGATGCTCTCTTTTACTTCAATTCATATTTCTTATGTGAGCATCTTCTCAAACTATCATGCCTAACTTAAATGCGTTAAATAAAAGTACTTATTGGGAGTACTATCATGCCTAACTTCAGTAATAACCGCTCCTTATCCTTTTTATTTGCTTTTTGTGCCAAGAGTAACCTCTAATGAGAGAGAAGTAATGATTAGGAAAGTTGCTGTTCCAAAACTGATTTCTGTGCTTCACCTTAAAAATTAGTGTAAAATCTCTGTACGTCCTTTCGAGGCGTGAATTTTTTCCCTTCTGCCCCAGGTTGTTATCTAACTTTCTTTAGTTCAACACTTTTTGATTTGAGAAACAGAAAGTCTTCGAAAAAATCCGTCTTTACCTGCTGGTCTGTTTTGACAGATTTCTGCCATTATTTGCATTTGCTTCTTGTTGGTTCCTTTTTGAGTTCTTTTGGGGAATTGAGATTTTTGAGGGAAGTTCTACAGTATCTAGTGTTTTAATGAAAGTTTTATTGGTGTTGGAACTGAACCTAAAGACTTATTATCTTGAGTGCACTAATGTTGCTAATAAAGATTGTGTGAAGTTTTGTATGAAGGAAAAATTTCAGGTGTATGGAAGGAATGAGTAATGAGATGAAGGATGGACTAAAACTCAAGCTTGGGGATGCCACGAGTGTCACCCCAAGAAATATTCAAGAGGTACAAGCGTCAAAGCTTGGGGATGCCCAAGGCATCCCCTTCTTCATCAATAAAAATTCCAGGTTTCTTCCAAACGCTTCACTTTTATTGTTTCATGCACAGTTGTGTTGTTCTTGGAGCGTCTTCTTTTTCGTTTTCATTTTGGTTTTTCGTTAGCTTTGTTTTCTTAGTTTTCTGAATAAATTGGTTGGACCCCCTCTTTCATGCATTGGTTTTCAAATAGTTTGGTTTTGATTGGAAAAGAGTAGGAAAATCCATGCTTAAGTGGTAAGGAGATTTTGTTTTTTACTGTGGCCTATGCTTTGTCATGCCATGCTTGATATTATTTTGACTTTATGCTTAGCATTTTTTGCTGTAGCATGACTTGTTATAAACAATTGAGATTGCTTAATGTGCCTTTGAAGAATCATGCGTTGTTTTAGCATATTAAAGCATAGTATTGTGGTATTCTCCTTTGATGCTTTATTTGGGTTGACTTGGAACATGCTCACACCATGTTATGACTATCCCAAGTCACCATAGCCTTTATGCTCCTTTAGTTTTCAATTTGTAGTGTCACTTTATGCTTTGATCAATGATGTTTTGTCGCTCTACATGATTATGGCCATTATTGCTCTCTTAGTTGGTCGCTCCTAGTCTTTTGCTAGCCTCCACAAACAAGTATGAGTTCCACTCATGCATCCAACTCTTAAAACCAAGTTATTCCAAAGAGTACACCATACATACCTATTAACTTATGCTATTCCAAGTATATTCATGTTTTTATCTACCTTCCAAATTAAACTTGTTATGAGAAAGCTAGTGATTAAAGCTCTCACAAACTTGATGGCACACTTTACTTTTATTGCCCTTAATAAAATTGAACCATTGTGTCGTCTATGTTGTATATGCTTGCACTTATTTGTTGGGGATTAGCAGAACCATGCTGTCATGGGGAATGCTTTCAACATTGCACATGTAGTTTGTACCTAGTTGATATCATGCTCTTTTGTCTATGGATGTCGTCGGTGTGAAATGAAAGGGGAGCTTGTAAGTCCATGGAGTTATGTATGTGTGTTAGAGAAAAACCCGGGCCGCCGGTCTAATCCATGCTGTCATGGTGGAAACCTGCAGCGTAACCATAATGAGCTGTCTATGAAGCATTCTTCTTATAAAAAAAGAGTCAGATATTGGGAAAAAGAGAAAAAAGAAAAAACATATGAGAAAATAGGAAAGAGAGAAAAAAAGAACCATATTCCCATGGTAAATAAGAAGATTGTTGAGATGCTCGTTGTCTGCTTGCCTTGTCATTTTGATATGGGGATTCTTCCGTATCATCGGGCAAGGGGTACCCTGTTGGCGGTTCTCTATGATACACATGTACTTACTATGACAAGAACTTACCGGTAACTAAACTTGAGTAACATGAGGAGCGGCCCTTGTATTCAAGGGACATGAGATTTCCAACTTATACTTCGTTAAGCATATACACCATAGTTTGTTCAGTTTAACCTTAATCACTTCAAGATGCTTATGATAGGGGCAATGAGAGTTGAAAGCTAATAAGTACCATAATTTTTGGAAGCTCTTTATGAGACTTGAATCCCTACTTCCTTCTATGAAGGCCTTTCTTTTACTTTTATGTTGAGTCTCCACTTTCTATCTTTATGCACCTACTTCGAGAGCATAGTGGCCATTCTTAGTTCTATGTGCATTGTCCCAAGACTTGTTGATTGATGCATAGCTTTGATATTGCTTGTTTTAAACTATTTGTATCTACTCACTCTTATGAACTTTGAAGGTGTCTGATGCATTTATATTTGCTACTCTATGAGGGACAAGCTGAATGCCACTATGCTATGTTTTCTTTATGTGAAACAAACAAACGTTTTGCAAAGCATTGCTATTCATGAATCATTTGTTTGTGCCTTTTCATGTTGCAACTTAGTTGCTTTGTCTTATTGCTAGAACTTTTTATTTCATGTTATGAGTGAAGTACTATGATCCCAGCTATCAATGTTTTACAAATACTTTGATCAAGTTTATGATGGTGCATGTCACCTCAAAAATTATTCTTTCTTTTTATCACTTATCTACTCGAGGACGGGCAGGAGTTAAGCTTGGGGATGTTGATACTTTGCTAACATATCCATAATTTTTGATGTTCCATGCTTGGTTTTATCTACTTTCTTATGTTTTGTCCATACTATGGAGTACTTTTCATATGATTTCTTGGACTAACCTATTAACAAGAGCCACGGTGCCAGCTGCCTATTTTCTGTTGTTTTTGGTTCCACAAAAGTCAGAAAATGAATATTCTCGGAATTGGACGGGACAAAAGCCAAAGTCAGTTTTTCACAGAGGGACACCTGGAGCCAGAATACGAAACGGAGCGTGGTTGGGGCCCGACCACACCACCTGGTTGCGCAGCCAGGCTTGGCCCGCGCCAGGGGGTGGTATGGCCGCCCCAGGCACCCCCTCAGCCCCTCCTTCCGGCTATAAGTTGCCTCTGATACAGAAACCCTAAGTACCCGATCAAAATTGCAGAAAGAGTTCTGCTCCTCCGCCAACCAGGTTCCACGATTCGGAACCAGAAACTCCGTTCTAGCACCCTGTTGAGACGGGGAATTGGAGGAGATCATCGCCATCATCATCACCATTGCTTCTCCATCGACCATCCATGTTTCCCCCATCTATGAGTGTGTAATCCCCCGCTGTAGGCTACGGGGATGGTAGGGATTGGATGAGATCGTTCATGTAGTGGCATCAGATTGTTATGGCATGGTGCCTAGTATCTTTTATTAGTGCTTTTTGACTTTGTTGCAACTTCTTATGCTTAATGCTTGTCCGTAGGGCCCGAGTGCCATGGTTTCAGATCTGAACATGTTATTGATTCATTATGATAGTATTGTTTATGGTCTTACCTGCAAGTTGTATATACACGTTGTTGTCCGGAACCAAAGGCCCCGAAGTGATAGCAATCGGGATAACCGGAGGGAATGGCTTTGATGTGAGGATCACATGTGTTCACGGAGTGTTAATGCTTTGCTCCGGTGCTCTATTAAAAGGAGCACCTTAATTGCCAGTAGTCTCCTTGAGGCCCCGCTGCAAACGGGATGGCAGGACAAAAGATGTTGTGCAAGTTCTCACTACGAGCATGTATGACTATATATGGAACACATTTATATGATTATTTAGTACTTGGATGTTTTATCTTATTTATATGCAAATGCCCTATGTTCTGATTGCTATATGAATTGTCTTGTCCATGCAACGCCCGTCCATCCATCCCTATGACTACCGCGCTTTAATCCTACTGTTTACTACAATCTTTACTACTATCTTTACTTTCACTACTGTTGTTACTTTACTATTGCTACTAAAAAACTGTTGCTACTGATAAACTGCTATGAGCAAGATTATTTCCAGGTGCAACCGAATTGACAACTCAGTTGTTAAGGCTTATAAATATTCTTTGGCTCCCCTTGTGTCGAATCAATAAATTGGGTTTCACTTCCCTCAAAAATACTGCGATACACCCCCTATTCTTGTGGGTCATCACGCGAGCATGAGTCTTCTTCACCGCGGAGCACCGTCGCACTACGTGATTTGGATACTTCCGCAACTGCTGCTGTATCGGGGAAGCGGGAGTCATCGCTAGGCACCATATGTGTGTAACTCCCTGCAAGGTGCAACACTTGAGGCACTAGGAGTCGTTGGAGCCACATGAGCTGCCGGGACTTCAACATGACCTTTAGGTCAGCTTCAGTTCGTCTACATCAACCACACTCTCCCGACCGTTGACAACGCTTTTCGGTCTTCAACGTAAGTTGCAAAAAGGGCCTCCCGTTATAGCATTACTAATAGATAGGTCCTGGCAACTAGGGTTGTGGGCGTAGGGAAAAATTTATTGTTTCATGCGCGAACCCCTACAATGGACCATGTACATTTTTATTTTCCATAATCACTAGTAGAAGAAGATCCTTTCGTTCGGGAGTGCCATGGAGCATTTGTCCCGGTCGCTCCATGAACCGGGACTAATGCTAGCATTCGTCCCGGTTCAAGCGACCGGAGCGTCACACGGGAGCCGAGGGTATTCGTTCCGGTTCCGAAGAGAGTATAGTCCCGGTTTGTAACATAAACCAGGACTAAAGGCACTGCGTGTCAGACACGTGGCATGTCGCATACATTTAGTCCCAGTTTTTGTTACAAACCGGGACGAATAGGCTACCTATAAATAAGCCTCCCAAACCAACCCTCCCTCTATTTTTTTGGTGGAAGGTGTGAGATGTGTGTGTGCTAGTTTTTTTTCTTGGTGGAAAATGACAAAATGGTAATTGTTTGAATATTTAGAATAATTATTTTACAAAAAAGGGTTTGGATTAGTTATTCAAATTCAAATATTTTACATTGTTGAATGTTTTGTGAGATTCCAAAGTATGCAAAAAATATTAGTTAATGCATTTTTAATATAAAATAGGAAAATGGTTTATAGTTTGAATAATTAGAATAATTATTTAAAAAAACAGAAAATGGTTTTGGATTAGTTATTCAAAATCAAACACTTTACATGTTGAAAGTTTTTTCAAATTCAAAATAATTTACCATTTAAAAAGAATTTCAAATTTAAACACCTAAGTAAGAAATAAGGTGGGAACCTGATATGAAAAGTTTGTAAAACATTTGAAAATGTGACTTTTAGTCCTGGTTTATGCAAAAAAAGGTACTAATGGACCTCTACACGCGCCATTTTGGGCCCAAAAAGGACATACCTTCCGCTTGGTGACACAAACCGGGACGAATGCGCTAGAGCATTTTCCTCTCTTTTTGTCCTGGTTGCTGGCTTGGGACTAAAGGTCCTTCCCTTTATAACCGCATGCATGTTCCTCTCCTTTCCCATCTCCATTCTCTGCTAAGTCCCACGCGAAGGGGAGAGGCGCGCCACCCTGATTCCATGACGCCGGCAGGCTGCACGAGCTCGCCGTCCGCGCGGGCACCACGACTGCCACCACCACCAACCGCCGCGCCGTCGTCTGGGCGTGCCCCGGCCACCACCACCTGACTGTCACCATCGTCCGTAGAAAGTGCACTGGCCGCCACACCACTGCGCCACCATGGGTCTCATCCCGGCCTCCACCACCGTGCCGCCATCATACCATCCCGGCCTCCACCACCAGTAACCGCACGCCGTCATTGTCGCCCACGCGCGCCCAGCCGGCCTCTACCACCACCAAGGTTGCACCTCCCCTCCTCCCTTCGGCCTCTCCCCGACCTTCTCTTGGTTTATTAGCTACTTTTCTTTGAGGGATCGGTTTATTAGCTAGCTAGTTAATTAGTTAGTTTTTTGTTAGTTAGGTTGCTTTTTTTACAATAAGTTAATTAGGTTGCTATTAGTACATGTAAACCCTAATCTGATCCAATTTGTAACAAACATATCCCATTTTTTCATTTTTTTAATTTACAATAGAATCATTATGTAATAAACACCATATAAACTTAATTGATGAGCATTGTCAATTGATGAGAATTTCTAATAAAGGATTAATATTGTGTATGTATATATTTTTATTATGTACTTTATGTATACATTTGGATTATTATGTGAAATGCGAGCACAAAGCCAATCCCTTCACATTTATTCGGGGGGAGTAATGTCTTTGGGCCATTTAGAGACGATGGACGGGTGCGACAACACACGCCATATATTAGGGTTTCTCTGAATTATGGCTTATATTCCTTGGACCTCATTTAAATTGTCAAACATGTATTAGGGTTACATTTAAGGTGATCTTGTCGTCAAACCACGACACCCTAACCCCTCAAATCTCGCCTACCTAACCTCCTCGCTTAGCCGCTTCGACTCATCCTCTTTTACCCTTTTGCATAAACTATGGAACCAAGAGACGAAGAAAAGGAAATGGCACTCCAGGATATGATCTGTTGTATCTGAACAACTCCGGTAAGAGAGTTTCGAAGCTCGACCGAAGAGACGGCTTTGGTGAGGGAGAAGCCGATGGCTCTCGGTGGAACATTAAATATTACAAACTCCGGTGAGGTGCATATATATATATATATATTAATTAATTAAGCCTATGTTGTCTATATACATAGATTAATGCTCTTTCTTATTTTAGCCCTCTAGATCGAGCAAATCTTCTGCATGGAAGAAATGAGGCCCAGCTAGAAAGTTTGGAGACCATGAAAGGTACAGGATCACATAAGTGGTTGAACCACTAGCTATAAGTACTACTAGCTATAAGGTACAGGATCAATTGTGTTTATTACTAGTTTCATTCATATATGTTGACTCCTTCTTTAAATTAGAATGGATAGATTCGGGACGATCTTCTACCAAAAGTCGCGTCAGAGCAATTGAAGAGGAAATTGTGGGATTCTTAGATGCAGAGGTCCTGGATACAAAAGGAGAATACTATCAGGAGAAGCTGATAGTGGAATAAGGATATATAGTAAAAGGCATTATATTATATATATGCATGAAACTCGTGTACCACATGTAATATGTTCGACACTTGCTGTGTAATATAATCGGGAGATGTTGTGTAATATAATGGTTCCTTCGTTGCTGAGTGCAAAACACAAAATAAAAAGGAAATAAATAAATGGAAAATAAACAAAATGAATTCTCTGTCGCGGCACAAAAAATGCGCAAAATGCTGCCGCGGCAGAGAACCATCGATCCCCCTTCGTCTACTCAGACAGCGGCCACATAGAGGGCCTTTAGTCCTGGTTTGCAGCACAATCGGAACTAAAGAGGTGGAATTTTAGTCTCTAACCGGGACTAAAGCCCTTTATGAACCAGGACAAGAGGCCTGTCTCCACTAGTGAATAAAGCATAACTGCACCTCAAGGTAGTAATAGCAGCAACAACAACAATTACTAAATAAATAAATATTCTGCAAATTTGTTTTTGGGTTATCATGATGAAAAAACTCTGTTTGTTTCTGCAGAAAATAATAAAGACAGTTTAAACACCGAACCACATCTTCACAGTATGGTGGCGACGCTCGTTCTTTGAAACGAGGCTGAGATGGTGGTTCCACCTTCGGATGTGCCATGTTGTGTGCGGTGATGCGGGGAGGTCCACTTCCCATGGACTGGCCTACTTGATTGGATCCCGACCTGGAGCAATCCAAGGACGACACATGCTAATTACTGGATAAAGCCAGTTTCTCACTCGAACGTAGACTAAAGAAACAAACATCCAATAACTAATAAACTAGGGGACGCCGATGTCGATGCTGACGCATATGCCTACGGGCGCGTCGATCACAAGCCAAAGTGGCGGTAGAATGACGTGTGGTCGGCGTCCTGGGTCCCATCGTCGTCGTTCGGCGGCTACGTTGGCCGAGAGCTGCTCTGGCCGGTGTCGCCACAGCGCCACGGTTGCGATGAGGGCCCGACCTCGTCTTCGTCTTCGTGGTCGAGGATGATGAGCCACGCACCTTGGTAGGCACGCTGTCGGTGAGCGCCACGCTCGACCTTGCGCTCGGCCTGCTCGTGCAGACGCCGGATGCATTCAGCCTTCTCCCGCTCCCAGTCGGCCCTGGAGCAAGCACATACGTCGGGGGCCTGCATCGGCGGCACGTCGTTGAGCGAGCGCTGCAGCGCCATATTGAGGATGAACTCGTCATCATCGACGGGGACGGCCCAGTCCGCCGGCTCTGGCTTCGGCGTGCGTAGCATCGGCCTCGCCAGCCGAAGGTGGCCGATTGGCGGGACGGCGTGCACGCGTCCGCGGCGGCGAGATCACAGGAGACTGCACCTCCCGCTTCACCGGACGGAACAACAGTGTGGGAGGCGGTGAATGTGCTGGCACCGAGCCGGATGAGCGCTATGCCGACCCCGAGGAAGAAGAAGATAGGCTGCCCATCCTCCTCGACAGCCAGGTGGCTGCGTCACGGCGCTGGGCGGCGAGCGCGGAGGATAACCCAACTTAGGGCTATCACCAGCGGTGATGTGCTCGAGGATGGCCACCAACGTGCGGCCTGGTGCTTTGGTGACGGGCATCCTCCCTCGTGGGCGGCCAGTTCCTCGTTGTGCCACTCGACGAAGAAATTCTCCCAGAAGACAAGGTTGTCGGGGTCCTCGGCAAGCTCTGGATCTTCCATGGCGGCGATCGCCGCCTAAATTTCCTCGGCGAGCTCCGACCCCTCCGGCACTGGCGGCACGAGCACGCCGCCCTTCTAGGTCGGCAGGCACCGAAAGTCCTGTAGTGCCGGGTAGCCAGCGTCGTGGAGTAGTTGTGCCTCCCACGACTACAGAGAGCGCCAGCCGAAGCCGTTCGCCGCTATAGGGTTGCCTGGGTAGCGCTGGGCCATCACTGACGCCGAAATGTTCTTCTCGTCACCGAAGGGAACATGCTGGTTGGGGAATGGAGGAATGAAGATGTTGTGCGCTCTGGGAGAAGGCGAATGCTGGCATTTATAGCTGAAAGAGGAAAGAGCGGCAAAGGCGGGAGGGATGTAGCAGTGTGGGCAGGGAAAATGGAAACAGCGGGAAGGTGGGCCGGCGGTGGCACGCCATTACGGCGATGCGTGGCCGAGGAGGTAGACGATCGCTGCCCGACGGTCCGTCGCAGGATACTGGAAACGTGGCTGGGCGAATTTTCGCCGTCCGAATGAAAAAATCGGTTTGCCAATGCTAGTGGAAATGCTCTTGCCCGTATCCCATCTAAATCTGCTGTTATGGGCCGGCTTGACCTTTGTGAGGCTATTCAGGAAGGTTTTCTTGGATGGCCGTTCTTGGACGAAGTTAGAGCATCTTGCTCGTGCAGAAGCGAGGACAATGAAACCAGTGGGTAACCTCGGTGAATACTCTGTTTTTTGCGGCGTGTCTGCATTTTGTGCCGGTGGACCGGTTGGTTATGTGCGCCCTCAAAGTTTTTGTGTTGGATGACAGCCGACGAGGGTGTTTGTCACCTCCACTTCGGGAAAGCTTCTCAAATAATGAGTTTGGCCAAAACATTTGTCCCTATTTTGAAGGAAAACTTTCATGCGTTCTCCTCTATACATGTCGTAGCTCCTACAACCTTAGTATGTACTCCTTTGAGTACTATTACTACACGTTAGCCTTTTGAAATTTCTCAACCACAAAGGACGTAAAATGCAGTTGTTGCATCCATGAATGGAGGAGATCGATGAGTGAGCTAGCTTAGGTACTCCGTAGCTTGTCCCCTGCATATTGTACCATCGTCTGCCTTAACTGATCACTGCATTTTTTCACCGGATAAATTACCGGGCGGGGTTTCTGGCTGGTAACCGATTTTTACCAACCCCTGCGGGTAAAAGAGCTTACGGTTGGAAAGATCGAGCCCAAAGTGTATAGGAGTTTTCTCGTACACAGCGCATACAACCACGTCATTCCAGACCTGTAGACAAATAAATCTTTGTTACATACTCTCTATGTTGCACATACTCCCTCCGGTTCAAATTAAATATAAGATGTTTTAGCTTTCTGAATAGAGTGTATCTAGACCTCTTTTACTGTGTAGGTTTATTTAGGTATTGTAAAACCCCAGCATTTAGGAACCAACGAAGGGTAGAAATAGGAATTTGTGTGATGCATGCATTCATCTGTAAAACCCGGGTAAATTTTTCGCCAAACACAAACCTAAAGAGATCAGAGTTTCTTTCATTATCTAGAGGTAGGAATAGCTCTCCGTAGTGATTGCTATATATTTTGACATGACCTTTAGGCATTATTGCGTTTTGGGGGGAAATATTTTGAATTCAAATTTGAAATTTAAATCATTTGAAAATATTTGAAAATTAGAAGTTAGAAACATAAAGTGGTTTCCAGAAAGATGTATTAACATTGTTCGATTATATTATAGATATATGAACAATATGAATTTATGACAAGGAAACTCAAATAAGAAATGAATTCTTATTTCTTTTTTCTTTATTCCATAATAATATTACAAATGTGGAGAATTACATCAAACAAATTATTACAAGGAATGGAGTCCAATAAAATAAATCTTTATTAAATCAAAGGAATATTATTACAAGATTCTTTACAAAGAGAATAGAAGAAGATTACAATGAGAATCTATACTAACTGTCTACTCATATACTAAGTCTTGATAATCCAGACCTTATTCCTGCAAAATAAGATAAACCACTCAAATAGAAACAAAAGATTAGTTGATTAATTTTACTCTCAGTGGTGAACAGTGAAGTGCACTGTTCATATTACATCATTGAGTAATTCAAAGGGGAAGTTTCACCAATGTGTAGTATCTATTCTTTCAAGCAAATAGCTCCACTACATTAGAAGCCAAGTAGAGAGGGGTAAGTTTCACCAGTACAGTAACCAGTAAAAGGGTAGGAAGTGAAAGTCAGATTACTTGATCTGATCCATACACAGCCAAGCAGCAAGGCAGCTTAGTCATCTAACTGCATGCTGTGTGCTGTCGACACAACAACAGTAGTCCGAGCAGTCAAAAAGGATAACTCAGCCAGGAGACAGCCACTAGTGATCACATTTTATCTCCATCTCCTCAAGCACATGGCAAGAACACAGTGAGCCTGTGCACTTCCCAAACAAACCACCAGATAAGTTACAAATCAACCATCAGATCACCACAGAATGGTGAAATAAGGAGGGGGTGGTGCAAGAGGATAGCAAGGACAAGCACCAGGTCACAGGAGCAATGGGAGCAAGACCAGAATCTGGGGTGTGCAGAGCAGACTCCAGGAGGTGATCAAGCCACCAAGATTAAGCCAGCAACATCAAGCAACACCACAACATCACCAACAAGCAACTTGTGTGGTGAGTTTATACAAAACCATCACATGTTAAATCACAGATAAGCATGTGTTGTTTTATATAAGATATTCTCAGAAAAGCACTCAAGTGGGGTGTATCCATCATAGAAGAGATAAAATAAAGCCAAACAATCAACCTTTGAAAACCACTCCAAGATCTCAGCCTATGCATCATTGATCTTGGAGAATAAACATATTTTTACATCCACATATACAACAGCCTTAAATTAATGTTTCTAGGCACATCCAATGGATGGTAGAACCTCAGAAACATCTTAAGGATCTATAATACACAGCATGGGTTATCAGGTCAGTTTCTTAAAAGCTATAAGAATCATTGTCTTAAACTGATTATCAAAGCACACTTGAGAGGGAAACATTAGATAAAAACCTTAGTTTTTATCTAACATTAGCCTTAGACCAGCATCATAGGCTGGTGAAGTTAAAGAGTACCACATGCTAATCTATCAAATAAAGTTTCTCAACTCTCAGACACTCTAAAGTACAAATAGAAATAGCCAGTATCAGGAATAATCTTGTGTACCATTCAAACGAAGGTTTCACAAGGATTCATCCTAACCAAGCAGATTGTACTAGGAATTTCATAATCCAATTCTTTCAAAAGAATACTTAATCATTTTCCTAACATAGTATTTAGGAATCATTCTATTTTACATAAGAAGCTATCAATAGGAATGCATCAGTAGCATTTGAATAAGATGCCAACTATATGTTCCAGAATGGGAACAAATCCACTCATAGCATAGATCAGAGTCACAGTATTCAAAATTATCAAGTGACAGTAATTCAATCTTGTAGAAGGTTCAGTTAACAACCATAAACAACGCCATTGTCAGTACCAAGAACATTAAGTAGTAAGTGAAAACCACACCACTAGAATCACTAGCTAACAGCTTAGCATGGTATCATCACCACTAATTACTCCTAAATCGTTCACTACCTCAGTAATCACAACACTAATGGGGAAAATATCAACACATAGGATGAACCCTAAGTAGGAATTTCTCACCATAGGAACTCACAGAGTTGCAAGGGAGGACCAGAGGGGGAGAGAGAGGTAGACTTACCCGTAGCCTCGCTGAAGTTTAGATGAGGAAGCAGAAGGGCCGACGAGCGCACACGGCGGCACGGGGAGCACCCGAGGGTGCTGCAGCCCGCGTCGAGCCATGAGGCGGCGGTCACAGTCACACGAACAACAGTGGCGGTGCCACAGGGCCACCACAGCCACGTCACAGCCTCACGGAGGCGAAGGAGTACCACATCGCTGATAACCGCCAAACCCTAGGGTTCGGGGTGGAGTCATCCTTGACGGGAGAGAGGTCCAGAGGTGAATCAAATAGGACCACTCGATGGAGCGGCGTCGACTACCCCATCGTGCACCAGGATGGTGGCCGGAAGGGCCTGGAGAGGCTGGAATTGCGCGACGACGGCGGCGGCAGCACCGCATCTCCGCGGGAGCGCGCGAGAGAGAAAAGAATGAACGTGTGAGAGAGAGGAGCGAGTGGTACCGGGCCACTCGTTCAGAGTAGGTTTGACCAGCCCAAGTGGGCTGAGTCAGGGTTGGGCCTGCCTAATGGGCTTGGTCCAGATTTAAAAGAGAAAATCTAAATAATTTATTAAAAGACCAAAATACCCTGATGACCCACAAGTATAGGGGGTGTATCGCAGTATTTTCGATAAGTAAGAGTGTCTAACCCAACGAGGAGCAGAAGGTGCTGGCTAGTGGTATAGATCAGGAATTCTCTGCAAATACTTAGCAAACGGATTTTTATGGGTTTTGATAATGCAAGTAAATAAAGTACGAGTAAATAAAAGACAATAAGAATAAATGCAGCAAGTGGCCCAATCCTTTATGCAGCAAATGACAAGCCGATTGTATTACTTAAGATGACCAAACGTTCTCGAGGACACACGGGAAGACTGTCATGTGCTTTCGCTTCATATAGTTGATTAATCTTCTTTACCTTGCTAAGTGTTGTGTGGGTGAACCTGTGCTAATGTACCGACCTTCGCAGGACTAATACATACTTATGATTATACCCCTTGCAAACATCCGTAAGTACAAGAAAGTAATTAAGGTAGAAACCTAACCACAGCTTTAAACTCTAAGACCCTGACGTCCCTTGTGCAATGGTTTCTTAACAGGGGTTCAGGTTTCTGTCACTCCGGCAACCCCTACGATTAGTAGCCAAATACACAATGCATTCCCCTAGGCCCATATAGGTGAAGTGTCATGTAGTCGGCGTTCACATGACACCACTAGAAGAAGTACACCACAACTTAAATATCAAACTATTGAATCTTTCTCAACACAATTCCACTACTAACAACATGACTTCTCCCATGTCCTCAAGAACAAAACGAACTACTCACAAGACATCATATGGATCATGATCAGAGATGGAATAATGATGTATAACAATCTGAACATAAACAATAATTTAATGGTTCACTCAATAGCATCAACTACAAAGAGTAATCAACACCGGGAAAGTTTCCCCTAAGAACTAATGCAAGATTCAACTCAATTGTTACAGCGATATGGGGATGGCAAAGAGGGTGCTAATGGTGATGATGGTGGTGGTGGTGATGATGATGATCCTGATGAAGTATAGCTTGATGGTGGTGTTGATGGCGATGATCTCCCCTCTCCGGGAAGGAATTCCCCCGGCAGAAATCTGTCTGCCGGAGAGATCTTTCTCTCTTGGTGTTTTCCGCCCCGCAGAGGCGAAGGAATCTTTTTGTGGTCACCCCCCGAGTATTAGGGTTTTGGGAGGATTATATACGCCAGAGGTGGGCCAGGGTGGCCACACCACCTGGTGGCGCAGCCTAGGGTTGCCTGCGCCAGGGGGTGGTGTGGTCCCCCTGTGGCCCATCTCCACTCCCTCTTCTGGCGGCCTTCGTCTTCTGGAAAAATAGGATTTTCCATATATTTTCCCGGATTTTCTGATCTTCGCGAATTTTGCCTCCAAATAGCACCTTTTCCAGCACAATGCCGACTGCAGCGGTTACTGCTCCAAAAGTCATCAACCATGTAAAAACAGATGAAATAACATAAGTATCATCTCTTAATATGAAATATATCAATGAATAGCAGTGAATTATGATATAGAATAGTGATGCAAAATGGACGTATCAACTCCCCCCAAGCTTAGACTTCGCTTGTCCCCAAGCAAAACTGAGCTCAATAAACATGGCCTCAGGTTTATGGAGTGAAGAGTCGATAAAAAGAATACAGACAAGAAGCATCACATTTATCAATACATAGATCATAATAGAAGAAAACTCACTATTATATAACTTAACTTGCAATGAGTAGAGGAAACACAATAAAGATACATAAAGTAAATGATAATTGCTAATGGAAAACTTAGCGCCTGGTCGAAGAATAGTTGATAATTTGCTGGAGTTCACAAATAACTGGTTTTCAAAAATAGCTTTCAAAGTAGTAGACACTAAGGTAAGAGCAATGGGCAAAACAAGGAACATAAGACACATGATTGAATAAATCATCATATGAATGAATGAAACACAACAACTCAAAATACTTGCTGAGATAGAAGGGAATTGGTTTACTGACTCAACTAAAAAGTAAAAGAAGGGCCCTTTGAAGTGGGAAGCAGGGATTTCAAGTTTCATAAAGAGCTCCCAACAATTATGATACTTATTAGCTTTTAGCTCTCATTGCCCCTATCATAGGCATCTTTAGGTGATTAAGGTTAAAGTGATCCAATACAAGGATATGCTTGACAAGTTGTAAATTGAGAATCTCATGTCCCTTGAATACGAGGGCCGCTCCTCATGCTACTCAAGTTTAGTAACCGGTAAGTTCTTGTCATCGTAAGCACATGTGTATCATAGAGAACCGCCAACGGGGTACCCCTTGCCCGATGATATGGAAGAATCCTTTTAGAGTACTTTTATTCTTTAGAGTACTTTTTTTCTTCTTTAGAGTACTTTTATCTTTTCATTCAACTCTCAAAAGTAGTGTTGCTACTGACCGAGCCAGGTTTGCCAAAACCAACTAAATTAACTCAATGATCCCAAAGTGATACCAATACTAACAAAAAGATCAATCATATAACCACAAATTGAAAACTAATATAAGCTATGAAAAAGAGTAAATGATAGAACTTCTCATTAATATTCCATAACGGCAACTCACCCAAGGGATACATATCTAACGAGAGAGGGGACACTTCCATAATGCAAACCATCCTACATGATAACTTATCTATTCATGATATGACTCTACTAAAAAGGTAAAAAGATAGAAGATAGTGATATGATACCGCTGCACCCCCCCAAGCTTGGAACAAACCAAGGGGATGCCAAACCTGATGACGAATTACTCCTTCGGTGGTGGTGGTATTCTCTCAGTTGGTGTGAGGAAATCTTCCAGCATCATGCGAAGCCCGTTATTCTCCTCTTGAAGCATATCCACCTTCCTCCTCAAGACTCGGTACTTGTCGCAGAACTCATTAGTGACTCGTAGAGCTTCCACTGCTGTAGGGCAAGAACTGAGATCTAGAGTCGGAGGTATTTGCCCCTTCATGCCTGTTGTCATGTCCTTTACTTCCTCCCCGCCGTTCTGATCCATGCCTGCACGCTCAAGATTGTGGTGGAGCTCGCGGTAGCGTTGTAGCTCGTAATCCTTTGAAGATGAACCCTTGAACAACATCTGAACAAAACATACCGAAACAGAAACGAGTCGGATCTGGGAGATTATATATTACGAAGTTTCACAAGAAAAGGAAGGTACTGGGAGAAAACGACTCGGAGACGGAGTCCATAGTGGCCACACCACCTGGTGGCGCGGCCAGGGGTGGGCTCGTGCCACAGGGTGGTGTGAGCCACCCTGGCTCCGTTTCCATCCCTCTTTCTCTTCGTAGCTTTCCTTATTAGCTAAAAACTGCAAAAAATATAGTTGGATAGTATTTTCATTGAACTTTTCTTACCAGAACTGTTACCTATTTGAAAACAGACTCTGCAGGTCTCTGAATTTGGTATCTAGTAGATTCTTCTAGAGTCACCACTTGAATAACATCAATATCTTCATCTTCATACACTTATTACTTGAGTCATAAAACCTTTCACTTCCTCATTACACCATTTTCTCCACCTACCTAGAAATTTATTTCACAAAAAGCTTCACACTGTTCTCATTAGCAACGTTAGTATAAATGAAGTGATAAAACCTTTTGAACCCATCTTCAACTTAAAACCATCAAAACATAAGCTACTATAGCAACCACTAGTAGAAAACAGGGCTTCCATCTAAGCCTTTAGTACCGGTTCCCTTACGAACCGGTACTAAAGGGTGCATTAATACCGGCTCACTTGTCCAGGCGCCCGAGAAACATTAATACCGGTTAGTTGAGGGCCTTTTGTACAGCTTCGTGTTACGAACCGGTACGAAAGGCTTCTCAGTCCAGTTTTGAAGCAAGGTGGGCCCAGTGCTGAACCTTTAGTACCGGTTCGTCTTAAGAACCGGTACTATAGGGTCCCTGCCCTATTTCTCAAGCCCGAGCGGCCTTGCATCTCATTTCCCCTTCTCCTTCTCCTCTCCCACATTTCCAAATATTTTGCACCTCTCACACTCCAACAAATCTCCATTTTTTCCACCATTTTATCAAGATTGACGGCACCCATCTATCCAAGGGGGTTAGCAATAGCATCCTTTCTTCCGGCGTTCCTAATTTAGCTCATTTATTTCCTTGTTTAACTCGTATTATTTTGGTAGTGCTAGCAAGGTGTTCGATGAAATGCCTAAGTTAGGGATTTTATTCTTTTTATCTGCAATTTGAGCTCAAATTAAAATATGATTTGTAGGTTTTAGTATCATCCCCGTCCTCACCACCACCGGTTTCCACCGTCGTCCCCCAGCACCGTACCACCTCGGTGAGCCTCTTCTTTTTTATAAAAAACTTAGTTTTATGTGATGAACTTGAATATTAATTAAGTTGGTCACTCATATATCCATGATGTTGTGTAATTAATGATTTTTGATATACTTATATATATAATGCCGATGAATCGACAATGGATCTACGGTGATCGATGCCATCCCGACTTCATTACTGGCATGCATTATTTTCTCAATGTGGCTGAGGCAAACAAGCGGTCAAATGGTTTCATTTATTGTCCATGTAGTTCCTGTAACAATACGAAGGATTACTCTACCTCAAAGACCCTTCACATCCACCTGCTTGAGAACGGTTTTCATGCCCGGCTATAATTGTTGGACCAAACATGGAGAAAGAGGGGTTATAATGGAAGACAACGAAGAAGAAGAGGATAGTGACAACTATCCTATGCTCACTGAAGACGGTGATAGTAGAATGGGGGAAGAAGAGGATGAAGAAGAGCCCATTTTTGATGAGCCCATTTTTGATGACCCCGATGACGATTTGGGTCAGGCCATTCTTGATGCGAAGATAAACTACGGAAGTGAAAAGGAGAGGATGAAGTTGGAGAAAATATTAGAGGATCACAACAAACTGTTGTACCCAAATTGCGAAGATGGCCAGAAAAAGCTGGGTACCACGCTAGAATTGCTGCAATGGAAGGCAGAGAATGGTACTTCTGACAAGGGATTTGAAAAGTTGCTGAAAATAATAAAGAAGATGCTTCCAGGGGAGAACGTATTGCCCTCTAGTACGTACGAAGCAAAGAAGGTTGTCTGCCCTCTAGGATTAGAGGTGCAGAAGGTACATTCATGCATCAATGATTGCATCCTCTACCGCGAGGAGTACGAGAATTTGAATGCATGCCCGGTATGTGGTGCATTGAGGTATAAGATCAGGCGAGATGACCCTGGCGATGTTGAGGGTGAGTCCACCCCTAGGAAGAGGGTTCCTGCGAAGGTGATGTGGTATGCTCCTATAATACCACAGTTGAAACGTTTGTTCCAAAACAAAGAGCATGCCAAGTTGTTGGGATGGCACAAAGAGGACCGTAAGAAAGATGTGATGTTGAGACACCCCGCTGACAGGTCGCAGTGGAGAAAAATCGACAGAGAGTTCAAGTCATTTTCAGATGCCGCAAGGAACTTAAGATTTGGTCTAAGTGCAAATGGCTTTAATACTTTCGGGGAGCAGAGCTCCAGTCATAGCACCTCGCCAGTGACTCTATGTATCTATAACCTTCCTCCTTGGTTGTGCATGAAGCGGAAGTTCATTATGATGCCAGTGCTCATCCAAGGCCCGAGGCAACCCGGCAACGACATTGATGTGTACCTGAGGCCATCGGTTGAAGAACTTTTACAGTTGTGGCGTGAAGAAGGTGTACCTGTGTGGGATGAGCACGAACAAAAGGAATTTAACCTACGAGCGTTGTTGTTTGTAACAATCAATGATTGGCCTGCTCTTAGTAACATCAAGGTACCGTCCGGCTTCTCGTTGAATATAAAGGTAATAATAAACATGTTAGAGAAAAAGTTTCAAAACCTAAACTCTCATGACTACCACGTGATTATGACACAATTACTTCTGGTTGCATTGAGGGGGCTTCTGCCAGAAAATGTTCGAGTACCCATTGTGAAGCTATGTGCGTTCCTCAATGCGATTTCTCAGAAGGTGATCAATCCACTAACTCTACAAAATTTACAGAAGGATGTGGTTCAATGTCTAGTCAGCTTTGAGTTGGTGTTCCCACCATCCTACTTCAATATTATGATGCATCTCCTCGTTCACCTGGTCGAAGAGATTGGCGTTCTCGGTCCTGTATTTCTACACAACATGTGCCCCTTTGAGAGATTCATGGGAGTCTTAAAGAAATACGTTCATAACCATGCTAGGCCAGAAGGAAGCATCTCCAAGGGCTATGGAACAAAGGAGGTCATTGAGTTCTGTATTGACTTTATTCCTGACCTTAAGCCGATCGGTGTTCCTAAATCGCGCTATGAGGGGAGACTGCATGGAAAAGGCACGCTAGGAAAGAAAGCAACAATGTGTATGGACGGACATTCTTTCACTCAAGCACACTACACAGTTCTACATAATTCCATCTTGGTGGCTCCGTACATAGTGGACCACAAGAATATTTTACACTCTGAATACCCGGAGCAACGTGAAGATTGGATTGATGGAGAACACATGAAGACTTTTGGCGGTTGGTTGCATACACGTCTCGTGAATGTAACTAATGAAGAACAGCTATACTTGTTGGCCAAGCAACCATCTTCGACTATATCGACTTTTCAAGGGTACGAGATAAATGGGAATACATTTTACACGTTCGCCCAAGATAAAAAAGCACAAACCAAAATAGTGGTGTCTGCTTTGATGCAGCAGAGGACAATGGGAAGAAGGTCACATATTATGGGTACATAGAGGAGATATGGGAACTTGACTATGGACCTAATTTCAAGGTCCCTTTGTTCCGGTGCAAATGGTTCAACTTGAAAGACGGGGTACAGTGGATCTCAAGAATATAGGGTACGACACTGAACCATTCGTCCTAGCCAGTGAAGTGGCTCAGGTGCTTTATGTGAAGGACATGTCTACCAAACCAAAAAAAGAAAACAAAGGCAAGAGGACACATCATACGATGAGCCAAAGCGCCACATAGTTCTTTCAGGAAAAAGAAACATCGTGGGAGTAGAGGAAAAGACAGACATGTCAGAAGATTATAATAAGTTTGATGATATTCCACCCTTCAAGGTGAGAACTGACCCAAGCATCATGTTAAATAATGAAGATTATCCATGGTTGCGTCGCAATAAAAAGAAAGGGAAACACACGAAGAAAACTCAGAACACTAGATAGGGACCATAACTTGTGTATCTCAATATGGAAATCACTTTCCCATTTATTTGTGTCTAATGATCTTACTGTATGTAAGATATTAACAATGGAGATGGTTGGCTTGTTTTACTAGTTAAGTAGCTTTCATGGGCTTGCAGGGAAATTTTCGAGAAGCTCCGCCACGGGAGATTTCCCAACCCTTTCCCCAACACTGTTAGAGGAGATGGAGTCTTTCACAGGCTTGCAGGGAAAATTTTCCGAGGCAGAGCTTCCGAAGATGCCGTAGGGCGTGTGCACCAACGACATCTTCGAGAAGCTCCCCCATGGGATATTTCCAAACCCTTTCCCCAACACTGTTAGAGGAGATGGAGTCTTTCACGGGCTTGCAGGGAAAATTTTCCGAGGCGGAGCTTTCGAAGATGCCGTAGGGCGTGTGCACCAACGACATCTTCGAGAAGCTCCGCCACGGGAGATTTCCCAACCCTTTACCCAACACCGTTAGAGGAGATGGAGTCTTTTACGGGCTTGCAGGGAAATTTTTCTGAGGCGGAGCTTCCGAAGATGCCATAGGGCCTGTGCACCAACGACATCTTCGAGAAGCTCCGCCACGGGAGATTTCCCAACCCTCCATCCATGGGGATGAAACTCTCTCTACCTATGTTGGCTTGTTGAGATGCTTGCCATGGCGTATCGATGCTCCTTTTATAGGCACGACACCGCTTCTACTTTGTCTTGTTCCTTCGACAGGGCGTCATGTGCTACATGCTTTATCTCATCGAGCAGTGCGTCCACCCATACGTCCTTATCCTGCCGACAACTTTAGTCTCGGTTGCACCCACCAGCCGGGACTAAAGGTGACCCACACGTCCTTATCCCACCGACAGCTTTAGTCTCGGTTGCACCCACCAGCCGGGACTAAAGGTTACCCATGCATCCTTATCCCACCGACAGCTTTAGCCTCGGTTGCGCCCACCAGCCGGGACTAAAGCTTTAGAAAAGAAAAAGAAATACAAAAAACAAAATAGAAACAAAAAAAATAGAAAAGAAAAATAAATAGAAAAGAAATAGAAATAGAAAAGAAAACAAATAGAAAAAAAAGAAATAGAAAAAAGAAAATACAAAAAGAAAAAGAAATAGAAACAGAAAAGAAATACAAAAAGAAATACAATAGAAAATAGAAATAGAAAAGAAATAGAAAAAAAAGAAATACCAAAAGAAATACAAAAGAAAATATAAATAGAAAAGAAAAAGAAATACAACAGAAAATAGAAATAGAAAAGCAAAAGAAATACAAAAATAAATACAACAAAAAATAGAAATAGAAAAGAAAAAGAAATAGAAAAGAAAAAGAAATAGAAAAAAAATAGAAACAGATAAAAATAGAAAAAGAAATAGCAAAGAAAAATAAATAGAAAAGAAAAAGAAATACAAAAAGAAAATAGAAAAAGAAAAAGAAATACAAAAGAAAAAGAAATACAAAAGAAAATAGAAATAGAAAAAGAAAGAGAAATAGAACAGAAAGGGAAATTCAAAAAGAAATACAAAAGAAAATAGAAAAGAAAAAGAAATGCAAAAGAAAATATAAATAGAAAAAGAAATAGAAAAGAAAAGGAAATACAAATAGAAAAGGAAATACAAAAAGAAATACAAAAGAAAATAGAAATAGAAAAAGAAATAGAACAGAAAAAGAAATACAAAAGAAAATAGGAATAGAAAAAGAAAAGAAATAGAAATAGAAAAGAAAAAGAAATAGAAAAAACAAAATAGAAACAGAAAAAAAAGAAAAATAAGTTTGCTACCGGTTGCAGCCAAAAACCGGTAGCAAAAGTACCTTTGCTACCGGTTGCAGCTCTGCTACCAGTTTGTGGCTGCAACCGGTAGCAAAGGTCACCCTGGGGGCCTCCTTTCTCACTCCAAGGTGCACATTCGGCCTCCTCTTCCACACACATGCCACACCGCCGCACGCCGCCACACCGACGCGCCGCTGTCTGCCGCCGCCCGCCGCCGTGCCGCAGTCCGCAGGTAATCCCCCGCTCCTCCCCTTCTTCGTGGTCATGACGAGCTCGAGGACGCCGATCCACTCCACCGCACGTACGCTACACCTGCCACCGCCCGCCGCTGCACCTGCCACCACGCCCGCCCCGCGCTGCACCTGCCACTGCGGGCTGCAGCCGCTCCCTCACGCCTGCCGCAGCCGCGTGCCCCTACCGCTGGAGCGGCCACGCGCGGCGCGACTCGCCGTCCCTGTCGTCGGCTGGCACGGGGGCAGGCGCGACGGTGATGCAGCTGCCGACATGGGGGGAGAAGGGGACCGGGGACTCGGCGGCGCAGTGTGTGCTGCGTGTGAGGCTTCGTCGACACCGCCCTTAGGGCGTTCGACGAAATGCCCATGCCACGCCACGCCCACGCCACACACGCATCGCACATCGACGACATGCCCGCTTTGCTCGCGCCTCCCACGCCCACGCCGCCTCGCCACGCCACGCCACGCCCATGCCCACGCGGCCTCGCCACGCCACCATGCCATGCCCACGCAGCTTCGCGATGATGCCGGCTAGGCGGCCTCGTTAGCACGCGCGCGGGCCGACAGTGTCTGGTGTCGACGCCGCCTCGCTCGCGCCGGCTACACGGCCTCGTGACACCGCCACGCCACGCCGCCTAGCCGACGATGCCGGCTAGGTGGGATCGCCACGCCACACGCCATGCCGGCTAGGCGAGGCTTCCCCCGTGACAGGCGCCATCCACAGTGTTATCCATCTATCAGTCTGTTATGATCATGAAATGATGAATCAAATAATTCCACTTAATTTTGTAGTGACATTGAGCTATGGAGGACAACACCTTCATCCGAGATGAGGAGCAAGAAGAAATGGTGTAGAAAATGATATATGAGATTGCCCATGGACCGAAACCCGATGGAGATGACGATGATTTCACCTCACAATTTCTGAACGATGTCAGTGAGGGATTTGAGTCTGAAGAAAGAAGAGATAACAAAGTGTTCTTAACAAACTCCGGTGAGGTGTATATTTATATATCAAGGCTAGATGCATTGATTTATTTGTATTGCACTTATTAACGAATTATTTTTAGCATCAATGGCCATCGACTCCTCCTGGTAGCAGTCCACATGAGCAGCAAAGTCCACACCTACCTGAGAGGGACCCCAGCGCGAGTCCACCATCTCGAGATCCTCCACGTAAGACTGCGCCCGTTAAGCGAAACAGTACGCCGCCTAGGAAGAGACCTAGCAAGGAGAAACCACTGCCGCCTATTGAGAAGTTACCTTGGGAAAAAACTATCGAGGAATGCACCGAAACCTCTAAGCCCGAGGTGGAAAAACATTTTGCTAAGAAACTGCCAGAGATACCTTTTGAGAAGACTCTAGATCCGGTGAAAGTTGTGTGTACCGTTGAGAATCTATCTGAGCTTGTACCATCGCCGCCATCTGATTATAGGCGTTCTACTGAAAGGCCTTATGACGATATGGGGGAGGCGAAAAAACCCGATAAATCGGTGGTCTCAGGTATAGAGAGGAAACAAGTGCACTAGCTCGGAGAACAACCCGTTCAATCTGTCCCCCCTCTCAAGGTGTTTGATGAGAAGGCCGTTCAAAGTTCTCGACAAAACACAACCGATTACCCCATCGCTGAAGTAGCATAGAAATTTGTTCTTGGGAAAGATTTTGTCGAGAATATCAGGTCGCTACCAACAAGTATGCGTAATTTGCATGTGTGGTACACTAATGCCACAAAGAGAGGAATCGAGGCTATCATGGTGCGAGTTAAGGAGCACTACTTCCAAGAATACTCTGTGAGCGTTGACTTCTGTGAACTTTTTCAGTTATACAATCTCCGGGCCCTCGACAAATCTATCATCAGTTGCTATTGTTTGTAAGTGATTTATTAATGTAATTTGAGAAGTCTTTAGCTTAGCTCGTTCATTGTCTACAAATTATCCTCAATTTAATCTTTTGTGCGCTATATTATGCAGATTGAAGAAGCTCGAATGCAAAAGGGATGAAATCACGGACATTGGGTTCATTGACCCAGATACAATGAATGCAATAACCATAGAAGATCCCATCTTTAACAAGGATACACCGGAGACTTTGCTAAGGTTTTTGAAGCGACAACATGACAAAAAGATAATACTTTGGCCTTACAACTTCAAGTGAGTGTTACTGTCTTATGACATAGTCTATTTTGCTCACCATATGTTAAATTTTTAACTGATGACTTATATCTTTGACACTGCATATTTAAACGTGCGCAGGTTCCACTTTATTCTTATCATCATTAAAATGTACGATGGAGAAGTTGAAGTCTTTGACTCACTAACCAAAGAGCCTATACTATACAAGACGACTTTTGAGATGCCCAAAAAGTAATTTTAATTCTTATCGCTTTTTTCGTTAATTTCCTAATATCAACAAATTGATAACTCTTTTATGCATTTTCTTTTGTCGGGCAGCGTATGGAAAAAATTCATCGAGGAAGGTCCGGCCGGTGGATGGAAACAAAAGCTGATATGGCGTGCGAACAAAGTAAGTAGTAATAGCTTTATAAGGTTCACGTTAATTATTCCACTTCTTTTTAGGCACTTCAATGTAGGAAGCAAAAGCCTTAAAATAAGTAGCAATAGCTTGACAGTCTAGACCATAAGCATTTTTAATATTTTGAAAGTCATCAGTTCCCATAAAGGATTCAATGCATTCATAATCATAATTTATACCTGACTTCTACCTTTGTCATTCTCCCAAGTCTCAGCATTATCTTGAATACGGTCCAGAAGATCCCATTTAGCTTCTTCTTCAAAGCGAGTGAATGATCCAACACAAGAAGCATCCAATAAATCCTTATCATGAAGAGAAAGCGTTGCATAAAAGTTATTGATAATAATCTAGTTGGAGAGCTCATGAATGGGACAGTTGACCATTAGTAACTTCAATCTCCCCCAAGCTTGAGTTGTACTCTCTCCATCAAGAGGCCAAAAGTTGTATATTTGATTCCGATCTTTATGAATCTCACTAGGAGGATAAAACTTTGAATAAAAGAGAGGCAGTATTTCCTCCCATTCAAGAGCTTGACCATTCTTCAGCAGCTTATACCATTTCTCAGCTCTTCCTTTCAGTGATAATGAGAATAACTTCTTCTTAACTTGATCTGTAGTAATACCTGCACACTTGAACAACTCGCATAATTCGTGTATAAAGAGCAAATGATCACGGGGATGGACATTCCATCCCCAACATAGTAGTTATCCATAACACGATCAATAATTCTTGTAGGTATTTTAAAAGCATCATTCTCAGCAGGTGGTGGTTCATCTACTACCTTAGCAGTGGTAGTAGCATTACCAAAAAAGAAACTCAGCGAATTATCGATAACGAAAATAAAGCAACTAATAGAAGTAAACAATACTCATAGTAGAAGTTTCCTTTACCAGTTCCACTCTCCAATAGCGCTTCACTCCCCGGCAACGACACTAGAAAATAGTCTTGATGACCCACAAGTATAGGGGGTGTATCGCCGTATTTTTGATAAGTAAGAGTGTCTAACCCAACGAGGAGCAGAAGGTGCTGGCTAGTGGTATGGATCAGGAATTCTCTACAAATACTTAGCAAACAGATTTTTAGGGGGTTTTGATAATGCAAGTAAATAAAGTACGAGCAAACAAAAGACAATAAGAATAAATGCAGCAAGTGGCCCAATCCTTTATGCAGCAAAGGACAAGCCGGTTGTATTACTTAAGATGACCAAATGTTCTCGAGGACACACGGGAAGACTGTCAAGTGCTTTCGCTTCATATAGTTAATTAATCTTCTTTAGCTTGCTAAGTGTTGTGTGGGTGAACCTGTGCTAATGTACTGACCTTCCTAGGACTAATACATACTTCTGATTATACCCCTTGCAAACATCCGTAAGTACAAGAAAGTAATTAAGGTAGAAACCTAACCACAACTTTAAACTCTAAGACCCTGACGTCCCTTGTACAATGGTTTCCTAACGGGGGTTCAGGTTTCTGTCACTCCGGTAACCCCTACGATTAGTAGCCAAATACACAATGCATTCCCCTAGGCGCATATAGGTAAAGTGTCATGTAGTGAATGTTCACATGACACCACTAGAAGACGTACACCATAACTTAAATATCAAACTATTGAATCTTTCTCAATACAATTCCACTACTAACAATATGACTTCTCCCATGTCCTCAAGAACAAAATGAACTACTCACAAGACATCATATGGATCATGATCAGAGATGGAATAATGATGTATAACAATCTGAACATAAATAATAACTCAATGGTTCACTCAATAGCATCAACTACAAAGAGGAATCAACACCGGGAAAGTTTCCCCTAAGAACTAATGCAAGATTCAACTCAATTGTTACAGCAATATGGAGATGGTGATGAGGGTGTTGATGGTGATCATGGTGGTGGTGATGATGATGATGATCCCGATGAAGTCCAGCTTGATTGTGGTGTTGATGGCGACGATCTCCGCTCTCCGGGAAGAAATTGCCCCGGTAGAAATCTGTCTCCCGGAGATATCTTTCTCTCTCGGTGTTTTCCGCCCCGTAGAGGCGGCGGAAACTTTTTGTGGTCAACCCCCCGAGTATTATGGTTTCGGGAGGATTATATACGCTAGAGGGGAGAGCCAGAGGTGGGCCAGGGGGGCCACACCACCTGGTGGCGCGGCCTAGGGTGGCCCACGCTAGGGGGTGGTGTGGGCCCCCTGTGGCCCATCTTCACTCCCTCTTTTAGCAGCCTTCGTCTTCTGGAAAAATAGGATTTTCCATATATTTTCCCAGATTTTCTGATCTTCACGAATTTTGCCTCCAAACAACACCTTTTCCATCAGAATCCTAACTGCAGCGGTCCATGCTCCAAAAGTCATCAACCATGCAAAAACAGATGAAATAACATAAGTATCATCTCTTAATATGAAATATATCAATGAATAACAGCGAATTATGATACATAATAGTGATGCAAAATGGACGTATCATACCCCTAGGACTTAAAAGGCTCTAAGAAATAAAATAAAAGTCCTAAAAATATAAATAAAATACCATTGAACTCATAAGAATATTCTCTATTCAAAATAATAATAGAGAGTATTTTAGGTAACTAAATTTAGAACTGTTATTATGAATATATATGTTCCTTTTGGAATTTTAGAAGAATACATAAAACACCTAAAATTGAACAAAACTAATTTTTAAGATCCTAAAAGGAAGTACAATTATAGAAAATACTAGTTTGTATTTTTGAAATGTAATTCAAGTGTGATAAAAATAAAGTCTTATTTCAAGGAATTTTATTTTAACATTGAAAAGAGTTAAAAATTAAATAAATTCATTTTTAACTCTTAGAATAACACTAGTTATTATAACAATGCTAAATATCAAAATAATATGAATTTAAGATTTCTTGAATTATTCTTTTCTTTTATTAATTAAAAGAAACATAAAACCTTTATTAGGTGGGTAAAACATGCAAAGAAGGAAAATAATAAATCATTGCATGACATTACTATGCATTGCGTATTGCTTCTTTAAATATTGTCCTTATCGGGCAATAATGTTTTTCTATAGAAACTAGAGCTCAAGGTCAAGTGGAAGTATCCGACTTCACTACCTTGGAGTCACAAGGCAAGTTCATCACTTGCTCATGTCCTTTGAAGAGTCTTTATGAAAGTATTTGAAAATTGTGTGTTATCACCTATGTTCTAAAGGAGACAGAAAATGAGTATTTTCCCAAACAAATGAAATGGTGTTATCATCCTAAGTGATGATAAATATTAAGGATTGCAGTAGAATCTAAGATTTTAGTTGCAGAACAGATAGGACTTAATAACCCATGACATCAGTGATTCTAGCGCCGTATATTACACGTTAACCATAAGATTTGGAATGGGATGGAGAAGTCAGCTGGATCATCTTCCTTTCGCATGGACGGATGACCTGATCATGAGGCTGAGGATTTCTCATGGAGAAACCTAGCACATGGGTGGAACCCCTTAGTTTCCCATGATTGTGGTGTCTATATTATCTTGAGATGATGTCAGTGGTTTAGTTGGTCCTTTAAGGGAGCTTGCCAGGGCATAACCATCTCATAGAGTCTTTAGGTGCCTACCAGAGTTATAGCCAGCCCTATAAGGGGCTTGACAGAGGTAGGGCATGTCCTACAGGATCGTATCTTCATGTGGGGTCGCGGAGAGGGGAAGTGATTGGCTTGGATCACCTACTGGGCCCCACATCAAGGAATTGTGGATGGGAAAGTACGCCCGATTGTGCAACAAGGAGTTGATCTCTTATGGGTAAAGCAACGCACCGCTGTAGCGTGTAAGAATTGTGACATATTACTCCCTGTTCCAGGAAGGAGCTACGAACGCGGCAGGAAAGGAACTCCATGAAGTTCTGGTCAACCTGTGAAGGCCGATGGGCATAGTTTTTTATAATAAAATCAATCTTTGAAGAAATGTTTACCAAAACTGCAAAGTACCAAGGACTTATAGTCTAAGGTGGTAGTTAGAGCATCAAACTTCCCACCTTGCATATAGTGAACTTGCGGGGTTACCCTGTTACTCACCCTTTCCTTTGAACCCCTTGCTAGACTTTGCAGGCCAGAAGGATGATCAGGTGTATGCTACGGAGGTTCAGAACGACGTCTACTATGAAGAGCCAGACCTGTTCGGTGGAATTGAAGGGGTGGACTACGGGATACACTATGGACCTGAAGAACGAGTGAGAGTAGTTGTCAGGACGGAGCATAGTTACCTAGGTTGAGCCGAGCAGCACGAACCCTATAGAATAAGTTGTTGAGCTCACGTCTTTATTACTGATACGTCCATTGTGCATCACTATTCTATGTCTTAATTCACTATTATTCATTGATATATTTTGTATTGAGAGGTGATACTTATGTTATTTCATCTATTTTTGCATGGTTGATGACTTTTGGAGCTTGGACCGCTGCAGTCAGGATTCTGATGGAAAAAGTGCTGTTTGTAGGAAAAATTTGCGAAGATCAGAAAATCCGCGAAAATATACGGAAAATCCTATTTTTCAGAAGACTAAGGATGCCAGAAGATGGAGTGGAGAGTGGCCACAGGGGGCCCACACCACCCCCTGGCGCGGGCAGCCCTAGACCGCGCCAGCAGGTGGTGTGGCCACCCTGGCCCACTCCAGCCTCTCCCCTCTAGCGTATATCATCCTCCCAAAACCCTAAGACTCGGGGAGCGACCACAGAAAGATTCTGCCGCCTCTACGGGGCGGAAAACACCGAGAGAGAAAGATCTCTCCGGCAGACAGATTTTTGCCGGGAGAATTCCTTCCCGGAGAGGGGAGATTGTCGCCATCAACACCACCATCAAGCTGGACTTCATCGGGATCATCATCATCATCACCACCCTCATCACCATCAGCACCCTCATCACCATCTCCATAGTGCTGTAACAATTTTGTTGAATCTTGCATAGTTCATAGGGGAAACTTTCCCGGTGTTGCTTACTCTTTGTAGTTGATGCTATTGAGTGAACCATTGAATTATTGTTTATGTTCAGATTGTTATACATCATTATTCCATCTCTGATCATGATCCATATGATGTCTTGTGAGTAGTTCATTTTGTTCCTGAGGACATGGGAGAAGTCATGTTGTTAGTAGAGGAGTTGCATTGAGAGAGATTCAGTAGATTGTTATTTAAGTTGTGGTGTACTTCTTCTAGTAGTGTCATGTGAACATCTACTACATGACACTTCACCTATATGGGCCTAGGGGAATGCATTGTGTATTTGGCTACTAATCGTAGGGGTTGCCGGAGTGACAGAAACCTGAACCCCCGTTAGGAAACCATTGCACAAGGGACGTAAGGGTCTTAGAGTTTAAAGCTGTGGTTAGGTTTCTACCTTAATTACTTTCTTGTACTTACGGATGTTTGCAAGCGGTATAATCACAAGTATGTATTATTCTTGGATGGGGAGGTACATTAGCACAGGTTCACACAGACAACACTTAGCAAGCTAGAGAAGATTAATCAACTATATGAAGCGAAAGCACTTGACAGTCTTCCCATGTGTCCTTGAGAACGTTTGGTCATCTTAAGTAATACAACCGTCTTGTCCTTTGCTGCATAAAGGATTGGGCCACTTGCTGCATTTATTCCTACTGCCTTTTATTTACTCATACTTTGTTTACTTGCTTTATCAAAAACCCCTAAAAATCCGTTTGCCAAGTATTTGCAGAGAATTCCTGATCCATACCACTAGCCAGCACCTACTGCTCCTCGTTTGGTTCGACACCCTTACTTATCAAAAATACCGCGATACACCCCTTATACTTGTGGGTCATCAAGACTATTTTCTGGCGCCGTTGTCAGGGAGTGAAGCGCTATTGGAGAGTGGAACTGGTAAAGAAAACTTCCGCTGTGAGTATTGTTTACTTCTGCTAGTTGCTTTATTTTCGTTATGGATAATTCACTGAGTTTCTTATTTGGTAATGCTACTACCACTGCTAAGGTAGTAGATAAGCCACCACCAGCTGAGAATGATGTTTTTAAAATACCTACAAGAATTATTGATCGTGTTATGGATAACTATTATGTTGGGGATGGAACTTTCCATCCCGGTGATCATTTGCTCTTTATACACGAATTATGCGGGTTGTTCAAGTGTGCAGGTATTACTACAGATGAAGTTAAGAAGAATTTATTCTCATTGTCAGTGAAAGGAAGAGCTGAGGACTAGTATAAGCTGCTGAAGAATGGTTAAGCTCTGGAATGGGAGGAAATAGTGCCCCTCTTTTATTCAAAGTTTTATCCTCCTAGTGAGATTCATAAAGATCGGAATCAAATATACAACTTTTGGCCTCTTGATGGAGAGAGTACAACTCAAGCTTGGGGAGATGACGTTACTAATGCTCAAATGTCCCATTCATGACCTCCCCAACAATATTATTATCAACAACTTTTATGCAAGGCTCCCTCTACATGATAAATATTTACTGGATGCTTCTTGTGCTAGATCATTCACTCGCATGGAAGAAGAATCTAAATGGGATCTTCTGAACCGTATTCAAGATAATGCTGAAGCTTGGGAGAATAACAAAGGTAGAAAGTCAGGTATAAATTATGATTATGAATGCATTGAATCTTTTATGGGAACTGATGACTTTCAAAATATTAAAAAAGCTTATGGTCTAGATTCTCAAGCTACTTCTTCTTATTTTAAGGCTTTTGCTTCCTATATTGAAGTGCCTAAAAAGAAGTGGAATAAGTATCATGAACCTTATAAATATATTGCTAAGAGTGTTCCTGCAAGAAATACTAAAGTTTATACTGCTAATCATGTTTTACCTAAACCTTATATTGAGAAAATGCCTTTTCCAGTTAAGGTAAAGGAACATTCTATGATAGCTAGTATGGTTAATGAAAGTACAAATAAAGCTGTCGAACCTGATAAACAAATGGTTGGTGAACCTATAACAGCAAATGTGAAAGACTTTGTTACTAAATATGAGAAAGAGGGACACCCTATCCTTTGTAAGGATACCTCTAATATTTTTTCGCAAAGTAGTGTTATGAGAGCTAGTATTACTGTGTTTTCTGTTAGGACAAGTGATCATTGCTACGATGGTCCCTGTGATAGCTATATTGTTAAGTTTATGCATGATACTGAAAGTTAGTATGAGAGAGGAAAAGTGTTCTTATGTATCTCAATATTATCAAGTTTCCTCGTTTTATGCTGGAAGTTTTTATGTTACACATCTTTTGCCTTCTTATGCAAGTTGCCTCTGGTTTCAACAACTTGTTTGTTTACAAAATTCCCTTGCATAGGAAGTGGGTTAGACTTAAATGTGTGTGTTTTTGCTTCTTAGTGCTCTCTTTCACTTCAATTCATATCCCTATGAGAGCTTTTTCAAAATTATCATGCCCATCTTAATGGCTATAAAGAAAGAGCTTTTTGGGAGACAACCCAATTTGTTTTTGCTTTCAGTTTGTTTTTGTTTCTTTGAGTCTTGGAAGTTATTACTTTGGTAATAACCTCTCCTTATCTGTTTTGTTTGGTTTTTGTGTCAAGATCAACCTCTAATGAGAGAGAAGTAAGATTTGGGGAAGTTGCTGTCCCGAAACAGATTTTTGTGCTTCACCTTAAAAATTCGTGAGAGATCTCTGTACGTCGGATTGAGCTGTAATTTTTTGTGCTTCTGCCACAGGTTGTTATTTAGCTTTCGTTAGTTTTGCACTTTTTTAGTTAAGAAACAGAAGATTTTCGAAAAAATTGATCTTTACCTGCTGGTCTGTTCTGACAGATTTTGCCAATCTTGCATTTGCTTCTTTATTCGATTTCCTTCTTGAATTTTTTTTGGGTTTTCAGAAGGAGTTGCTACAGTAGCTTATGTTTTGATGGTTTTCAGTTGAAGTTGGACTCAAAGGTTTTATCACTTCACTTATACTAATGTTGCTAATGAGAACTGTGTGAAGTTTTGTGTGAAAGAAACTTCCAGGAAGTGGAGATAATGGTGTAATAAGGAAGAGAAAGGTTTTATGACTCAAGTAATAAGTGTATGAAGATGAAGATATTGATGTTATTCAAGTGCTGACTCTGAAAGAATCCACTAAGACCTGCAGAGTCCATTTTCAAATAGGTAACGGTTCTAGTAAGAAAAGTTCCGCGAAAACACTATCCAACTATATTTTTGCAGTTTTTAGTCAATAAAGAAAGCTACGAAGCGAAAGAGGGACGTAAACGGAGCCAGGGTGGCTCACACCACCCTTTGGCGCGGGCCCTCCCCTGGCCGTGCCACCAGGTGGTGAGTCCACCCCGGACTCCGCCTCCGACTCATTTTCTCCCAGTACCTTCCTTTTGTTGTGAAACTTCGTAATATATAATCCCCCGGATTCCCCGAGTTTCGTATATTGTGTTTTCGTCGTGTTTTTGTTTCGATCTGTTTCTGCCAGGAACTATCTTTGAAGCTTAGGAGCACAATTGTGTCTGCCAAGGATAAATGAAAGGAGCCTATGGAGGAAAATCTCCAAGACCCCAAGCAGCGGATGGTACCTTTAGTCACTTTCCTTGCATCAACGGAAGCCCTAGGAGTCACTAAGGAGTTATGCGATAAGTACCGAGACTTGACGAGGAAGGTGGAAGTGCTTCAATGGGAGAATAATAGGCTTCACAAGATGCTGGAAGATTTCCTCATGTCAACTAAGACAATATTACCGCCACCACCGAAGGAGTAATTCGTCATCAGGTTTGGCATCCCCTTGGTTTGTTCCAAGCTTGGGGGAGTGCCACGGTATCACATCACTATCTTCTATCTTTTTACCTTTTTAGTAGAATCATATCGTGAATAGAGGATTTATTATGTAGTATTGTTTGCATTATTGAAGTGTCCCTTCTCTCGTTGGATATGTATCCCTTGGTGTGAGTTTCCGTTATGGAATATTAATGAGAAGTTCTATCATTCACTCTTTTGCATAGCTTATATTAGTTTTCAATTCGTGGTTATATGATTGACCTGGTTGTTAGTATTGGTAGCACTTTGGGATCATTGAGTTAATTTAGTTGGTTTTGGAAAACCAGGCTTGGTCAATAGCACACTATTTTTGAGAGTTGAAAGAAAAGATAGAAGTACTCTAGAGAAAAATAATTTCATCATCTTTGTTTCTTGATTTGCTCATAAGTCTAGTATTCTCTAGTTAAGATCTTTTGTGCTTCCAAGGAAGATTGCATGTTTGTCTTTATCGCTTGTATGTTTGTTTATTTCTTTCACCTCTTATACTTGCTACCCAGCCTTGCTAGCCAAAAACCTGTACTGAGAGGGAATTCTTCTCGTGCATCCACCTCCTTTAAACCAAAACCTTTTGCCATTTGTGTCCACCATACCTACCTAGTAGCATTATTGCTATTCCAAGTAAATTCTTGTTTTATCTACCTCCCAAATTAAACTTGTTATGCGAAAATTAGTGATTAAAGCTCTCACAAACTTGATGGCACACTTTACTTTCTTGCATTTAATAAAATTGAACATTGGGTCCTTCTTTGTTGCGTATATGCTTGCGCTTTATGAGTTGAAGTTAGCAGAACCATGTATCATGGGGAACGCTTTCAACATTGCATTGGTACTTTGTATCTAGTTGATATCATGTTCTTTTGCTTATGGATCCCGGCGGTGTGAAATAAAAGTGGAACTTGTAAGATCATGGAGTTTATATTTGTGTTAGAGAAACGTCTGGGCCGCTAGCCTAAGCCATGCCTAATAAGGTGGAAACTTGCAGCATAACTATAGTGAGCATTCTATGAAGCATCCTCAATAAAAACTTATGCAAATAGAAAATAAAAAGATCGCTGAGATGCTCACTATCTGCTTGCCTTGTCATTTTGATTATGGGATAGCTCCTGTGTCATGTGCAAGGGGTACCCGGTTGGCGATTCTCAATGATACACATGTATTTACAATGACAAGAGCTTGCTCGTGACTGAAGTTGAGTAGCATGAGGTTCGGTACTCATAAGTAAGGGGCATGGGACTTCAATTTATAACTTGTCAAGCATATCCTCTTAGTTGTGTCACTTTAACCTTAATCACCAAAAGATGCCTATGATAGGGGCAATGAGAGCTGAAAGCTAGTAAGTATCACAATTTTTGGGAGCTCTTTATGAGACTTGCAATCCCTACTTCCCTCTATTAAGGGCCCTTTATTTTACTTTGTAGTTGAGTCAGTAAACCTACTCCCTTCTACCTCAGCAAGTATTTTGAGTTGATGTGTTTCATTCATTCATATGATGATTTATGCAATCATGTCTTATGTTCCTTGTTTTGCACATTGCACTTATCTTGATGTTTACTACTTTGAAAGCTATCATTGGAAAATCAGCTATTTGTGAACTCCAGCAAATTATCAACTATTCTTCGACCAAGAGCTAAGTTTGCCATTACCAATTATGATTCACTTTATGTATATTTATTGTGTTTCCTTTACTCATTACAAGTTGAGTTATATAATAGTGAGTTGTCTTCTATTATGATCTATGTATTTGATGAATGTGATGCTTCTTGTCCGTATTCTTTTATCGACTCTTCACTCCATAAACCTGAGGTCATGTTTATTGAGATTATTTTCGCTTGGGGACAAGCGAAGTCTAAGCTTGGGGGGAGTTGATACGTCCATTTTGCATCACTATTCCATGTCTTAATTCACTATTATTTATTGATATATTTCGTATTGAGAGGTGATACTTTTGTTATTTCATCTGTTTTTGCATTGTTGATGACTTTTGGAGCTTGGACCGCTAAAGTTAGGATTGTGATGGAAAAAGTGCTATTTGGAGGCAAAATTCGCGAAGATCAGAAAATCCGGGAAAATATACGGAAAATCCTATTTTTCCAGAAGACGGAGTGGAGAAGAGCCACAAGGGGCCCACACCACGCCCTGGCGCGGGCAGCCCTAGGCCGCACCAGCAGGTGGTGTGGCCACCCTGGCCCACTCCAGCCTCTCCCCTCTGGCGTTTATCATCCTCCTGAAACCCTAAGACTCGGGGAGCGACCACGGAAAGATTCCACCGCCTCTACGGGGTAGAAAACACCGAGAGAGAAAGATCTCTCTGGCAAACAGATTTCTGCTGGGGGAATTCCTTCCCGGAGAGGGGAGATCGTCGCCATCAACACCCCCATCAAGCTAGACTTCATCGGGATCATCATCATCATCATCACCACCCTCATCACTATCAACACCCTCATCACCATATCCATATTGCTGTAACAATTGTGTTGAATCTTGCATAGTTTATAGGGGAAACTTTCACGGTGTTGATTACTCTTTGTAGTTGATGCTATTGAGTGAACCATTGAATTATTGTTTATGTTCAGATTGTTATACATCATTATTCCATCTCTGATCATGATCCATATGATGTCTTGTGAGTAGTTCATTTTGTTCCTGAGGACATGGGAGAAGTCATGTTGTTAGTAGAGGAGTTGCATTGAGAGAGATTCAGTAGATTGTTATTTAAGTTGTGGTGTACTTCTTCTAGTAGTGTCATGTGAACATCTACTACATGACACTTCACCTATATGGGCCTAGGGGAATGCATTGTGTATTTGGCTACTAATCGTAGGGGTTGCCGGAGTGACAGAAACCTGAACCCCCGTTAGGAAACCATTGCACAAGGGACGTAAGGGTCTTAGAGTTTAAAGTTGTGGTTAGGTTTCTACCTTAATTACTTTCTTGTACTTACGGATGTTTGCAAGGGGTATAATCACAAGTATGTATTAGTCTTGGATGGGGCGGTACATTAGCACAGGTTCACCCACACAACACTTAGCAAGCTAGAGAAGATTAATCAACTATATGAAGCTAAAGCACTTGACAGTCTTCCCATGTGTCCTCGAGAACGTTTGGTCATCTTAAGTAATACAACTGGCTTGTCCTTTTTTGCATAAAGGATTGGGCCACTTGCTGCATTTATTCCTACTGTCTTTTATTTACTCGTACTTTGTTTACTTGCTTTATCGAAACCCCCTAAAAATCCGTTTGCCAAGTATTTGCAGAGAATTCCTGATCCATACCACTAGCCAACACCTTCTGCTCCTCGTTGGGTTCGAAAATCTTACTTATCGAAAATACTGCGATACACCCCCTATACTTGTGGGTCATCAATTACCGTTGTGTTTTTCGTTCTTTCGCTGAACTTATGAAATAATTTATTTGGTTTGTAAGTTTGAATTACTTGAAGTCTCGAACTTCTGGTATTGTAATAATAAGGAAGTGTGTATGTTTGTAATTTGGACCCGCAATGTTTCTGTTGTACCACTCTAAGGAATGTGATATTTACGGAATGGTGATCTGTGGATGTCATGTCAACGACTATAGTGTACTACACATGCAGTGGTATGTTGGGTCACCGTAGCTGGTATCAGAGCAATTTCTTTGACCTTAGGTTGGAAACCTAGTAAAGGGAACTACCTATAGGAGTCTAGGGGCAACGGTAAAGAGTTCTCTAGATTATATGATGAATATTCAATTGGGAATATTTCATTATATTTTTTAGTGCAAAATTTCTTTATTATGATGCATCATTTTAATTAATGGTTTCTAATTATGAATGTTTTCTATACAGTCAAAATGGCACCAAAGTTTCCAAAACGGAAAGAAGAAACTCTTGATGATTATCAGGGGACTTTAACTTAGTAGCTTCGAGAACTTTTGAGGGTTTTTGGTTGAAAAACTACTATTCCAGTTAGTACCTTGACATACCATGATGGGCGAATGTTAGCCAAATATCATGTTAGCAACCAACTACCAGAAAAGCTTGGTTTATATCATGATTTACCAATGGATGAAGATAGAAGTCACCTAGCAGCATACCATGTTGCTATTCTAGAGGTGATATCCAATGTTCGGGAGCACAAAGCGCAAGAGTTAGCTAGAAGCACATATTTTGTGATTCCTCATGACTCTATAGACATGGAGCCAGTTCCGAATCATCTTACTTTAGTAAAGAAGCATCCAAAATTAGCTTCCAAGTTTATGGATCAGTATCGACTGATAGTTGGGTCTTTGTATAAGACACATCAGGTTATTGTGGAGGATCAGATTGATATGCTAGAGGATTTAACTAATCCTGAGCGGAGGGAGAAGTTAGCATCTCAATTGGAGAATAAAGAAGTGGATAGCAGCATCCTGAGCGGAGGGAGAAGTTAGCCCAACTTTTAAGGATATACCTATAGATCCAGCATCTTTCACACCATATCGTTATTCACATATGCTAGAACCCACTAGATATCCTGATGAGGGTACTAGTCATCCAGTACCACATAATTCTTGGGGAACCGAGGACTCAGAACTACCTATTGGAATCTCCGAAGGTTGGAGGTACAGATCAATGGATGGATCTGCCGGGAATCCTATTCCTGTGGAAGATTCTGTTGGTGATACCGGGAAAACTAGTTAGAGGTCTTATTCCATTGATGGAAGGGATGTCCACGTGGAGGATGTAGAGTCCAATGAGGAAGATCCCAAAAAAGGGTGTTTGAATCACTAGAACATTATCCTACTCCTGATAACGTGCACTATCCAATTATAGCTGAGGACTATCGTACCGAGCAGAGTACTTGGGGAGCATCATAAGCGGAATATTCTGTTGATTACTCTAGAGTCAGGATGTAGGAGGTGATTGAAGAAGAAAGTGATGAGGATGATTCTGAAGATACCTCAGATGAGTTGGAAGGTATGGATGCACTTCAGTTGGATGATGTGTCAAGTCCAGATACTTCTGATACTGAGTATCATCCGTCGAAGAGGCAAGTTCTTCCATAGATGGTGCATCGTACTTCATGTCACCACAGTTGTATTCCGGGTGTGTACGATGAACGTCGTAGCTTCTAGGGAGGATGACCTTGAGGAGGAGTATTCCAGAGGTGAAACGGAAGTTAGAGTCGGAGCACTTGATGTAACTAAATAAGTGGGATATCATCCACTAGAGTTGTAATACCTAAATGGTATGGGTTTGTAATGATGTTGTATTGATCATGTTGTTTGTAATGTATAATATGTGAAATGCATATTTGGTTCTTATTTGGATCTTGTTTTCCATTGTGTGACTAGTTCTATGCATGAAGTTGAGCTCAGAACTCATATGCATGATGTCATTATGAGTGATTGCTTTATGTTACAGGACTAGGGGGGTATGGAAACGGGTGTAGAGGACGAGACCGAACAGTAGCGCATGGAGCGCAAAGCTAAGGGAACGGCGGATCAAGATCCTAGAATGCAAGCAAATTTACCACCACCACCAATGAGGCCGTTGATGGAGCAGAAGTTTATGTAGTACATGCAAATGATGCTCCCAAAACAAGTTCATGGAGGGGTTAGTAGATCGAGTGGGACATCAGAGGGAACCTGAAGGGCGTGGTGTGAGTCTTTCTGACTTTCAGAATGCAAGGCCTTTACCTTTTGCATCATCCCCTGAGCCAATGGATGTATATGATTGGTTAGGAGATACCGAGAGAAAACTTAAGACTGTAGGTTGCAATGATGAGGAAAAGTTGAGGTATGCAAGACATCTCTTAACCGGACATGCAACATCATGGTGGGAAAATCAGCTAGCAATGCAACCTCCAGGTAGAGAGTATACCTGGGAGGAGTTTAAGTAGAGATTTCGTGAATATCATGTTCCAGAAAGTGTTATTGAGCTGAAGCGTAGGGAGTTTGAAGAGCTTCAGTAGGGATATACCAGTGTCATGAAATACATCCGAGAGTTCAGTCTACTATCTCGTTATGCTGAGGATAAAGTGAACACTAAGGAAAAGAAGAAGAAACGTTTCCTGCATGGTCTAAATCCATTTGTGAAGATGCAGCTGAGGCTAGCCAATAAAGTGACTTTTCAACGGCTACTTGATGCATTCATCACATTTGAGGATGATTATAGGAATGTCCAAGAGGAATGAAGGAATAGAGAAAAGAAGGAAACCAAAAGGATTCAAGAAAGTAAATCTAAACCTAATATGGAATTCAAAGCTCAAAATAGGTCCTTTAACAATGATAACAACCCCGATCGGGTGCAACCAAGACCAGGAGGAATGTCGTTTGTAACAATTGTAAGCTTCCAGGGCACTTTAGTAGGGATTGCCTAAAGCCGGTGATCATATGCTATGGGTGTGGTCGGAAGGGGCACATGAAGCCCGATTGTCCCAAGAAACCACCAGGTGGTTGGCCTACATCAGGCAGTGATCAAGTAAGAGGCGGAGGTGCATAGCCTAACAAAGGTGGAAGCTATGGCAAAAAAGACAATGGCAAGAGAGACATACCTACTAGAAAGCTGAATTGCAACCTTCGAGGAGGTGGATAACTCGGATCAAGCGGTGATAGGTACGCTCAACATTCTCACAAATCCTGGAAAAGTTCTATTTGATACGGGTGCAACTACTTCATTCATATCTGAACAATTTTGTGATAAGTTCGGGATTAGAAGGGCACCGTTAGAAAAACCTATGACTGTAGTTACCGCTGGAGGGATTGTGGGAGTTAGAAACATAAAATTGAACCAAGTCATCTCAATCTGCGGTCAAACCTATTATGCAGATCTTTATATGATTCCATTAAGGGGAATAGTAGTAGTGTTGGGAATGGATTGGATGACTGAGTATGGGGCTGATGGCTCAAGATATGTAGAGCTTGTTGGGAACCCCAAGAGGAAGGTATGATGAGCACAGCAGCAAGTTTCCCTCAGTTATGAAACCAAGCTTATCGAACTAGTAGGAGTAAGGAAACAACTCCAAGGTGTTGCTAGCAACTTGGAATCCTACACAACACAACCACAGAACTTTGCCCCATCTCAGAGTGAGGTTGTCAATCTCACTGGTTTTGCTGAAAACAAAGGATTAAATGTATAGTGTGGAACATAGTAATTGCTTGCAGAAAGTAAACAGTCAACGGTAAATAGTAGATGGTATATTAATGGTAAAGGAATGGAATGGGGTCCACAGTTCACTAGAAGTGTTTCTCCTTAAGATAAATAGCATGTTGGGTGTACAAATTATAGCGGGGCAATTGACAGATCGAGAAAGCATAACAATGCATATACTTGATGTCTTGACTCCTACGAGATTTGATTGGGCATTACAACATAATACATATACCGTAATACAAATGCATATATGACTAATAATCCACCTTCAGGTTATCATCGGAACCCCTTCCACTATTAAGTTACAAGCAACAGATAATTGCATTAAGCAAAGTGTGTAAAGTAAACAATACAATTGCCCCATGGACAAAGGATTGTTGTTTTCTCCCTAGTAGCAACATCACATCTACAACCTTAGAGATTTATGTCACTTCCGTGGATTACTAGAGGCATGAACCTACTATCGAGCATAAATACTCCCTCTTAGAGTTAAAAGCATCTACTTAGACAAGATAGCTACTTGCAACGAAGAGCATGCAAGATCACAAATAACATAGACATGATAGAATCAATAGTCAATATGACATAGTATCTCAATATCCATCGGATCCCCGCAAATACAACATATAGGATTACAAATAGATGATATTGATCATGAACGGAGCTAACAAGATCTAAACATGTTAGCACAAAGGAGGAGAACCAACCATCTAGCTACTGTATGGACCCGTAGTCCAAGGACGAACTACTCACGCATCACTCCGGAGGCTGGCATGGTGGTGAAGAAGGCCTCTGGGATGATTTGTCCCCTCTGGCAGGGTGCCGGGAAGAGCTTCGGATCCCCCCGACCTAGGGATAGAGATGGCGGTGGCTACAGACTCTTTCGTTTATTTTTGATCGTGTACTTATGGTTTCTGCATCGAGGTACTTTTATAGGAGAAGGGGCAAGGTCAGTGGGCGCCCGAGGGGCCCACACCATGGGGCAGCGCGCCCTAGAGGGTGGCCATGCCAGCCCTATGTATGGCCACCTCGTTCCCCACTTCGGCTGCCCTTCGGACTCCGTGTTCCTTCTGGTAAAATATTGACTTTGGCTTTTGTCCCGTCCAATTCCGAGTATATTTCCTTACTATCTTTTCTGAAACCAAAAACAGCAGAAAACATGCAACTAGAACTGTGGAATCTTGTTAATAGTTTAGTTCTAGAAAATGTATAAAAATACCTCCAAGTGTAAACAAAACATAAGAAAGTTGATACAAAACAAGGATGGAGCATCAAAAATTATAGATACATTTATGACGTATCAACCATCCCCAAACTTAACTCCTGCTTGTCCTCGAGTAGGTAAGTGATAAAAAGAGTAATTTTTGAGGTGACATGCACCTTCACAATCTTGATCAAGGTATTTGTAAAGCATTGATAGCTGGGATCAAAGTACTCTAACATGAGCATGAAAGATAGAGTTCTAACAATAAGACATAGCAACTATCTTGTAACATTAAAAAAGGTACAAACAAAAGATCATGAATAACAATGCATTGAAAGACGTTTATTTGTTTCACATATAGAAAACGTAATAAGAGTGGTATTCATCTTGTCCCTCATGGTATAGCAAAACAAAAATGCATAGGACACCTTCAAAGTTCATAAGGGTGACTAGATACAAATAATTTAAGAACAAGCAATATCAAAGTTATGAATCAATCAACAAGTTTTGGGACAATGCACATTAAATTATGAATGACCACTATGCTCTCTCAATTGGTGCATAAAGATAAAAGATGGAGACTCAACATAAAAGTAAAAAGAAAGGCCCTTCACAGAGGGAAGCAGGGATTTCAAGTTTCATAAAGAGCTTCCAAAAATTATGGTACTTATTAGCTTTCAGCTCTCATTGCCCCTATCATAAGCATCTTGAGGTGATTAAGGTAAAAGTGACACAAATATGAGGATATGCTTGATGATATGTTGCAAACGTATCCATAATTTTTGATCTTCCATGGTTTGTTTTACCTACTTTCTTATGTTTTGTCCACACTTTGGAATACTTTTCATATGATTTCTTGGACTAACCTATTCACAAGAGCCACAATGCTAGTTGCCTGTTTTCTACTATTTTTGGTTCTAGGAAAGTCAGAAATTGAATATTCTCGGAATTGGACGGGACAAAAGCCAAAGTCAGTTTTTCACCGAGGGACACCTTGAGCCAGAATATGAGACGGAGAGGGGCTAGGCCCCGGCCACACCACCTGGCCACACGGCCAGGCCTGGCCCGCGCCAGGGGGTGGTCTGGCCGCCCCAGGCACCCCCTCGGCCTCTCCTTCCACCTATAAGTTGCCTCTGATACAGAAACCCAAAGTACCTGATCAAAATTCCACGAAAGAGTTTGTAGCCGCCATCATCTCCTTCCCTAGACCGGGAGGGATCTGAAGCTCCTCCCGGCACCCTACCGGAGAGGGGAATTCACCCTGGAGGCCTTCTTCATCATCATGCAAGCCTCCGGTGTGATGCGTGAGTAGTTCATCTCAGGACTACGGGTCCATGTAGTAGCTAGATGGCTGGTTCTCCTCCTTTGTGCTATCATCTTTAGATCTTGTGAGCTCCATTCATGATCAAGATCATCTATTTGTAATTCTGCATCCTATGTTTGCGAGGATCCGATGGATATTCAGATGCTAATTCAGATTGATTATTGATTCTATCATGTCTTTGTTATTTGTGATCTTGCATGCTTTCCGTTGTTAGTAGCTATCTTAGCCAAGTAGATATTATCAACTCCAAGAGTTAGTATTTATGCTCGATAGTGGGTTCATGCCTCTGGTAATCTGGGGAAGTGACAGAAATCTCTAAGGTACTAGATCTGGTGTTGCTACTAGGGAGAAAACAACAATCCTTTGTTCATAGAACAATCGTATTGTTTACTTTACATGCAGTTTGTAATGCAATTATCCGTTGCTTGCAACTTAATACTGGAGGGGGTTCGGATGATAACCTGAAGGTGGATTATTAGTCATAGATGCAGTTGGATGGCGGTCTATGTATAATGTTGTAATGCCCAATCGAATCTCAAAGGAGTCAAGATGATTAGTATATGCTTGTATGCTTTCTCGATGTTTGTCAATTTCCCCACTGCAATTTGTTCACCCAGCATGTTATCTATCTTAAGGAGAGCCACCTCTAGTGAACTATGGACCCCGGTCCTTTCTTTTACTTTCAATCTTCAATCAACTGTTTACTGCTTTGTGTTTAGTTTCTGCAAACTATTACTTTCTTTCACTCGATACATTTAATCCTTTGTTTTCAGCAAAACAGGAGAGATTGACAACCTCATCGCAAGTTGGGGACAGAGTTTTCTGGTTGTGTTGTGCAGGTCTCCATGTTGCTGCTGGCACCGGTAGTGCGCCCTGCCAATGTTCAGCTAGTAACACCTTTGGGGTATTTCCTTGCTCCTACTGGTTCGATTAAACCTTGGTTTCATACTGAGGGAAAACATGTTGCCGTGCTCATCATACCTTCCTCTTGGGGTTCCCTAACGAGCTCGATATATTTTGGGCCATCACTTGACAAGTTATAAGTTGAAAATCTCATGCCCCTTGCTTACGAGTACCGAGCTCATGCTACTCAACTTTAGTCACAAGTAAGTTCTTGTCATTGTAAGTACATGTGTATCATGGTGAACCGCCAACGGGGTACCCCTTACCCCATGACACAGGAGCTTTCCCATATAAAAATTACAAGGCAACAGACAATGAGCATCTCAGCAATCTTTTTATTTGCTATTTGCATAGGTTTTTATTGAGGATGCTTCACAAAATGCTCACTAAGGTTATGCTGCAAGTTTCCACCATGATTAGGCATGGCTTAGGCTAGCCGCCCATGCATTTCTCTAACACACATACAAACTCCATGAGCTTACAAGCTCCCGTTTTATTTCACACTATCGGGATCCATAAACAAAAGAACATGATATCAACTGAATAATAAGTGCAATGTTGAAAGCGTTCCCCATGGTATCATGGTTCTGCTAATTCACAACTTATAAAGTGCAAGCATATAAGCAACATAGATGGACATAATGGTTCAAGTTTATTAAGTGCAAGAAAATAAAGTGTGCCATCAAGTTTGTGAGAGATTTAAGCACTAATTTCACATAACAAAAGTTTAATTTGGAAGGTAGATAAAAACATGAATATACTTGGAATGGTGTAACCGACCATGCATAGAAATTTATAGTGGACTATTTGGAATAACTTGGTTTTCTTGGAGGTTGGATGCATGAGTGGAACTCTTACGTGGTAAAGGTAGAGGCTAGCAAAAGACTAGGAGCGACAAACTAAGAGAGCAATAATGGCCATAATCATGCAAAGCAACAAAACATTATTAATTAAAGTATAAAGTGATAGTACAAGTCAAAAACTAAATAATCATAGAGGCTAAGGTGACTGATTCATAGTCTTAACATGGTGTAAGCATGTGCTAAGTCAACCCAAATAAAGCATCAAAGGAGAATACCACAAGATTATGCTTTTGTATGCTAAAACAACGCATGATACTTTCAAGACACATTAGGCAACCTCAATTGTTTGGAACAAGTCATGCTACAACAATAATCACTAAGCATAAGGTCAAAGCAACATCAAACATGATATGATAAAGTCTAGGCTACACTCAATACAAGCTCCTTTTGTACCACTTATAAGCATGAAGCTTCCTACTCTTTTCCAACACCAATCAACTTATTTTAAACAACATATGAATGCGGGGGTTCAACCAATTTATTTAAGAAAACCAAACAAAAGAAAACTAAAAACGAAAACAAAGACGCTCCAAGAACTACACAATTGTGCATGAAACAATAAAAATGAAATGTTTTGGAAGAAAAACTGAGATTTTTATTGATGAAGAAGGGGATGCCTTGGGCATCCCCAAGCTTTGATACTTGTACCCAGGGCCTACTCTAGGATTTCAAAGGCCCATGGGTGAAATCCATCGATGGGCCCAACATATATTTTTTTCTTCCATACATGATGGATAAAATTATTATAAAGTAATTCAGACCCATAATTTCCATTCGAAACAAATATCTGATATATTTTCTTGCCTTTGTTCCAAACCAATTATCATAGAAGCTACAACAAAAGAGAAATAGGATGGAACGAACCTCAAAGCCTCATGGAATCACGAGAAACGAGACTTGCATGCATTTTTTTGACACAAAGTTATGAATAACAGTATCCAGATCAATAATATCCAGCATATTCTTCTCAATGCAACCCATCGCCAAACCATTCATTCTTTCCTGTGACATAGTTAGCCTTAAATATTTTTCAGTAGCTTCAATTTTGAGAAACTCCTTTTAGCAGCTGCAGACTGCAGCTATTGTAAAAAAAAATTGATCACCGAATTTAGAAATATAGATGCAGAACAAGCAAAAATTAGAGTAGTGACCCTTCACTCCACACTCGAAACAGGTGATCTGGGACTTGTCTTTTGCTGCCACGGGCACAGTATTGCTGCCAGTTCTGGGTGCAATATTGTTGTTGTTGTTGTTGTTGTTGTTATTGTTGCTGTTGTTCTTGGGAGGTGCATGGTTGAAGTTGTTGGCAGTTCCGGAGTTGTGATTGTTTCCTCCGGACATCACATTGCTTCCGCTAAGGTTGGGGTAGCTTGGGCGAGACATTGGTGGTCGATTGTTCCTTGGTGCATATCCTGGTGACGGGTTGGGACGGTACTTCTGGTGACTACTGGATCCAGATTGCTGCATCATACGATGTTTGCGGTTGTCGTTTGCCTGGTTAATCTTCCCTTCCATCTGAATGGTAGAGTTGACTAGCTCTTCGAGATCCTCGAAGCGGATGTTGACGAGGACAGTCTGCATCTCATCATGCAGTCCGTTCAAGAATCTCTCCTTCTTCTTGGCCTCCATGTTGATCTCATCAGGTGCATATCTTGGAAGCGACAGGAATCTGTCACGGTACTCTACCACAGTCATTCTTCCTTGCTTCAGTTCTCGAAATTCATCCCTCATTCGAGTGACTAAACCTTGCGGTACGTGGGTGCGATTGAACTTGATTTTGAAGGCTTCCCATGTCATCACTTGACCATGGTTCATGGTGCGGATACTGTTCCACCATGCTCTTGCATCTCCTGCCAGATAGTGGGTGGCAAAAAGAACTTTCTCGTTGGCATCCACTCCTGCAACTTCTAAGTTGTTCTCCATCGTCTGCAACCAGCCATCAGCATCTAATGGGTTCTCCGAAGTGCTAAAGATTGGGGGATTGGTATTCTGGAAGTTCTTGAGTTTGGATCCATGATGATTCTGATTTCCATGCCCTTGGTTGTTTTGCGCCATCTGAGCTATCTTCCGCAATGTTGCTAACTTGGCTTGGTGCTCTGCCCTGCTTGCTTCATGGTCTACAACTAACATCTGCATAATCTGCAGCATTGGGTCTTGCGACGAGCTGCTCCCTCCTGGGTTTCCACGAGTCATCTGAAGATTGAGGTAGATAAAGGGGTAAGAGGGAAAGTTCTAAGGTTCATGGTTTTGGTTTCAAGCTAAAACTTTGAGTTTGACTCAGGTTTGGCAACTAACTTCTTTTCATTCATGCAAACAAGCACATGATACAAACACATACACCACAACAATTAAAGAAAAACATATGGTTTGAAGAACCATTCTTCAAGCCACGATACAGTGGGACTAATACATCTCATACTACGACAGTGCTCTAGTGCATCTACTCATCGTCGATGAAGTCGGAGTCCTCATCGTCAGTGTAGAAGTCCATGGCATCCTCCTCCAGAAAGTCATCATCATTGCTGAGGTAAGAATCCATGTCTCCCTGGATGTCTTCACCCTCCTCTTCTTCCTCCTTTGCTGCAAGCTAAGCTTCTTGCTCCTTGACGGTCTTCTCGAGGCCGGCCACCTTCTTGCGAAGACGGGCGATGGTGCGATCCTTCTTCTCGCGCTAGAGGCGAAGAGATTGATGATCCTTGACTAGTAGTGAAAAAGTCTGGGCCTTCTGTGCGGCAATGGCACGGTTGTGGTTGGCGAACTCCCTAGCATTGTCCAATTCCCTCTAGCGATCATACAGCAGGAAGTCAAGGTTCTCCACTTGACGCTTCAGCTCAAGGTGACTTGGCATCTCCATCGGCATTCCCATGAAGTCACGTCTTGCATAGTGAGCAAAATGGGTTCCTTGGATTTGGTTGTCACTGAGGGCACATAGACGTGCGAGAGCTTCATGCATTGCCCTGGCTAATCCATCTAGCTAGTTGTTCTCTCTCACAGAGAACTGGATTCTCTTGGATATTGGTGCTTCTATGCTTCCTCTAAGATCAGTTGTGACTAGCCACTGTAAATCTCCTCCTGGGGGTCCTAGAAGTTGAGCTCCAAGAAACTCCGGATGTGGGCGTCCCAGTAACTCCGACAGTGAATCCAGATCCCGCTCGAAGATCAGTTGACCTCCGTTTCCCAACTGGTAGAACTTGCTGAACTGAGTCTCCATCTACAAGAATTAAGGATGAGGAAATTAGTGAAGTGATCAAGTGTGTCAAATTTTAAGTAGTAATGTAAGAATTTTAAGGAACATGAATTTTTTAGAAGGAATGAATTCCCATGGATAAGAGAGGAAATAGTTTTTCATAAATACTCCCTTTCGTTTTTGAAACTAAGTTTTTGTTTGGATGTCCATTCTAACTAGGGTCTCCTATGGTCAGGATGGCTGTGATACCAACTTGTCAACACCTGGATTTTTAATCCCAGATGCCTGTTATGTCATTCATCACAATCCCAGGATTTCCATTTTTGCGTGACATAACAGATTGGATATCACAGTACAACATCCATTACAAACCATACATAAGGTCTTACAGGCACACGAGAAAAAAAGGTTTCAGAGTGAGATGCGAAAGAGCATGTCATACCAATGCGATCACCTTAATGGCTACCAGTTTAAACTAAGCATAACAGGGATTCCAGTCCCACACTATGGCTACATAAGTTATAGGGTATTTGCAAAATGGGAAGAAGGAACATATGAATGCAACTGCTACAAATTCGATCGTGATGGTATTTTGTGCTGCCACATTATAAAAGTGATGATGCATATAAATGTCCATCAGATCCTAGATAGGTACATCCTAAAAAGGTCGACATTGGAAACGGAAACTATCCTAGCTGAAACAAATGACAAACATAAACAAGGAAAGAAAGAGATGCCTGAAGACTCAAGAAATATGATGGTGTTTGCATCATGCAGACAAGAGTTTGCCAGAGCTGCAAAGATAGGAGTAAAGACAGATGATGGAAGAAAAATCATCAGGAAACACTTGAAGGAAATGAAACAAGAGCTAGATGTGATAGCAAGAAGAGAAGACAGGAAGGCAAGAGAGGCTGAAAATGAAGCAATTACTATGCCATCATCTAGTGCTCCTAACCACGCAAGCGTGACACCTCCGACAATTGCCCCACCAAACAAGGAACTGTCAACAAGCCGCTATGCAGCAGTTCAAACAACAAGAACATCGGGATCTCACATGTCATCAACAAAGCAAATAAAGAACCCCGAGAAGTTAGTAACAAAAAGATGACCACGGCAGAGAGCAAAGAAAAATCCACTAGACCTTGCTACAAATAAATCAAAGAAATGCAGCCACTATGGTGCCGAAGGTCACACAATAAAGAAATGCCAGGAAAAGTTGAAGCTGCTAGGATACCAAATCTAGACAAACCGTGCAAAAAAACTTATGTATTAGAATGTTTATGTAACACAATATGCCAAATATATCTTTGTTGTTTCTATGTATGATAGTTCATGTTATATATTTTGTGGTTTCAAGTTATCCATGCATATGAATACAAGTTATCCACCAGCTAACACATCAGTTATCCATGCATACGAGTACAGGTTATCCACAAGCGAAATCTACAGTTATCCATGCTTATATGTAGAAGTTAACCAACAAAGCATTACTAGACTATTTAAAACAAAAGTTATCCAGACATATGACTGCAAGTTATCAACCAACAAGCACAACAATTATCCATGCATACTAGTATAATTTATCTAGTAGCTAAAAACTATAGTTATCCATGCTTATATGTACAAATTAACCCACAAAATCATCAATTGACAAATTATCAAACAAAATTCAGTGTGCCTAACAAACTACAAATAAAAAACACATATAAGATGGGTAACTTATATATAACAGTGTGGATAACTTATAGAAATATGACTGGATAACAAACATGTAAGGTTGTGGATAAATTCTGAAAAATACCTCAGAACATATTGTCTTCCAAAAGTAACCTCCAATTCAAAAGTACATTACGAGGGTGGTTCAACCAAAAAGAAGTCATCTTTTTCTTAATTCCCGGCATCATATCTTGGCAAATACAAGGCCCGATGCTTCCATTCCTCAATTCAAGGTTCTTGAGCATGAAGAAACCACAATAAGTGCTAAAAAACAAAAAATAGAGAATAAACAATATAATATCAATGATTATACAAAACAAAATATAATTACATGCGTATAAAACAAAATAATAACTATACAAGAATAGAAAACAATGATGCCACGATATGAATAACACTAACCTGCCAACTTGCTTCGGAACAGGGACATGCATCAACTCAAAATCTTCAATCTATCTTCTAGAAGCAGAATAATTGATGATGTACATTTTCTTTATTGCTTCCATTAGCTTGGTCGCATGTTCAATTATTTCTACATTAGCTTCACCATGGAGCGAGTCAAGAATCTCAAACCTTTTGGCAGGCATGTTAACAGAGAGCATGTACTAATGGCCCATATTCTTTTTACTCTCAAGCTCCTGAAGGACAGCAAAGCAAAGCTACAGAAAAATGAACATAAAATAAGTAGGGCCACGTGCAGAAAAAACAGTGGTTACCCAGGCAGAAATGAAAGAGTTATCAACACAAATTAGCAATGGTTACCATACATTATGATCTGAACTTATCAACTACATACAACAAATAAAAAACAAAGTAAACAATCAAATTAGACCGCATACCATATGTTTGTGGCTGAGTTTGTAGTTGTCATCTCTTGTGAACGACCTCCGAACAAGAATGGTGGTGAATCTTCCCTACAATAGATATTTAGTCACGATATAAGGAAATATAATTTTGTTGGATGGACAATTATCTTGCATGGCGGAAATAGCAAGATCACACATATTGTTTGAAAGCTCGCCATATGGCATCAAACTTCCAGGAAAATCACTAGTTGTCACCCACATTGGGTCAATGTTACAAATCGGTGTGCTACAAAAACATAAAGCATATGTAATGATTATAATAAAAGTTATCAACTATGAAATCCATAAGTTATCAGCAACAAACAGTACAAGTGATCCACCGGTAGTAATACTAGTTATCAAACAAGTAACAAAAAAAAGGTTCAAGTTATCCATTGTAAAACTAAGAGTTATTCACTAAAAATAGTACAATTGACCCACCATGATTAGTACAACTTATCATCCAGATAGCAAAAAGGTCAAGTTATCAACCACTAACAGTAAAACTGATCCACTATGAAAACTATAAGTTATCAGCAATAAAACATATGTAATGATTATAACACAAGTTATCCACTATGAAAATAATAAGTTATCATCAATAAAATAGTACAAGTGATCCACCAGTAGTAATAAAAGTTATCAAACAAGTACCAAAAAAAGGTTCAAGTTATCCACTGTAAAAACTAAGAGTTATCCGCTATAAATAGTACAAGTAACCCACCAGGATTACTACAACTTATCAACCAGGTACCATAAAAGGTCAAGTTATCAACAATAAAACAATAAAAGTGACCAATGGTAAAGTATAAAAAGTTACCAGCAGAGAATAATACTTATACAGAGAACATACTTCCTAATCTCCGACTTATTCTATTTATGCGTGTGTATGATAATCTTCTTATACAATGCATCTTCTTCTGCAGTTGTCCTAGTATAGGAGAACGAAGGGAGAAGAGACTTGGAAGGATGAATAAGTCTAACAGTGCGCATCCATGTCCCAGGTGTAACACTTCCAGCGACAGCAACTAGAAGAGCAGAACTAATACCGGGAGATGAATAATCAGGAACAGCTACAACAACAACAAAAATAATGCACATAAAAAATAACCATTCAAAATACAAAAAGAAGAACCAAACAATTTTGTTTCAATACCTGGAATGGAACAACTAGTCTGGTTCAACTGTTTGGTATCTTTCGTAAAGCTCCGAACAACTTGATAACCAATCTTTTCAACCAACAGGTCATCAAGAGAAATAACTACATTTTCTTCATTTACCAGTTTTTTGCGCTTACAATCAACTGTTTGTTGACACACTACAAAAGATTAAAGAAAGGACAAAAGGAAATGTCCAAATGAAAAAGGATAGAAATGGCGGACCATATGTTTATCCAGGATGGAAAAAAGTACCACATGTTTATCACCATAAGAAAAAATTGAAAAACATGAACATATATTAAACAATAAGGGTAGCTTAATTACATCACACAAACATAGAGTCATATAAATTACAGCACAAATTGTTCCATGAAGGACATATCACAAACGAAAAGTTCCCATAAACTGCAACCTAATTTTAAGTACAGCTACCATAAAACATAACCTCCATCAAAGATAGCCCGACCGCCATGAAACCCAAGCCCCAAACAGCCATCGCAACGATGATCTTCAAGTTTGCCATCCAAGGAACAATTAACTCGATCCATCATCCGCACCCTTATTTTGATCACGACCCATTTTTGGTAAATTCAATAACTTAACAGTTGCATAGAGTATGTCCCAAAAAGAAAGACAATAAGAAAAAGGGACCAAACAAAAAAAATTGTTAAGGTAATTTAATATGTTAGATGTGGCCTACAAAGAAAACATGTTAATCCGTATTTCATGCCAACCAAACATACAACTACAATTATACATCTAGCATGGAGGTTTTTTCTGAGATTGCATGAAGTTTAAAACACATAGAGAAACATGATATTAACTAAACTAGCAGTTACCAATGAATATATGTATAGTAATCCACCACTTAAAGCTACAGTTACCAGATCATATAAAAACAAGTTATCCAACACCTATCCCAAACATTTACCAAAGCATATATTTATGAAAAATTACAAAACACGACATTTGCATACAAAAACAGTGTAGGTTACCAATGTAATTAAGTTAAAGTTATCAACATTAATATATAAAAGTTATCAACATTAATATATAAAAGTCCAGGGCATATATATAAAGTTATCAAGACAAACAAAAAATTCACAATCATGATAAAAACCCATGATCCAATATAAAATAAAACATAATTAATAGAATATAATTTTACATTACAAAAAACAAGCATATAAGACTGGCATATAATGAAGTTACAAGTGTAGGAGTTCCGCGTATGAAAACAATAAAATTTTACCTTATGCCCCTGAACCCCTGATGTTGCCAGGAGCTATCTATTAGTAATGCAGTAACGGGAGGGGCTTTTCGCGAACTTACCCTTTAAGACTGAAAAGCGTTGTCAATGCTCAGGAGAGCATGGTTGATGTAGACGAGCCGAAGCCGACCTCAAGGTCGTGATGAAGTCCTTGTGCTCCTGTGGCTCCAACAAATTGAGTGCCTCAAGTGTGACACCTCGCGGGGAGTTACACACGTCCGGTGCCTGACGATGACTCCCGCTTCCCCGATCCAGCAACATTTGCGGAAGTAGAGCTCTTGGATCCGAATCCCGTAGCACGACGGTGCTCCGCAGTGAAGATGTCCCTCGTTCGCGCAGTCCAAACTTGGGACCACGGTCACGAGAGAGAGAGAGAGAATATCAATTGGAGGTCTCCCCAAAAGTGAGGAAACCTTTTATTGAATATTATGTGTATTTATTGGGCCAAATACCCCCACTATATATAGGGGGAGGGGAGGTACTACCTCCCTCAAAGTCACAGGGTGGGACTAAAGGAAAGGGAGAGGTGGGGAGGCACGCCGGCCAACCCCCACCCATGGGCCCCATGTGGGGCAGGCCCACTAGGGCCGTCGGCCACCCCCTAGGCCTCTCCTAGGGGTGTGGTCCCCTCTTGGGCCCTTTCCCCTCCGGGAATTGGCCCATTATTAAGCCCTTTGACCATTTAATTGATTTTCTCTTTTATTAAATAATTATGAATAAATGATTAAGTCAATATTTAACATTCATTTAGATATTATTCAATCTCTGTGGCCATGGAACACCTTCCACTCCCACTCCGGACATCCTCCGGACTTACCGAAGCCCTTTCAGTTTTCTCTCTTCTCTTCTTTGGTGATTCTACCGATCCTTTAAACACTCTCTAAGCATCATCAAACCTGTAGCATCCCAAAACTTTAATCCAAGGTTATTAAGATCCAAATCATAAAAATTAGGGTTAACAAAAACTTTTCCAAAGAAAATTATTAAAGCATTCATATGTGTGTGCATTTAAAACAGGAGTTGTTTGAATTGCCATGATTAAGTGATCCATTGCTTGTAAAATGATTCTTAGGTGAAATAAACATCATCTAGATCACTCCCAAACAAATCCCAAAGAAAAACAAATCAAAATGAATAAAAGAAAGAAATGGTCATTTTTGCCATTTTAATCAACATGCCTACTTTGGCTATTCCTAGTACTCAAATCTTAACAGAAACAATTATGGATCTTTGCACCCCTTGCTACTACACATAATGATGTACCAAGGCCCACTTTGTGATCTGCTAAAAACATTCAAACACTAAATTTAAATGGCAATTTAAAATTGAATCTATTTCATATGGGAAGAGCCCACTCTTTCAAAAACCATTCAAATGAGCTCAAAATTCAAAACCCAAGCACCCACAGAGTCTCAAGCTTATTACTAGCACACCCACCAAAATTATTTTCAAAATTCAAAACTATTTTTCTTGCGGACATTTCCACAAACACTTGGCAGGCAAGAATCTAACTCTAATCCTAGCTCACTGTTTTGTACAGGGTTTTACCCCCAAATGATCTCTATTTAATCCCTCTGTCTCCAAACGATCCAACCAGGCACAAAACACCCCGTCCCCTACCCCTAGCATTAATGCCATGTCACCCCGAGCACTTGCTCGCCGGCCTAACTTGCACCCGCCACAGCAGACCGTCCCTCTCTCTCTCGCCATGTCTATGAGCTAGCCCAGACCGCACCGCCACCCTCTGTCCCCTCCCCGAGCGCAGCTAAGCTGTGGACCACCGCCAATGCGCCGCGCCTAGTTCGTCTGCACCATACCGAGCACACGCCAGAGTGCCGCGCCCGACACGCATGTACACGCCGCCCCTCGACCGCAGCCCGCGTCCACCGCACCGCGACGACTCCAGGAACACGCCAGACATGCCCGTTCGCCGCCCATTGCACCATAGCCACCGCTCGCCATGGAGACCGCCGCCTCTGCTGCTCAGAGCGTGTGCACCGCCCGACCGCATCCGACCGCCCCTAGTCCCGCATTTACCCCGTAGAGCACCACACGAAGACCAGCCACCGTTCCCTACCTCGAGCCACGCTGCTAGCATGTTGTGCATCCCTCGCCGGAGCCTCCCGCCCATCACTCTCGGTCGCCTCGTTGAGCTATAAATAGAGGCCACCCCAGCACAAACCACTCACACAATTCCACTCCCCTCTCCTCACTGGTCCTTCCCTACCTCTAGCCGGAGCAGCGCGAGCACTTGTTCGCCGGAATTTCACCGGAGCTGGCCGCCTCTGGCGGAGAAGGGCCCCGCTGATTTCGACCACCCCCGGAGCTACCTCAACCACCCCTGAGCTCGCCGTCGTCCACTAGTTTGTTTGCCCACCTCGCCGTTGTCGCTGGAGCCCTGGTACGCCCCCTGAGCACCCCTACCGCGCCGCTAGGGTTAGACTTCGCTGGCGACCTGTCCGTCGTCGACGACGAGCCCCAGCCGTCGATCCTAGTTCTAATCTAACGACACACAACGCCCCGTACCGCTTCGCGCATTATGAGCCGCTGATCGGTGGACCCCCCTGTCAATTGTGCCCCGCGCTGTGTAGTCTCACTGGGCCGGCCCGTTAGCGTTCCCGCGCGACCCATTTAGTTTGAATTAGGATTTTTCCATTTTAGTTTGAACCTAGTTTGAAAATCAATTCAGAGAGATCTACAAATCCAAATGGAGTGATTCAAATTTTGTTAGAAAGCTACTGAAAAGATATACCCAGGTCCGTTGGATTTAATTCAATTAGAGTTAGAGATCCCTCCTAGTAAAAATAATAAGACAGAAGCATTTGCACCTTGCAACATTTTTATAAAATCAACCATGTTAGCTTTTGAGTTGATTCCAACTCTCAAAAATCACATTTCACCATACCTATCTGAATATGTAATAATATTAGGGTTTACATGCAGTGACTTTGGACAAGTACCAAAATAATGCTATATAGGCATTTCTAGTCACTTAAATCATTAAATAATAAACTTAAACCAAAGTAATTGTGATCCAACCGTTAAATTACATTCCCACATGTTAGAATATGTGGTGATGTCATTTGTCCACATGATCCCATATTTTAAGTGGTGAATATTAAATATTATTTAACTTTCAATGAGTAGAAATTACTTTTCTAAAATAAAAAGGATAAAACTAGTAATAAAACTTGTGATGCTTGTGATGATAATAGATCATCAAATTTGTGCCTTAGAGTGCTAATTAGACTATTTAAGTATTGTTTGGTGATTGTGTACTCTGTATGTATTTATAGACGATAGTACCGACCAAGTTTTTGAGGAGGAGTTCTATCAAGAGGAGGAAGAAAACTTCAACCACTGCACTGCACAAGGCAAGGCACCATTAGCAATGCAAGCTAACACTTGCAAGTATAATGCTTAGCAAGCTAGAATTAAGCTAGATGATTGAGCAAAGATGCTTTAGGCATGCTTTGTGTATACCACCTTGACTATTACTTACCCCAAGTATTACTTTCCAAGATTTACTTCCTTTACTTTACCAAAGTCCCTTACTTGATTTGAAGGTAGCATAAATAGTATAAAACTTGACCTAGTTAGATAACTTTAGATGTCATTCTGTGGCATGAGATTGATCCCATCATTTCCACCTTAGCGAACACTCTTAACTTAGTAGTTTAGAGTAGATAAAAACTTGAGTCACTTTAGATGGGAATACTTGGTGAAAATGAATTATGAAAACCTTGGAATGATGAGTCATTCTATTGAGATGTTTTGACATGTGTTGAGAAACACAAAAGGTTTATGATGGTGAAAATGTTGAGGCATGAGCCTTAACCCTTTAAAAAATGATGGTTGGATTCGGATGCGATACCATTCCAAATTTACCGTACAACCACACTACCTGAATTGGCTAAGGCTTAGCCGGAAATTTATATGCATTAGTATTAGTTCCCTCGTGGGAGAGGTTTGAGCTGAGGCTACCTCTTAATGTTGACCACCTATGCAGTGCCCAAGATGATAGATGGTCATGGTTGGGAGGCCATGCTCATAAGAGAGGTGCTTATACTAGAGTGTGTAAAGGAAAGGTTATGTTTGATTATCTGCATACTAAGTATGATGATTCAGGGTTATCCCTGACAGATGTATCGAATCTTGTGGTGAAAGTGTACCACCTCTACAGAGTGTCAAACTATTCAAATAGCCGCGTCCCCGGTTATGGATAGTTGGAATGGCCATACTGTTTCGTTGTCAGATGTTTTCAAAATAACTTACAAAATGAATGTTGAATCTTGACTCGACCACAACAGGGTTGTGATTATAACACTAGCTTCCCAACTTAAGTGATTCTAGAACTTTATTTTAGCTTTCTTTGCTTCTGAACTCAGCTTAGGTTTCAAACTTAACTTTATAGTTAAACTTAGAGTTAGCACTTTAACTTAGAACTATATTGCTTATTAGTGGTAGTTTGCGAGTACTTGAAGAGTACTCATGGCTTTTGCCCCTGGCTATTCTCATGGCCAGACTATCAAGGAGACTACCAAGATGATGGCCAGCAGGACGGCTACGATAACTAGGACTATCTACCTTCGTCAGCATTGCCTGTGCCCCTAAAGATGGACCCCACCGCTACGCTTATCTTTTATTTCCACTTCTTGTTGTATTAAGACTGAATCATACTTCCACAACACCACTCCGAGTCCGTCAAAGCTGTATCACACTCTACCTTTAGCTCAACATTGTAAATATTTTCTTGTACCAACATGTACTGTGGTACAAACTCATAAATGGAGTTTCTTGGTTTGACGTAACGCTTGAGCACTGCGTTGAACCCTTCGCTTCTTGTTGTTGTCTGAAGGAATGGGGAAAAGGCGTGTATAAAGTGTGGCGCCCCGCTAAAGCCACTACTGGAAAATCGCTTGATGTTTTTGTCTTGTGCATCATCATGACTGCATGCTCATGTCATCATGCCACATTGCATTTGAGCATAATCATGTTATCATGCATTTGTTCACCTAAAACTATTTTCTAAAAGCCTAGTTTTGTTTTCTAAACATCCCTCTTCTTTACTTTAAATAAAACCCCGGTCTCTTGTGGATCTTTTATTTGTCTAAAGTTATTTACTAAAAGAATATTTAAAACAAAATAAATAAGCGAAATCATATTTTATAAAATCCCGGGGAGGTAGTCCGGCCGATCAGACCAGAAGCCCAACCGGCCAGATCACCTACTACCCGGCCTAGACCCAGCCCAAAACAACCCCTAGTAAACCCTAAACTAATCCTAGCTAACCCATCCCCACCTACCATGCCGTCGCCGCCACCGCCACCATCCATCGCACACAGCGCGCAAAGCACTGCACTGCCTGCAGCTTGGCCCGCTCGACATGCACGTCGCCCCAGCGACCGACCCATGACCCCGTAAACCACCGCACACCCACGCTCCCACGCGCATCCCTCCACCCTAGCCGCCACCTGTTGGCCCATGCGCGCGCCCCAACCCCGTGGTCGCCTGGCCCTACCACGATCGCGACCCGCGCCCCGCTCCTTGTCCATCCTCCCGATCGATCGGAACCAACCCCTCCTCTCTCTTCCGGCCCCACCCCCACATCGTGTTCCACACCAACCTCCCCCACCCTGCGACAACCGCCAACGCTCCCCTCCATCCCCATCGCGACCCCGACCCCTTCCGAACAAGCGCCACCGCTGGAGCCCTGCAGGCCGCCCTTCGCGAGCCTCCCTGCTGCTCGACCTTGCTCCGCGCCGTCGCAGGCGACCTCCGCCCCGCAAGCCGTCCTCCAGCGCTCCACCAACGAGCTCCTCCTCGATCCATGGCGTCGCCTGCCTCGGTAGTTGCTCGCGCACCGCCGCTTCCGGACGTCAGCGCACGTCCCTCGTCGACCTCACCTCTTCCGCCGGCCTCTATGCTCGCCTACCGCTATCGTCGCCCGTGAGCAGGCCACACCGCCCCGACCCTCTCCGTCGACCGCCCCTCCACGTCGCGAAGCCGTCCTCCTCTGCTCTATCCTGCAGGACGCCTTCCTCGACCCCCTGCATGGCTGCTCGCGCCAGCACCCTACCGCCAGCCGGGGCCTCGCAGCGACCGTTTCCTCCATCTCCGTCACCAGCAGAACACGACCCTGCCTCCTTGTTGACCCTGGGTCCCGCCGATGCCTCCGGCCGTGCAGCAGCCGCCAGCCAGCGAACTCGTCCATATCCCCTGTGCGCCTGCCTCGTCCCGCGAGCCCGACCTCCACCGGTCCTGTGCGTCGCGCCTACCGTCTGTCGGTGTGTACCCAGGAAGCCCGCGCCCCTGTATCCTTCTGCAAGTGTGTCTTCCGTCTTGACTAACAGTTGTTGTCAGACGGTGTGACCGTGTTGTGGTGTTTTGAGTGTAGTGGTGCATAGACGATGTATGTGGTGGGGTGAAGTGAAGATGGCCTTGTTGTGCTGCCACGAATCAAGACCTTCTGGCGGACGAGAACGAGATGTTGGACAAGGGCATCAGTGTCGTCGACAAGATCTTCCGAAGACCAACTATGCGGAACCTGAAGATCCATCGGACCCGAAGGTCGAACCCTGGCACGTTTTCCTTCCTCTTAGAAGACTGAAGACCCGAACCCCGGATCCGACGGCCGAGACCCCAAACCAAGATCCGAAGACCGAATCAAACCTCTCGTACCCCTGAGGCCCAAGATCATCGATCCGCATGTGTGACCCCGATCCGAGCCCCTATTTTACAAATCCCATCTATATAAATTGTGCATATTAAATTATTCATACTCGCATACATATTGTGGTTGTTTGGGGTATTTAGACTATTCACCTAAAGTAAATATGGAGACCATATGTGGGCAAATCTAGTCTTATATCGCCTCCATTTAAATTTGCGTAGCGAACCGATGCCATGTTTTGTCTTGTTAAGCCAACATTTAAATTGCGGGGTACCTAAACAACATGAACCTATTAATTCATTGTTGGAACCCTGGTTCCGCTTAATATTGCCTAGTCGCATCACATTTTTGCCATGTCATGCATCATACATGCATCATGCTCGATCTTCTGCCGTAGTATTAAATATTGCATCCGGTGTTTCTTCTAGTGTTTGATTCTTCGCGGATTAGGCCGATGAGTGGATGCGAGTATCGGCATGTTCTCCGGATATGATCCTTCGGCAGTGTTTCCCAGGCGAGCATTCTTCCCCTTTCTACCTATTTTGCATTTGTAGTCTTTATTTCCTCTTGTTGATCTATTGCTATCTGTGTCGCGATGCTTTAGTGTTCCGTACCAGATATATTCCGTGCAGCCTTTATATTACCTTGGACACCTCCTATTACCTGTTGTTTGGTAGATAGATGGTCTTGCGAGTCGTAGTTGCTTGCTCAGGTGCTGCTTCGGGTTGTTGTTCCACTGTTATTGGAATGTTGGCACATGCTTAATGGTGGAGATGATCATGACTTTAAATAAAACTATTAAATTGCTGGGATCACTAATGAAAGAGGCACCGGTGGGCAATATATGTTATTTGGTTTCTCATCTCCACTTATGTCCCGTAGGCCCCGAGTACTTGATACCTGTTCCTTGACTATTCGCACTATCCACATACGGGAGACTTTATGGACCCCCCTTAGCCAGAGCTTGATTCATTTCTTATTTCTTGGGGCCACAAACTAGTTTGGGGATTTATTACTATCATGTACTTATGCCATGCTTTACTGCTTTATCTACGATTGTGCGTGGAGCACCTGTACTGTTTTGGATCGTGACACGTTTTCGCTGTATCGACAAGCCCAGTCACACTGTCGGGTTCCTAGTCGTTTACCGCCGTCTACACAAACCCTGGGTCCGTCTTGGAGCCGGCCAACTTCGTCGCGGGTAGCTTAGTGGGGTGGCCCCCTGAAATGATTTATGAATCCTGTGATTGCTTTGTCGTGAAAGCCTCGTTGGGTTTTGATTTGGTTTTTCCGAGGTTGATCGTGTGTGTGTTGCTATTTGTGCACCCCTGCATTGTAAATCTTTCTGAAAGTCGTGTCCGTGGTTATGGACGACTTGGAGCACAGTATCTCGATCATAGACAAGCATAACTAAAGTAGTGCTATAAATTTGACTTGATATGTGACTAGTAATCATCTTCACTACAATGGAATGGATAATAAAAGTGCCAACAACTGGTGGAACTGGGGTGTATCGTGTCATGTTATACCTGCCTAGTAAGTATGGCAACTCCAATGGAATGAAATAAAAGTGCCAACAACTTCTGGGTTTGGGATGGCACATGCTAATTGTATCTGACTAGTAAGTACTGCAAGTACAACTGAATGATTAACTAAAACTGCTCACTACTTATGCTATCAGGATGACTCATGATATCTATATATCTGACTAGTAAGTGCTACAGCTATAATGGAATGAATAAAACTGCCAACTGTGTGAGTTCCTCGGCTTGACTTCCTCGTTTGGTCTCGAGGGGGAAATACCAGGATGGGTATGCTTGGTGTTAGTATAAGGTTGGTTCCAGATAGGTCTTTCGTATCCCTCTCTAATAGCCGACAGTTGTATTGAGTCTCTATAGGTTGTTCAGTGCTGCTGCGCTGCCGCTTCAGTCCACCATACCTATGTAGGTGAGAGCCGCCGAATTCTAGCCTCGCCGTGTACTGGCCTCAGTACTGACGCTCCTCTTTTTCCTTTGCCCTTTGTCGGCACCCCTTTTGTTTTAGCAGGTTAAGTTCGACGTCGTTAGCAGGGTTACCATTCTGGCTTGGCCTGGGCAGGGTTATGGACGCCATTGGTTATTCTTCAGGGCTCTTAGCCCCATTTGCATCTTATCCGTACTCGTATGTTGTATCGTTTTCAAGGTGATTTGGATCTTTGTATTGTATATCTGTATTCTTGACTCTTGGAGTCGTGTTATATATAAATTTGTTCTGTGGGTCCCATCGAGGACAGTTGTGTAATGGTATTACTTTGTTTTCCACCCGCACGAAAGTGCCTGGTGGCCGTCCTTGAATCGTTTCTTTGTGGGTTTGGCGGGAAGCGCTAAAACTTCCATAGGCTGATTCGAGGGTGTTACATAAAGTATGCTGGTACCCAAACTTTTCTTTGTTCCGATAGTGAAAACAGATCCACATTGTCACAAACATTATGAGTATGGTCATATGCATCCAAGCCTCCTCAAATTCATCCGGTGACAAGCTGTTGTTCACACATGCATTGAAAGCGTCAAGCAACTCTAGATGGTTGTCCATGAATGTCCATATTTTCTCAGTTCCATTCTGGTTGACGTGCCATCTGAAATTCTTGTGAGTTGCATCTGGGAAAACAACACTTATAGCACCACCCATAGTAGCGTCTTGATCTGTTATTATATTTTTTGGTGCTAAGCCGTCCATTTCCAGTTTGAACATTTTAAAGCTCCACACAAAGTTGTCCTTTAGCTCTCGACGCACGAACCCGCATCCAAACTGAAGCGATAGTCCATGGTTATTTATCCCAATAAATGGAGTGCATGGTAGTTTATATCGGTTCTTTAGGTAGGTAGTGTCGAATGATATGCAATCATTGTATCCAGACTTGTATGCTCTTCGTGATGCCCCGTCAACCCAAAACAGTTTGTCAATCCTGTCATGTTCATCAAGTCTAAATTTGTAGAAGAAATCTGAATCTTCTACCTTCATCTTTTCGAAGTATGCCAAGGTGTCTTGCATGTTGTGGTGATTGTTTTCACTACGAAAAGAAGCCCTTAGGTTCGCCATGTCCTTTCTATGTATGGCATATCATTCAGACTGCCATAGAAACTTGCCATTAGTTGCATCTGCCGGCATGTTTCGATGTTGCATGCATCGAGCATCCTCAAGAACACATTTTCTTCTGCTGGTATGTTCCGGTGCGAACGCAAGAACGTTGTTAATGAAGGTTTTATTATCAGGGGATGGTTATGTTCATCCGATGAATGCTGAATATACCACCATGCATCCTTCCTCTTGACATATAAGTGTGTTGTGCACCCTGTCATTGGATGTGTATTTTTTTCATTTTCTTGACACAAGATTTTGGGTTCTATGTGTCTTCCTTCTCTTTGTGAGGTTTAACAGCTTTTGTGCACACAAGATACGCCTTGTTTAGCTCATTTCTTACGTCTTTTCATGACCAATGTATCCTTATTCCGAAACCCTTCCTCTGTGAATATGCCCTATAGTGTTCTCTAGCTGATTCAAAACTATCAAAGCGCATTCCATCTGTTGGTGGTTGTGGTGTGGAATGTACTTCATCTTTGGCATCATTGTGTGCATTATTCTCCCCATCCTCATTTCAATCTACTGTTTGTACTATTGTTTCTTCGATTGTGCCACCCGTGGTTGTTTCTTGCGCAGCTTGTTCAACTATAGTATACATGCAGTCATTGTCACTATGTTCTTTAGTTTTGGGCATCACCTGTTATACAAATAAACACAAGTTACCATTTCTGTTTTTTGCAGGAATGGGTAACCACAATGAAAAGACATGGATAACAGAAGATAAAATTCATTGGTAACTTATCCCTACCTAGCGGGTAACCTTTTAGGATAGCATGTATTTATTTCGTTGATATGTTGGTTGTCTTTGAATGGCAAGTCACACACAACACTTTTTTATAAAATGTAGTGTTGATATTTGTGTTAAAGTCTACATAAAATCTTTGGTAACTATAGTGCTAGCTATGTGTATAACTTGAATCTATCTGTCTGGATAACTTCTTAATAAAATGGGTGATAACTTGTATTTATATTCATGGATAACTGATGTATAAAATGGTAGATTAGTTATTCTATATTTTTCTTTTTTTGCAGGAATGGGTAAATATAATGAAAAGTCATGGATAACAGATGTTCTAATAAGTGGGTAACTTTTTAAACTAGCAAGTTATCATAAACATAATAACTGTATTTCTAATGTTTAATCACACATAACACTTATGGAGAATTTGTAGTGTTTATATTGTTGTTAAATTCTACATGTAGCATGGGTAACTATAGTGCTAGCTATGTGGATAACTTGCACCTACGTGCCTGGATAATTGTTGAATTAAATGGTTGATAACTTGAGTAATATCACATGGATAACTAATTTAAAAACTTGTGGATAAGTTGTACTCATATGCCTGGATAACTCCTACTAATAAGAAAGGATAACTGTAGTTTTAAGTAGTGGATAACTTCTACTCATGTGCATGGATAACTTGCACTCATATGCATGGATAAGTTATACATATAAGCTTGAATAATTATAATTATAGCTAGTATATAACTTATACTCATATGCATGGATAACTGTATTTTAGCTAGTGGATAACTTTGTACTGATATGCATGGATAACTATAGTTTTAGCTAGTGGATAACTTGTTCTGATATGCCTGGATAATTGTAGTATTAGGTAGTGGATAACTTGTACTCATATGCCTGGATAACTTCTGTTTACATACTGCTGGATAAGTTGATTGCATACCTTCATTCATAACTTGCACAATTGTGTGTGAAACATCAGCATGCTCCTCTTCGTCTATTTCTTGATGTGCTTCCGCATTAAGGTCAATATCCATGGATTCACAGCTGTTCAACCAAAATATTCATCATGCCAGAATCTAGGATGAAGCAATAATAGGATGTCATGTCTATTTAGTTGTTAGTTATCCTAAATTAGTTGTTTGTAATGCATGGATCAACATATACTGTAACTAAATCTCAAGATGATTGATTTCTAGTTCGAACAAGATTGGACATATCTCAGATGCAAAATTGAGTACTACATTACACTAGTGCACACCCCTCCCCCCCCCCCTCTAACAGCGGTTGTAGAACCGCTGTTGAGGGTTCGGTGTTAGAGGGGCTCCCCCTTTAACACCGGTTCTTATACGAACCGGTGTTAAAGGGTGGCGCACGTGGGGCTGCCGCAGGGCTCAGGCGCCCCCCCCTTTAACACCGGTTCGTAACACGAACCGGTGTTAAAGGTTCTGTGCCGCGGCAGGAAAAAGAGATAAATCTCTGCCGCGGCAGGAAAACGGCCTAAATCTCTGCCGCGGCAGAGTTCTGCCCCTGCCCCGTTCTGGGCGTATTTCTGCGGCGCGGCGGGGACTGGGAGGGGGAGGGGGAATCGATCGGGAGCGGTATACACATACATCATCATCGGTACATACGAGTACATGAATAATTAAGCAACTATTATTATACACAACATCGTCATTGTGTGGTATTCTCCGTAAACGTTGAAGCATCAAGTACAAGACAAACACATTCAAGCATATATACAACATTCATTTTGGTGGATATATAAAGAGTTCTCCGCCAGGCGTGACGACCTCATCAAGTATGAACCCCGCCAATTCCTCTTGAATGGCTCGTATGCGGTCAAATGGTAGGAGTTGGTCCCGCATCCGTTCGATCTGAATATATATGAAGAATGGGGTCAATATATATATAAGAGTAAAACTCAACACAATTGATGGTAATAAAATAATGTTGTGTACTTTGTTTACTTACTCTAAGTTGTTCTAGTGCGGCTTGGCCCGTCGCACATATCGTGTTGCGAATGAACTCGCAAACATAGTACCCACATAAGTTATTGCCGTGTCCCTGATGCGCGCACTTTACGAGAATAGAGAGTTCAATCAAAATAATAATCAATAAAGCATGATATAATGGAATTGGAAGCAGAATCAAAGAGATATGCAGACCTAGCTAGCTAGTATTACTTACATTTTGGTCTACAAATTTTAGTTCTTCTGACCATTCACCCACGGCCCTGCCCATGAACCTTTTCCAAACCCTGTCCGGCAAAGAAAATGGATAAATGAGTAATTAATTACTTGTTGTCACGAAAGTTGCCGATCTAGTGCGATAATATGATTAAAATTACCTCTGGAGCATCTCTCTAAAGTCTGCCCATAGCTCTTTTTCTTTTCGTAACGAGTCCATGACAAGGACTTTTCCTGAGTCAGGTTGAATGACTAGCAGAATAAAGTGGAACCTACACACGCATAACTCATCATCAGTTACACTTAACATCGAGTAAGCCGAAACAGAATGTGTACAAGAGAGGGTAACAGTACTCACGAGAAGTTGTAAGGCAATAGTATTTCCCTTTTGGTTTGTTGTCTCAGTAAAGACCTTAGCAATAAATCTTCTGTTTGCCCGGGTTTGGTTCTTACCACTTCTTCATGAACTCTATTTGGGTTAACGAACCCAATGTCAAAAGGTCCTCCTTTCATGCATTCCATAAACTTTTTCCTTCATAATAGTATATACATATATGGTGAGCATATATATATACATGCAATTAATGAAGTGAATAAGATAAGATAGAAAATACAGAAATAGTACTTACACACAATAAAGACTGATGGCAGCTTTGTCGAGTTCCTTCTGATTGAATAGAAAATGCAAGTCTTGAATGTTGAAGTCGATCTCGTCGTCTCCGCACAAGAAAATCTCATCTCTTATATGCGCCGTGATCCATTCTTCCTTTCTCGTCTTGCAGAAATCAAGGTACCACTTGTGCAATCTTCGCATCTTTGTTGGTATATTCTTGAGCTCCTCTTTCTTGACGAGATTCTTCCCATACTTCCATGGCTGTATGGGGTTGGCATCGCATTTGGGCAAGTTGTCTCCCATGATGTTCAAGTATGCAATGTAAGTCATCCCCATCTCATTGGCCTTTCTTTGTAGCTCTGCCTCGTAATCATTTACGGGAGGAGCGTCCCGTGTGTCGAACACTTGGAGCGGGGCGCATGATTGGTTTTCCTGCTCTCCGAGCATGGGAACTATTTTCTGGGGTGCCGCACGACTGCTACTTCCAGTCTCCCTACGGCGCCTTGCATCCGCCTTAAAAATCTGGCGCTCGTAGTCCAGCACAAGTGGGGTTTCAGGTTTCAAAAGATTTTTGTAAAACTTCTCCACCACCGCCGGATCTATTTTCTCCTTTGGCTCGGCCTGTCTAGGTGCAAAGAATTTCTTGACCTCTTCTTTCGAGATCCTATTGGTCTCCTCGTCGCTGCGATTCCACGGTAAAACCGGCAATGGCTTGTCGGAAGGCTGCGGGACGTAGTTTTTTGAATTCTTTGGCGTACGGTTTCCTGCGGATTTCTTTGTGGTAGTGCTAGTGATGCTCTTCGTGGCAGTGCTCTTCCACTTACGCTGAGGAGATGGCTGAAGTGCCGGAGATGGCTGACGGGCAGGAGATGGCTGGCGCGCCGGAGATGGCTGCCGCGCAGGAGATGGCTGAAGCGCCGGAGATGGCTGCCGCGTAGGAGATGGCTGAAGCGGCTCAGACTGCTGACGCTGCAGAGACGGCGGGGGTGCCAGTGGCCTCCAATTTGGAAGCACGATGTGTTCCTTCTTCCAAAGAATGGTTGTTTTCACTGCAAATTTGAGTTTAGTTTCCCCTTCACCTGTAGCATGGTCAAGCTGTGCTTCCTCATATTCCTTCACAACCTCATCAACCCCGACAATAGCATAGCCATCTGGAATCGGTCGGCAGTGGTAAGTTCCACCAGCTACAGGAGGTAAGGCATAGCCGACAGCCACCTTAATGGATAAGCCCATTAATCTCACATGTAGCTCAGCGTGTTTGCTCTCCGTGATCTCATCCACGGGGTATCGAGGACCCGCCATTTCAAGTGTGGGCTGCACGTTCTCCGTGGAAGCCACGCTGCTTTTCCGCGCAGAGTCTGGGCCGCCGGCAGATTCCAATGCAGGATCTTCGTGCCGCTGAGATGGGCCGGTAGGTTGATGGCTCTGTTGTGCATTCACTTGCGCCTGCAGCTCCACAAGTGCATGTTCTATCTGTGTCATCCGCTCTGTACGCTCTTTTTCTTTTCTGCCGCACCATCTGTAAAAGTCGCTCCACTCGGCAAACCCATCCTTCCACGTCATACCCCCTGTGCCTCGTGCATGTCCAGGGTGTTCTTTTTTACCGATGGCGCGTGTGAGCTGGTCATTCTCTCTATCGGGATGGAAGGTCCTGGCGGCCGTTTCCTCGTATGCCGTGATGAGTTCAGTGACGGGTTTGGCAAGGAGGGTTGGGAAGATACACAATCCTGTTTCTGGGTCCAACCTTGCCCCGATTTCGTAGAACCAAGTCTTTGCACGTAGGTCCCACCCATGTGTCTGGGGTGTGATCCCTCTGTCACGTAGGGCCTTCTCAGCTTCCTCCCACTTAGGCCTCTGAGATATGTAGCCACCTGACCCTGTCCTCTGGTGATATTCCTTCTTCTGGGCATTTAGCGTATTGGTTTCTGACCTCTTTGTAGCTATAGCACCTCCCTTGTATGCCACAAATTCGCGCCAGTGAGGTCTTATCTTCGCATAATATGCGTCTTCGAAATCTGGAGTCTCGCGAGCTTTGACAAATTTGTTCAATTTTGTCTTCCAGTTGCGGAAAGCGTCAGCCATCTTCTTTAGAGTCCACTCTTTGACCTTTTCCTTTATAACCGGTTTGTTTTCATCCTCCTATGGCGGAAGGGTGAAATTTACCAACAGCGAATTCCAAAGCGTTTCTTTGGATCTTTCATCAACAAAGGTACTGTCGCCCTTCTTTGGCTTATTCCAATATTCAATTATGATTAGAATTTGGTCCCTAACAAGAACTCCAGCCTGACGTACAAATTTGTCTGCGGCCTTCTTGGGCTCCATCGGCCTGCCATCAACACGGACTGCTTCGATCGTGAACTTTGCACGATCTTTCAACCGATGGCTCGCGCCTCGCTTGCTCTTTTTCGTAGAAGAAGATGGTTGCTGGCTGGCCGATCCAGAGGGCTAAAACAAGAAAGAAGCGTTAATTAATACATGTAGAAGAAGATTGTTGGTGGAAGTCAGCAGAGGCTTAATCAATGCATATACCTCGCCGGACTTTGTAATCACTAAATTGCGTTCACCGGAGTCTTCATCTTCTCCATGACTACTTGAGCTGTCATCATGTCCCTCCAAGTTCAGATATTGTGAGGTGTCCTCATCGATAATGTTCTCCATTATTTCTTCTTCTTCAAGGTTTCTACTAAGTGGATCCATAGTTTCTAAAACAATAATATTATCTAGAGTAAGAGAGGAAACATTCAAGTGGACTTGGATTCATACACAAATATACATATTATTCATACAAAAATACAAAAACAAATAGACAAATGAAATTAAAACCCTAAGGATGCTTGATCATTTTAAACGAGTTCCGAGGGGTCCAAACCCTAATTCGGAGAAATCCCGGATGCATATGAGAGGGGCTAGCTACAGTGGCTGACCGGAGGATGCTCCAGAAAGCGGTGGCTGGCGGCGCTAGAGAGCGACCTAGGGCGCGCGAGGTAGCGGGTTCGCCTCAACGTGATGCGGTCTACCTAAAACGGTCGGCGCCACTACCTAGGGGTCACCAGAGCGACGTTAACGACGACGGCCAGCGACGGCGCTTGCAGAGCAGCGAGGTGATGACCCTAAACTAATACTAACTATAAAATACACTAAATAACCCTAAACTAAATACACTAAACTACACTAAATAAATAACCCTAAACTAAATAACCCTAAACTAAATAAACCCTAAACTAATAACCCTAAACTAAATAAACCCTAAACTAATACTAACACTAAACTACTAATACTAACACCAAATAAACCTTACAGACTAAATAAACCCTAAACTAATACTAACACTAAACTACTAATACTAGCACTAAATAAACCTTGCAGACTAAATAAACCCTAAACTAATACTAACACTAAACTAATACTAACCCTAAACCTTGCAGAGCGGCGGCGACGGGGGTGGCGGCCGACGCGGGCGCGCGCGGTGGCGGACGGTGCTGGCGTGGCGGGGGGCGTCGACTGCGACGACGACGGCTAGCGCGCGGGGAGGGGGGCGACGGCGCTCCCGCGGGATGGCGACGGCGAGGGCTGGACGGCGACGGCTGGACGGCGCGCGCTTTCGATCTGGCTAGAGGGAAGAAGGAAGGGGATGGCGCGCGTTATACCCCCCCCCCCTTTAACACCGGTTCGTGGCTGTAACCAGTGTGTGCATGCATTGTATCCCTTGTTTGTCTGCCCTGAAATGTTACTAAGAGCAGGCCAATCATTGATGGTTACGAAAAGCAATGCTCGTAGATCAAATGGCTCCCCTTTGTGCTCATCCCACATACGTACACCTGGTTTGGCCCACAGCTGTAAAAGTTCTTCAACTAATGGCCTTAGGTACACATCAATGTCGTTGCCGGGTTGCCTCGGGCCTTGGATGAGCACTGGCATGATAATGAACTTCCTCTTCATACACAACCAAGGAGGAAGGTTATAGATACATAGAGTCACAGGCCAGGTGCTGTGACTGTAGCTCTGCTCACCAAAAGGATTCATGCCATCTGTACTTAGACCAAACCTTAAGTTCCTTGCATCACGTGCGAAGTCCGGGTACTCTCGCTCGACTTTTCTCCACTGTGACCCATCAGCGGGGTGTCTCAACATCGCGTCTTTCTTACGGTCTTCCATGTGCCATCGCAACAACTTGACATGCTCTTTATTTCTGAAGAGACGTTTTAACCGTGGTATTATAGGAGCATACCACATAACCTTGGCAGGAACCTTCTTCCTAGGGGCCTCGCCCTCAACTTCGCCAGGATCGTCTCGTCTGATCTTATACCGAAGTGCAGTGCATACCGGGCATGCATCCAAATTCTCGTACTTCTCACCGCGGTAGAGGATGCAGTCATTAATGCAGGCATGTATCTTCTACACGTCTAATCCTAGAGGGCAGACAACCTTCTTTGCTTGGTATGTACTGTCGGGCATCTCATTATTTCTTGGAAGAAGATTCTTCATTTTTACCAACAACTTTGAAAATGCGCTGTCAGTCACACCGTTCTCTGCCTTCCATTGCAGCAAATCTAGTGTGGTACCTAGCTTTTTGTGGCCATCTTCGCAAGTTGGGTACAACAATGTTTTGTGATCCTTTAACATCTGCTCCAGCTTCTCCTTCTCCTTTTAAGTTTCACATTCTTCCTTTGCATCAGTAATGGCCCGACCAAGATCGTCATCAGCGGGCCCATCTGCTACCTCTTGATCTTCATTATCTACCCCCGTTGCAGTATCATCATATTCAGGATACATATTATGATAGTTATCATCATCCTCTTCTTCTTCGTTGTCTTCCATCACAACCCCTTTTTCTCCATGCTTGGTCCAACAATTATAGCTGGGCATGAAACCGGATCGAAGCAGGTGGGCGTGAATGGTTCTGGTATTTGAGTAGTCATTCTTGTTCTGACAGTGAACACACGGACAGCACATAAAACCATTGTGACCACGGTTTGCATTAGCCACAACGATGAAATTTTGGAGGCCCGTAATGTACTCGGAAGTGCGGCGGTCACCGTACATCCATTGCCGGTTCATCTGCATTAATATATAGTATATATGAAAAAATAATAGGGAGATGACCATTTATATATATACTACATCAATGACACATGAAAGGATAGTTGCCGACCTCGGCCGAGAAGGAAAGAGCAACGAGAAAACTTATTTTGAGCTCTCAGGCATTTCACCGAACACCTCTTGTGCATACGAAAAAAACACAAACTAGCACACTTCACACCTCTTGCTAGGCTCCAAAATGAGATAGTGAAAAAATGGAAGAGTGGGGTGTGGGCTGCGGTGTCTTATATAGCCCCCCCTGGCCTTTAACACCGGTTCGTGGCTTGAACCGGTGTTAAAGGGGGGCTCCTTTTTGCTGCACGGGCCACGCTAGTACAGGCCCCCCCTTTAACACCGGTTCGTAGAAGAACTGGTGTTAAAGCCCATTTCCAGGCTCAACCAAAGGCCTCGTTTCCACTAGTGTTAGTTGTAGATGCCGTGTTTTCGTTTAGATTCATGTTGTGCAGCAGTATATTGTCATCTTGAGAACCATATAGAGAATTTGCTACCAAAATTTTGGTGAATTGAAGGTTTTTCCTTGATTTGAGAAGTACCTGCTATTTTTTGCTGTGTGTTCCTGATTTTACTTTTTAGGAGCAGGGCGATGTAAATCAAGGTTAGCATCAATGGCGATCTTGGCTAGAGGATGAAGGCGATATAGACATGTGCGGAATCGGGGGAGGGGGATAGCGCTAGATCTTGGGGGATTTCGGTTTCGGTTTTGGATTTGGATTTTTGCTTGGAGAGGTAGATGATCCCAATTTTGGGGGGAAAAGCTAGCTTTCTCTTTTTGGGCCTGGTCACGCGTCCGGGGTGGGAAGGGACGGGGCGCGGCGATGAGGGATCACGGGTCAGAAACGCCCGCCAGAATCGCGCTATTTCAGAGCATCCGCCGGGTAGCAACGTCCAAAGAATATTGGTATTCCGTTTTCCGCCAGATACGTTTCGTCGCTTCGTCCAGCAACCCCGTCTCTTCGTCCGCCCTCCCGAAGACCATGCCTTGCGGAAGAAACGTATCCCTCAGTCAATCCACCCACGCCGCCTGAAACCACCCTTGCTACCCTGCTGGCCCACGCGCGCACGCCCACACGTCGGACCTTCATTTTTCCCTCACGGCTGCACCCATGCGAAACAAGGATGCGCTACCCATGCCGGAGCACCTCTTCACGGGGAGTAAAAGGATCCAGCAACCACGAAATAGATAAGGAGGATTTAGTCCACCTCTCGCGGCCTGGGAGGCTTGGCTTCACCGCTCACGCAGCCACCACGAGCCATGCATTATCTCTCCGGTGACCGCACGCTGGACATTGTTGCTGAGGCAGATGCAGTAGCTGCAGGGCCGACTCTCTGATTGCTTCCGCCCGTGGAGCTGTTGCCTGCAATTCTAGATCGTTGAGATATGCGGGAGCTAATTAAAATCAGCAAGGTAATCCTTATATGTTCCATGGGCACGTTGAGCTCACGATGCCTCTGTGCACGGTTTTTCAGGGATGATGAGGAGCGTGATGCCATGTGAGAGCAGTAGCATAAGATCGTTGCCAGAAGATGTACTCCCTCCCTCTGCTCGGAGCTCGGCAGCCTCTTTCTAATGCTGCGCGGTGCTTTCTGTCTTCTTCCTCTGATCGGCCGGCTTGCTTAGTTCTGTTAGATAGAGTAAGGCTTGAGGAATTTTGGTGCATGAATTTACAGCTTTGTGTTTAGGTACTTCTCTTGATTGTAAGGTCTGGTTAATTATAATATTCCTGCTCTGCATGATTCCTTCAGTCTTAGCATAGCCTCACCCATGATCTCTCAAGTAGGCATTGTATGATCGTTTTCACGTTGTTGCTGCCATGTAAAAACAGAGTCCTTATAAGGGTTTGCTCAGATTTCCTGTTGCTGCCATGTAAAAACAGAGGCCTTCGAAGGTTTTGGTCCGATTTGATCTGACATTGAAATCTCCAGGTACATACACAGGGCATGACATCACAAGATATCTCAAGCTTTATAATAGCTCCACTAGTTCAGAATCTTACCGAACTTTATATATCATGTATTTAGAGTAACATTCGTGTTCAAGCGTTTGGTTGTTTATTTGTTTGCTCAAAAACGGTAAAGTTCTACTGTAGAATAGTACTGAATTTTGCAAGCCCTGATTATATCGCTTAGTGAACCTCAAGTTTCAGAAAATGAAAAGGGTTCTGGTTGTGGATGGCCACCATTACTACTATAAATCATTTTATACTGTTTGTATATACACTTCAATTACTATCTTGATTGATGCAGCCAGCAAAATGAAAAGAGTGTTGATGATAGTAGTGAAGAAAGCTTTTATGAAAGATAAAAGGTTGGACGTCCAATATTCTTATCATCGGGATTGTGAAGGAGATCAATGTAATTTAACTTTTTTGTTCCTTTTTTATTTTGTTACTTTTTGTACAGTTACAACTAATAGACTAATGGTGTAATAAAGTAGGGCTCAGGTGCAGGTCGGACCAAGCAGTCACGAGAGAAAAGAAATGGACGTGGTTGGAGCATTGATTAAATGGGATGCAGAAGCTCAAGCTCACATTGCGAAGCATCGCATCGGTTATGCCTCCTTTGTTTGCAAAGTTTGTTTTGGTCCTATGTCTGGCTTAATGCTCTCGTTATTCATATCCACACTAGGAATCACTTTACCGGTCAATTTTTTGACTGGTCTCCCTGATTTTGCTGTTATCAAAGTGAAAGTCGTGATAAGTAAAATGTTCATTCCTTGATCTTGTAAGACTGAAGTATGAAAATGTCAAGAATGTACAAGATGAACACATGAATATAATGTGTTGGATCTCCTAATTGTGTATGCAGCTACAACAAGATATGTCACACGAAATGGTTCACTTAGCATGCAGGTTAAAGGAAAGTAGTCTGTTAATGAACCAATACGTGCAAGATGCAGAGAAGGTAAGATTTTCTTTCTATTTTGGTATTGTTTCTTCTATGGACCCGGTTCCCTTCGTCCTAGATTTTTACTGAAATTTATTAATTATTCCTGATGCAGATCCTTGTTGATAGCACTGAGAGAGCTAGGGAGCATAGCTTGGCGAGCACCGGGCGTGCCGCCCGCATCTGCGCGAGACTGGGAGGTCTACTCACTGTCCTCAGAAGACCACCTGCTTCAGTGGTTGCTCCTCCTTATGATGACGTGCCTGTTTCTTCTGGTAGTTCTACTCATATGGGTCACCTGATGTTGCCATGGCTGTTAACATATTGACGTAGTCTTCCTGTACACGTTAGGATCCATACTCATTAAACTGCCATTAAGCTAATCTGATCTTGCCTCCCGTGTTTAGAGGAAACGATCCGTGTCAGCCTGGAAGGAGTGGTTGATGCAGGTTCTCGGGATCAATTCTTCCGCGGGCGTCTGGTCCGCCTTGGCTAGCATGTATGCTGCCCAATCCAAGGCTCGTGTCAACCTTCTCCGCATCAAGCTTAGTCAGACGCGGAAGAACGAGCTGTCCGCTGCCGAGTACTACGGCAAGATGAAGAGCTTCGCCGACCAGATGGCGGCAGCCTGCCGGCTGATCGACGACGATGAACTGATCGGCTACATCATGGCCAGCCTTAATGAGGAGTACAACTCTCTCAACGCGGCGACGACCGTCTCCAACATGAAGCTCAACGAGTTCTACTCCTATCTGCTCCTCACCGAGCAGACGCTCGAGCAGCAAGCTCGGGTGCGGCAGTTCAGCGTTGCTGCTAACACTGCCGCTCGTGGGTACCGTGGTGGGTACCAACCTGGTGGATACAGTGGGTACGGCGGCCACCAATATGGAAACTAGCGGAACGGAACGGCGGCTACAACAATGGTGGCGGTGGTGGCTACAACAATGGCGGCGGCCGCCGCTACTCTGGCCAAGGAGGAGGAAGCGGTGGCGGTAATTACCACGATGACCGCCAGAACCAGAACAAGGGTAGCAGCAAGAAGAGCAAGCGCAATGGCCCCAAGTGCCAGATCTGCAAGATTGCAGGACACACAGCCATGCAGTGCAGAACCGCTTCAACCACTCCTTTCAGGCTGACGATGGAGAGCACGTTGCTGTCTTCACCAACTTCAACAACAACACCAGCTTCGACAACGAACCTGTGTGGTTCACTGACACGGGTGCCACCGACCGCATTACTGGCGAACTCGACCATCTCACTGTCCGTGACAAGTATCATGGACGTGATCAAGTTCAGACACTGAACTGTTGGTTATTAAACATATAGGGCAATCATCTATTCAAACCTCTGATAAACCTCTCTTTTTGAATCAAGTTCCGAACGTTCCTGCTGCCACTATGAATCTTGCTTCCGTACATTGTTTAACATCTGATAATAATGTGAAGGGGGTCTTCATCGAGGGGAATGTCATCCTTTATATTTAGGGTTTAGGGTTTAGGGTTTAGGTTCCGACGCATGTCATCCTTCACGTTCCGACGCATCTGTCCAAAAAGTTGTGCAAGACTAATTCCAGTCGGACTCATGCCAGACTTTGATAATGTCTTGTCAGATCTTACTACGTACGAGCGGTGAAGATCGAGAGTTTGTCATGTCGTTCTTTTGTAGGAGTAGCAATACACACGTTAAAACTTGGGATTCGTGACCGATTAGTCGCCAACACAGCAGTTAGCTAAGGCGATCGACCTTCTTCTGTTGGGCTAGTTCACAGAGTCGTAAAGCAGTTTAGTTGTTGTATTCACACGAGATGATAAGATGCTGGTAACCACATGTGTCAGTAAGGAGCGCTATGCTCTAGGAGAGTGACATGAGCTTGCTTCCTGTCGATACCACGGCAGCTCGGTTGTTGAATTCAAATGGAGTCGTACCGTATATGGTACTACGCTCACATGAGATGATAAAAATGATGACGAGTGGTAAATCAAGTCCGCTAGCTATCTTGTGAAATAATTGCCCGGCAACCAGCGCAGCCAACCACACGATTGTATTCTACGAAGAAACAAGTCCCTACGACCTTGAGCTGTGTATGTAAGTCCTGCAGCTCCGTCAGCTCACGATGCTGCAACATCGCCCTTAATCCACATTTTGGAGCTATAGCTGTGCTTCGTGTGTCGATCCACCAACCCATGTCCACGCCCCTCAGGACTAACGGTCCGACCCAAACAGCAACCCAAGATGCCCATTTCTGTCCCGATGGGTCAGGCCTCACAGGCATTTGGGTCGTGGTCCGACCCGTTTGACCAACCGCGCCTAGCGGCACGACGTATATGTCCGCGCTTGCTAAATAGGCCATCACTGTGGCCACTGGCGCTGGTGCCAGTGTATTTTCAGTGTGTTACCATCGTCCCGCCGTTTTCTACCTTTCTTTCCCGCCGCTTCCCACCTGTTCTGGGTTTCCAGCCGCATCCAGGCGAAGCCATAAGAAGAGGAGATCCAGCCAAGATAGATACAACTAGAAATCCCTCACAAACCACCATGCCTAGTTGTCGGCGTCGTGGCAGTAGCATTCGCAACCGCGACAGAGAAGACCCGTCGTTACCGCCGGACCCGCAGAAGTCACTGGACGTGTTGACACTCTCCTACTTACATGCTGGGGGTTATTTGGCAAATGTCAATGTGCCAATCAACAAGAAGCGTAAGCTTGGACCAAAAACCATGGATTGCGCGCGTCTTTCTTGGCTATGCTTCTCGCAACATTGCTTATAGATTTTTGTGGTAAAATCTGAAGTGGACGACATGAGTGTCGGTACCATTTTGAATGAAGAGATGCTACATTTTTTGAGGATATATTTCCTATCAGAGATATGCCTAGCATATCTAATAAGAAATATGATCTGATTTCTGAACCTGAAACTTCCATCGAAACTAATGAACAATCAGATGTTGAGAGTTCAGATTCGGATGAGGATGACAATGAAGCTCCCATAAAGAGCGAGAGACAAACGATAGCAAGATCTTTGGTAATGATTTTATTGTGTACCTAGTGGATGACACTCCCACTGCTATTTCAGAAGCTTTTGCATCTTTGGATGCAAACTACTGAAAAGCGGTTCAAAGCAAGATGGACTCCATCTTGCCAAATGGAACGTGAGAGATATCCAAACATCCGTATGGGTACAAACCTGTAGGATATAAATGGGTATTTAAAAAGAAGCTTACGGCTAATGGTACTATTGAAAAGTACAAAGCTCGGCTTGTGGCTAAAGGCTATACGCGAAAGGAAGGAGAAGATTTATTTGATACTTACTCATCTGTGGCTAGATTGACCATAATTTAACTACTACTATCACTCGCTGCCTCTCACGGTCTTCTTATTCATCAAATGGACGTTAAGACGGTGTTCCTCTTGCTGCCCTGGTCTCTAAGCTTTACCATCCTGGTGTCTGCATGCACGTCTGTCCGGGAGAGCAGGCCTCCGAAACCCCGTCCGTTGAGATCCTGCACCGGGAGACGGGCGATAAGGTTTTTGAGGAGCTTTTCGGCACAACTGCTCGCTTCCGTTCTTGTTCTTCTTCAGAAACCGACGAACTCAACAACACCATGGGCGACAATGACAAAGACCGAGGTGTTGCTGTGGTGATGACCTTTCCGGTCAACCTGTACGTGCTATTTCTTTCTTTGTATGCACTAGTCTTGCTACATTTTTAGATCTATTAAGTGTGATTGTTTGCATGTGTTTAGATCTGCTAGTGCTTACATAATGTTGATTTCGGTAATTAATCTCATATGGAAATTGTCTATTAATCCAACAGATTTGATCGAATCGTCGAATCCAGATTTGAATCATCAGAAGCAGGACAACATAAAGAATTCGTTTGAGCGTTCGACGTACCATATACCTACCAACTACCTTTTAATAATAAAGATATTACACCCAACCTCTTATGACCATAGTCAAGAAAGTATAATAATAATAATAATAAAGATATTACACCCAACCTCACACGACATGTGAGTCTAGACTAGGGATCTCATTTCGTGTTTAAGATTTCACACATGTTTCTAGTTCTTTCCGTTGATTCTTATGTTCAAAAACTACAATTATATCATAGAACAGTAGCCCTGTTTATCAACTGTTGCTAGTGAACATTAAATTGAGATTTCCCCAGTTAACACCAAGGGTTTGTGTTCAAGGGCTACACGTGGGGTCAACCTTCTTGTGTATCAGAGCGGACCGTTACTAAATACTCTCTCCCTAATAAAATAAGTGACTTTGATTTATGTATACTAGGATGTATCTATATACTAAAATGTGTCTAAATACATAGAAATCTAAACAAATCCACGTCACTTATTTTGGAAAGGAGGGAGTATATAAATTCATTGGGTTTTACTGAAAAGTTGTGAGTCTGTTGACCCCACAAATTATATGCAGCTCCCGTTTGTGTATTTTTTGCAATCAATATGGTGATATATTTATATTAGCGACTAGTACATAGTGGTAGTTTGTCTTCGAGGTCGTCAAACTCTTTCTCTCGCATGACATAATTTTGTATTTCCCTGAATGCAAGTGAATAAAAATGATATAGATAGCAAATCATACACCTGTAAATATCAACGACAGTTCTCCATAATTTTAATTTAATCCGCAATGCCTAGCCTACATGCACACACTTAACCATTAAGTAATCAACCAACATGGCCAAGAGTACCAACACTAGTATTTTAGAAAAAAGCAATCAAACTGTCCAGCCGATATCGCTAGAAAAATATTAGAATCACCATTGTTAAGGACGTAGCATCCAAGACAAATTTCGCAAGGACAATCCTTCTTATGGCAACCATGAGAAAAAAAATTCAAGATCAATATGGTAAAGCAAGATCTACAGGCCCGTATCTACAGAATTTTAATCTTTCAGCACCACCATTGACGTCGGAAAGAAAATTTCATCGTCGAACGAATGACTGAGTAACTGGAAACCATGTCATATCCATTTGCGTGGAAGCTAAATAGAAGACGGCTACCAAAATCTTAAACTAGCTTATTTTAAACATTACTTTTAATAAAAACTCCATTTATAATCTGGATGCTCCACCCGTCCATCACAGACGAGGCTGGAGGAGGCGTCTAGATTTTCTTAGAGAAAGGTGCGGTGGCTTCGAAAGTCTTAGGGTTTTACAGTGGTCCCACAACTATTTGGGTTGATACGCCACCTGATGTGGGGTGACATAAATGTGGGCCATTTTTAACAGATTTTTGTTTCCGATGGTTTCAATATAATACCGTCCGTGTTGAATTTCATGTCAGACATCTTGCTTACAGGAACCGTCGCAGATACCAGTGGCCAAATACAGTAAGGCAAGGACAATTTATAACAAACATAAGTACGACAGTGATAAATTACAAGCAAATATATAAAAAATATAAACACACACCCCATGAAGGCCTGACAATCCTTACATATGGATTGAAACAGACCTTCACTAATTGCTCGTACTTTTTAGACGATGCTGGATACTACTATATACTATGCATCATTCGTATGATTTATTTGCATGGATTAAAGCAGGAGATCACTGTGGCCACTGGCGCTGGTGCCAGTGTATTTTCAGTGTGTTTCCGTCGTCCCGTCGATTTCTACCTTTCTTTCCCGCCGCTTCCCACCTGTTCTGGGTTTCCAGCCGCATCCAGGCGAAGCCATAAGAAGAGGAGATCCAACCAAGATAGATACAACTAGAAATCCCACACAAACCACCATGCCTAGTTGTCGGCGTCGTGGCAGTAGCATTCGCAACCGCGACAGAGAAGACCCGTCGTTACCGCCGGACCCGCGGAAGTCACCGGACGTGTTGACACTCTCCTACTTACATACTTGGGGGTTATTTGGCAAATGTCAATGTGCCAATCAACAAGAAGCGTAAGCTTGGACCAAAAACCATGGATTGCGCGCGTCTTTCTTGGCTATGCTTCTCGCAACATTGCTTATAGATTTTTGTGGTAAAATCTGAAGTGGACGACATGAGTGTCGGTACCATTTTGAATGAAGAGATGCTACATTCTTTGAGGATATATTTCCTATCAGAGATATGCCTAGCATATCTAATAAGGAATATGATCTGATTTCTGAACCTGAAACTTCCATCGAAACTGATGAACAATCAGATGTTGAGAGTTCAGATTCGGATGAGGATGACAATGAAGCTCCCATAAAGAGCGAGAGACAAACGATAGCAAGATCTTTGGTAATGATTTTATTGTGTACCTAGTGGATGACACTCCCACTGCTATTTCAGAAGCTTTTGCATCTTTGGATGCAAACTACTGAAAAGCGGTTCAAAGGAAGATGGACTCCATCTTGCCAAATGGAACGTGAGAGATATCCAAACATCCGTATGGGTACAAACCTGTAGGATATAAATGGGTATTTAAAAAGAAGCTTACGGCTAATGGTACTATTGAAAAGTACAAAGCTCGGCTTGTGGCTAAAGGCTATACGCGAAAGGAAGGAGAAGATTTATTTGATACTTACTCATCTGTGGCTAGATTGACCATAATTTAACTACTACTATCACTGGCTGCCTCTCACGGTCTTCTTATTCATCAAATGGACGTTAAGACGGTGTTCCTCTTGCTGCCCTGGTCTCTAAGCTTTACCATCCTGGTGTCTGCATGCACGTCTGTCCGGGAGAGCAGGCCTCCGAAACCCCGTCCGTTGAGATCCTGCACCGGGAGACGGGCGATAAGGTTTTTGAGGAGCTTTTCGGCACAACTGCTCGCTTCCGTTCTTGTTCTTCTTCAGAAACCGACGAACTCAACAACACCATGGGCGACAATGACAAAGACCGAGGTGTTGCTGTGGTGATGACCTTTCCGGTCAACCTGTACGTGCTATTTCTTTCTTTGTATGCACTAGTCTTGCTACATTTTTAGATCTATTAAGTGTGATTGTTTGCATGTGTTTAGATCTGCTAGTGCTTACATAATGTTGATTTCGGTAATTAATCTCATATGGAAATTGTCTATTAATCCAACAGATTTGATCGAATCGTCGAATCCAGATTTGAATCATCAGAAGCAGGACAACATAAAGAATTCGTTTGAGCGTTCGACGTACCATATACCTACCAACTACCTTTTAATAATAAAGATATTACACCCAACCTCTTATGACCATAGTCAAGAAAGTATAATAATAATAATAATAAAGATATTACACCCAACCTCACACGACATGTGAGTCTAGACTAGGGATCTCATTTCGTGTTTAAGATTTCACACATGTTTCTAGTTCTTTCTGTTGATTCTTATGTTCAAAAACTACAATTATATCATAGAACAGTAGCCCTGTTTATCAACTGTTGCTAGTGAACATTAAATTGAGATTTCCCCAGTTAACACCAAGGGTTTGTGTTCAAGGGCTACACGTGGGGTCAACCTTCTTGTGTATCAGAGCGGACCGTTACTAAATACTCTCTCCCTAATAAAATAAGTGACTTTGATTTATCTATACTAGGATGTATCTATATACTAAAATGTGTCTAAATACATAGAAATCTAAACAAATCCACGTCACTTATTTTGGAAAGGAGGGAGTATATAAATTCATTGGGTTTTACTGAAAAGTTGTGAGTCTGTTGACCCCACAAATTATATGCAGCTCCCGTTTGTGTATTTTTTGCAATCAATATGGTGATATATTTATATTAGCGACTAGTACATAGTGGTAGTTTGTCTTCGAGGTCGTCAAACTCTTTCTCTCGCATGACATAATTTTGTATTTCCCTGAATGCAAGTGAATAAAAATGATATAGATAGCAAATCATACACCTGTAAATATCAACGACAGTTCTCCATAATTTTAATTTAATCCGCAATGCCTAGCCTACATGCACACACTTAACCATTAAGTAATCAACCAACATGGCCAAGAGTACCAACACTAGTATTTTAGAAAAAAGCAATCAAACTGTCCAGCCGATATCGCTAGAAAAATATTAGAATCACCATTGTTAAGGACGTAGCATCCAAGACAAATTTCGCAAGGACAATCCTTCTTATGGCAACCATGAGAAAAAAAATTCAAGATCAATATGGTAAAGCAAGATCTACAGGCCCGTATCTACAGAATTTTAATCTTTCAGCACCACCATTGACGTCGGAAAGAAAATTTCATCGTCGAACGAATGACTGAGTAACTGGAAACCATGTCATATCCATTTGCGTGGAAGCTAAATAGAAGACGGCTACCAAAATCTTAAACTAGCTTATTTTAAACATTACTTTTAATAAAAACTCCATTTATAATCTGGATGCTCCACCCGTCCATCACAGACGAGGCTGGAGGAGGCGTCTAGATTTTCTTAGAGAAAGGTGCGGTGGCTTCGAAAGTCTTAGGGTTTTACAGTGGTCCCACAACTATTTGGGTTGATACGCCACCTGATGTGGGGTGACATAAATGTGGGCCATTTTTAACAGATTTTTGTTTCCGATGGTTTCAATATAATACCGTCCGTGTTGAATTTCATGTCAGACATCTTGCTTACAGGAACCGTCGCAGATACCAGTGGCCAAATACAGTAAGGCAAGGACAATTTATAACAAACATAAGTACGACAGTGATAAATTACAAGCAAATATATAAAAAATATAAACACACACCCCATGAAGGCCTGACAATCCTTACATATGGATTGAAACAGACCTTCACTAATTGCTCGTACTTTTTAGACGATGCTGGATACTACTATATACTATGCATCATTCGTATGATTTATTTGCATGGATTAAAGCAGGAGATCACTGTGGCCACTGGCGCTGGTGCCAGTGTATTTTCAGTGTGTTTCCGTCGTCCCGTCGATTTCTACCTTTCTTTCCCGCCGCTTCCCACCTGTTCTGGGTTTCCAGCCGCATCCAGGCGAAGCCATAAGAAGAGGAGATCCAACCAAGATAGATACAACTAGAAATCCCACACAAACCACCATGCCTAGTTGTCGGCGTCGTGGCAGTAGCATTCGCAACCGCGACAGAGAAGACCCGTCGTTACCGCCGGACCCGCGGAAGTCACCGGACGTGTTGACACTCTCCTACTTACATACTTGGGGGTTATTTGGCAAATGTCAATGTGCCAATCAACAAGAAGCGTAAGCTTGGACCAAAAACCATGGATTGCGCGCGTCTTTCTTGGCTATGCTTCTCGCAACATTGCTTATAGATTTTTGTGGTAAAATCTGAAGTGGACGACATGAGTGTCGGTACCATTTTGAATGAAGAGATGCTACATTCTTTGAGGATATATTTCCTATCAGAGATATGCCTAGCATATCTAATAAGGAATATGATCTGATTTCTGAACCTGAAACTTCCATCGAAACTGATGAACAATCAGATGTTGAGAGTTCAGATTCGGATGAGGATGACAATGAAGCTCCCATAAAGAGCGAGAGACAAACGATAGCAAGATCTTTGGTAATGATTTTATTGTGTACCTAGTGGATGACACTCCCACTGCTATTTCAGAAGCTTTTGCATCTTTGGATGCAAACTACTGAAAAGCGGTTCAAAGGAAGATGGACTCCATCTTGCCAAATGGAACGTGAGAGATATCCAAACATCCGTATGGGTACAAACCTGTAGGATATAAATGGGTATTTAAAAAGAAGCTTACGGCTAATGGTACTATTGAAAAGTACAAAGCTCGGCTTGTGGCTAAAGGCTATACGCGAAAGGAAGGAGAAGATTTATTTGATACTTACTCATCTGTGGCTAGATTGACCATAATTTAACTACTACTATCACTGGCTGCCTCTCACGGTCTTCTTATTCATCAAATGGACGTTAAGACGGTGTTCCTCTTGCTGCCCTGCTCTCTAATCTTTACCATCCTGGTGTCTGCGTGCACGTCTGTCCGGGAGAGTAGCCCTCTAAAACCCCGTCCATTGAGATCCTGCACCGGGAGACGGGCGATAAGGTTTTTGAGGAGCTTCTCGGCACAACTGCTCGCTTCCGTTCTTGTTCTTCTTTAGAAACCGACGAACTCAACAACACCATGGGCGACAATGACAAAGACTGAGGTGTTGCTGTGGTGATGACCTTTCCGGTCAACCTGTATGTGCTTTTTCTTTCTTTGTATGCACTAGTCTTGCTACATTTTTAGATCTATTAAGTGTGATTGTTTGCATGTGTTTAGATCTGCTAGTGCTTACATAATGTTGATTTCGGTAATTAATCTCATATGGAAATTGTCTATTAATCCAACAGATTTGATCGAATCGTCGAATCCAGATTTGAATCATCAGAAGCAGGACAACATAAAGAATTCGTTTGAGCGTTCGACGTACCATATACCTACCAACTACCTTTTAATAATAAAGATATTACACCCAACCTCTTATGACCATAGTCAAGAAAGTATGATCATAATATATAATAATAATAATAATAATAATAATAATAATAATAATAAAGATATTACACCCAACCTCACACGACATGTGAGTCTAGACTAGGGATCTCATTTCGTGTTTAAGATTTCACACATGTTACTAGTTCTTTCCGTTGATTCTTATGTTCAAAAACTACAATTATATCATAGAACAGTAGCCCTGTTTATCAACTGTTGCTAGTGAACATTAAATTGAGATTTCCCCATTTAACACCAAGGGTTTGTGTTCAGGGGCTACACGTGGGGTCGACCTTCTTGTGTATCAGAGCGGACCATTACTAAATACTCCCTCCCTAATAAAATAAGTAACTTTGATTTATCTATACTAGGATATATCTATATACTAAAATGTGTCTAAATACATAGAAATCTAAACAAATCCACGTCACTTATTTTGGAAAGCAGGGAGTATATAAATTCATTGGGTTTTACTGAAAAGTTGTGAGTCTGTTGACCCCACAAATTATATGCAGCTCCCGTTTGTGTATTTTTTGCAATCAATATGGTGATATATTTATATTAGCGACTAGTACATAGTGGTAGTTTGTCTTCGAGATCGTCAAACTCTTTCTCTCGCATGACATAATTTTGTATTTCCCTGAATGCAAGTGAATAAAAATGATATAGATAGCAAATCATACGCCTGTAAATATCAACGACAGTTCTCCATAATTTTAATTTAATCCGCAATGCCAAGCCTACATGCACACACTTAACCATTAAGTAATCAACCAACATAGCCAAGAGTACCAACACTAGTATTTTAGAAAAAAGCAATCAAACTGTCCAGCCGATATCGCTAGAAAAATATTAGAATCACCATTGTTAAGGACGTAGCATCCAAGACAAATTTCGCGAGGACAATCCTTCTTATGGCAACCATGAGAAAAAAAATTCAAGATCAGTATGGTAAAGCAAGATCTACAGGCCCGTATCTACAGAATTTTAATCTTTCAGCACCACCATTGACGTCGGAAAGAAAATTTCATCGTCGAACGAATGACTGAGTAACTGGAAACAATGTCGTATCCATTTGCGTGGAAGCTAAATAGAAGACGGCTACCAAAATCTTAAACTAGCTTATTTTAAACATTACTTTTAATAAAAACTCCATTTATAATCTGGATGCTCCACCCGTCCATCACAGACGAGGCTGGAGGAGGCGTCTAGATTTTCTTAGAGAAAGGTGCGGTGGCTTCGAAAGCCGTAGGGTTTTACCGTGATCCCACAACTATTTGGGTTGATACGCCACCTGATGTGGGGTGACATAAATGTGGACCATTTTTAACAGATTTTTGTTTCCGATGGTTTCAATATAATACCGTCCGTGTTGAATTTCTTGTCCGACATCTTGCTTACAGGAACCGTCGCAGATACCAGTGGCCAAGTACAGTAAGGCAAGGACAATTTATAACAAACATAAGTAAGACAGTGATAAATTACAAGCAAATACAAACACACACCCCATGAAGGCCTGACAATCCTTACATCATTCGTACTTTTTAGACGATGCTGGATACTATGTACTATACATCATTCGTATGATTTATTTGCATGGATTAAAGCAGGAGAGCAGAACCGTTATTGTGTACCTGTGATATGCTGAGCTCCGGTCTGGTGAGTTGGTATACGTGTGCCAAAGCATAGCATGTGGAACAACGCGGAGTGGATGGCGCTGTCACCGTCGTCGAGCTGCAGCGCGGCTGGCACTTCCACCACCACGTCCTGCCCGGTGACGCCCTGCACACGGCTAACACACGCGTGCTGCACCTGCAGTTCCAGAGAACGGAGCGCGCCCATCAGGCGAGCAGGCGCTTGCAGAGCGCCCCCCGTCGTCGTCACGCGCACCGCCGCCTCATCGCGCCCCACCATCCGCACCTCCACCACTTCGTCGGCTGCCTGGTGGTGGAGGAGGGACGCGCCGGCGTGTCCTCCTCGAAAGGAAGCTGGCGCGACGGCCGCCTGCCGGCTCTCCTCTTCCAGCTGCGCGACGCGGGACCGCAGCTCACCGATGTAGTTGGCAGCGTCGGCGAGGAGGGAGGCCTTGTCCATGCGGGACACGGTGGGCACGGCAGCGCGGAGGTCGCAGAAGCGGCGGTTCAGCTTGTCGCGCCGCTGTCGCTCGGCTTCCACGTGGCTGACGCTGTGGCCCTCCACACGTGGCCCTGGCTTCCGTCCACGACGCTTAGTCGTCGTCGTCGTGGCGGACCGCCGCGGCGTCTCCTGGAGACTCGCCAGTGGCAACTCCCAGAGCGTAGAATCTGGGGAGAGCGAGGAGCTCCCCGCAGACCACATGTAATCAGGGTTCTCGCTCTTTGCCGAAATGTCCATTTCACCGAGCAGCCATTGCTCGGCGACATCGCACGAGGCAAACTCGAGGAACCCGTCGGCGGCGGAGAACTGGGACAGCGGGGACGGTGGGGACGGTGTGAGGAAGGCGGAGAATGGTGAGAGCAGCTCGTCCATGACCGGCGGCACGTACGCAGCTCCTTCCTCTAACTGACGAGCGTGATCGAAGTTGCAAATTAGCTGATGAGATGCAACAAGGTTTTATACTGATGTCACATTTACCTTTAAGACCTTGCTCAAAGCGTATCTGTCACACAAAATGTGTCTTGTCCTTTTCGCCTTGGATGTTTAGAACCACTAGGTAACTACTACTACTACTAGCAGTTGTTGTTGTAGATATGGATCATCAAATCCATGTGAGAAAGTTGACACGGATAGGTAAGGGTTTTGCTAATTTCATTTGTACAGAACTCAACTCAGCTCGTTAGACGTTGGATTTTGACGTGCAGATTCGTGCATGTCACTTGGACAATTTGTTGAAACTGATTTTTTTTTTCAGTTACACCAATTGTTGTAAAAGCAGTCTTAGTTAAAAGTTCTTGGAAATAATAATCACGGCTGAACGGGTTGTGTGCACATGCACTTTGGACTGAAAACGGAGATTTCGGTGACATGGGTAAACATGACGAATTAGGTGCTGCGATAATTCTTTTACAACACATATTTTTGTTTTTCCTCGGGCATGCCATATGGATTCTCTTCATATCAATTTGCAAACATGTGAAATACACATGTACATTATTAAAAAACAGATGTTTCTCGAAATTTTTAAAAGTTTTATCTGATATTATTGTTCACTCCAGCCCAAGATGCACCCAGGTGTAACATATATGTATACAGAGAACAGGCAAATATCGATGAAAATAATGTGTTAATTTTATATTTGGTTTAGAACTAAATTGTGTCAAAACGACGACAGTCAGCACAGAGGTCGGCGAAGCCAAATGTGACAAAAGAATCACTACAGGAACGGCAAGCTATGCCGAGCGCCAGAGGCTACGCCAACGGCCAAAAGTCGGGACCGTCGGCGTAGGCCCAGAGCTGGGTGCCCCACGAAGCTGGCCGTCAGCGTAGAACTGCCATCGGCCTAGGAGAGCTACGCTGACGGCTGCCCTCGGCATAACTGTTGGGTCCGCAGCATAGAAAACAAAAAATTTCCTACGATGAGAACTATACGCCAAGATCTAAAAACAGATTTTTCTCGAAATTTTTAAAAGTTTTATCTGATATTATTGTTCACTCCAGCCCAAGATGCACCCAGGTGTAACATATATGTATACAGAGAACAGGCAAATATCGATGAAAATAATGTGTTAATTTCATATTTGGTTTAGACCTAAATTGTGTCAAAACCATGACAGTCGGCAGAGAGGTCGAAGCCAAAAGTAACAAAAGAATCACTAAAGGAACGGCAAGCTATACCGAGGGCCAGAGGCTACGCCGACGGCCAAAAGTCGGGGCCGTCGGTGTAGGCCTAGAGCTGGCCGTCAGCGTAGAATTGCCCTCGGCGTACGAGAGCTACGCCGACGGCTGCCCTTAGCATAACTATTTTCTCTTTTATCTCATTAATTTTAGAAAAATCATAACTAAATCATTCTAATTCATAAAAATACAAATAATATATTAAAATTTGCAGAAAAAATAAGATCTATCTATCTAAACTCAAATATTACACATTTGTAAATAAAATTAATTGAAGCATAAAACATTACATATGGTTTAAAATAGGCATAACAAATTCAAAAACGATCCAAACAATCTAAAACCTTCGCGTGGCGTCATATTATGTGACATAGTTGGGAGGAAAAATATCAAACTTGGTATATTGATTATGTCTCAAAAAACATTCACAAAATGACGTATCTCATTCGAGGTTTTCCTCATTTTCGGGTCAAACTACCAATGTTATGGCTAGAATCACAACATAGTTTGTGATAATGTGTCCATATTGTGTATACATGTGCATCATGGGATGGCGAACAATGTTGCAGGAGGAAGGTTTCTTTTTGTTCACACGGAAAATCCATTTTCTATTTTTGGAGCACAAAAATCGGGGTGTTTTATGGAGCAACACCAAACGTTAAATACAAAAATACTAACACCCCATTTAAAAAAAATACTAGACCACCTTACATGAACGATGTCCCAATCGGGGATACGTAAACCTTTCTGTCCACTTCTGCTGGAAAAGACAAATTTCTCTCGAATCGGTAGGAAGTGGGTCAGATATGAACTGTAGTTACATGATCTGATGCTCATGATTTTTTGAAAAATTCATTTTTAGGTTCACAATATGCTATTTCATTAGAGATCCACTTCATGTTTGGCGAGTCCCCACCCCGAGCTAAGAATCTTTATGCCTGCCGTTTTAAATGGGCAAATAAAATTATAGTTAGAATCACGACATAGTTTGTGATAAGTTGATATGGATATCATATTTGGATTCCTATCATTTTTCTAATCAATTTAGACATATTATTTGTAGAATTCCGATACAGATTTAAATATATTAATTAATCCATATTAAGTAGAAAAATACAAAAACTAAAATCATTATATTTTTATTTGAATTCAATAATATTTTTTACTTATTCATTGTTGTTTACTTAAATAATTTTTTGTAATTTCAAAAAATAAAAACATGTGATATGATGATATAAGAGTTAATAGGATTGATATCATAGTATTGACAACAAGGTATAAACTGCTTTGTGGATACAGATTTGGAAGGAATGGAGAAGTTAAGCGTGTTGGTGGTGCAGTAGTGAGGATGGGCGAGTCACTGGAAAGTTTGACCAAGACTACCATTTGATCAAAGATTAAGTGTAATTTTTGTAAAGAATATTCCAAGTGAGAGATTAATGAGTCAAACAATTCAATTTTTAAAAAAAAATTATTTTTGCAACGGGCCATTAGGCTATGCCGAGGGAAGCCGTCGGCGTAGCCTACGCCAACGGATTTTCGATATGCAGACGGCCTCCGTGTGCTCCGCCGACAGAGGTCTTTGCCGAGGAGCTACGCCGAGGGCAGCCCTCGGCGTAGCCTACGCTGACGGGGATCGGGGCTACGCCGACGCCTTTTGGCCCTCGGCTTAGCTTGGTGTTCCTGTAGTGAATATGGCTAGCACATGCCATTAGTTTCGGGCTAGAAAAGGTGGAGGGTCGGCTAGCGTTATACCATGGATCGACTTACAGCAACTCTAGCAGATCACGTAAACATTCCAAATCTATAAGGCCTTGTTTGATTCAAAGGAATCACATATGATTTTTAGAGGATTTTGATCCTTAGAATTTTTTCCTATGTGCAACGTTTGATTCATAGGATTTGACCCTTAGGAATTTTTTCCATAGGATTGCATTGCACTATGTTTTGGAGGAAACTTTCCATCCACCTCAACCTCATGTTACAATTCCTTTACTTTTCCTGTAAATCAAACACTTCTTTAAGATAAATTCCTGTAGGCTCCAAATCCTGTAGGATTCAATTGGACATGACATTCTAAGCCTACGGTTTTCCTATTCCTATGATTTTCCCATCCCGCGAATCAAACAGGCCCTAAAATTTAAGCGAGTTTACGGGTCCAGTGGGAACCGCGCGAGCTAACAGATCTCGTATTTATGCATAGACCGTAAAAAAGTTTACAATGGCCCGTTTACACTAGTATAAAACAAGACTTACGTTTGGAGCTGCCATGGGCTCTAGTCCCAGTTTGCTCTGAAACCGGAAAAGTGTGAGCAATAGTCCCAGTCGGTTCCGGTTCCAACGGCTAGGAGGCCGCACACGACTAGTCCCGGTTTCAAAGACGTGGGGCCAACAGCTAGAAGCCCAGAGACCCTATAGTCCCAGTTGGTGTTACAAACCGGGACTATAGGTCATGAACTAGTCCCGGTTTGTAACACCAGCCAGGACTAAATGTTTTTCCTATGTATGCTTCATCACTACCCGAGCCCATGGCCATCTTGCTCTAAGCTAGCTCAAGTTCATCCCCATTTTTAGTCCAAGATTTGTCAAGATTTGGTGGCACCCATCAATCCAAGATTCTAAAAGGTTAGCAATTTCATTCTTTCATATCTCATTGTTAGTTTAGCTCGATGCTCTAGAAGTAGAGAGGGATTTCATTCTTTAGAAGTAGAAGGAATTTTACATGTGTACTTTTAGGAAAACTTTGATTATGCAAAAAATTACTGAAAGTTGAGATGTGTAATTTTACAATTTTAGAACTCATAATTGAATGAGGTTTTCTCTGCTAAATCAATAATTAAAAACTCAACATTTTTATGTTAAACGTTTTGTCCAACATATACTTAATTAATTACATAATACAGATTTGGCCACACTCCTTCCCGAGCTCGAGTTCATCCATTTTTTCACACGATTTATCAAGATTTGGCGGTGCCCCAACTATTCAAGTGTTCTAAAATGTTAGAAACTCCATCCTTATATATGTACCATAGTAAACAATAATAATCACAAAATTGTAACAAAAATAGGGTTAAAATAAAAAAATCTTCATAGAAGATACCCTAGCTCAATACATCTTCCATAAGCTCCTCCAGATCAATATACAGGAGTGCCTCTATGATGTCCTCGAGGATGTATGAGGATGGGATCCTAAGACATATCCGAGAAGCTCCGCCGTAGTGGTGTCCCTGTCGCACCATCTTGTAGTTTATAACATTTCTAGCTATAATAATACGCCCGGTAGCTAACAAATTTCACATATATGAGAGTGCCTCTATGACGAGCTCCTCGAAGATGTCTGAGGATGGGATCCTAAGACATCTTCGAGAAACTCCCCCATAGTGGCGTCCCTCTCACACCACATTTTGCAGTTTATTACTTCACAAGGATGCATCTCTTGCCTATTTATAGATTAAGCGCCATAACATAGTGTCGACACTCACCCATGACATAGTGACACCACCTACAGATAGTGTCGTCACTCACGGCATAGTGTCGATACTCACCCATGACATAGTGTCGCCACCCACAATTAAATAATTAAATCTAAACGTTTAGTTCCGGTTAGTGTCTCCAACACGGACTAAAGGTCCATCTTTAGTGTCAACACTCATGGCCTAGTGCCGCCAGACACGGCGTAGTGTCGAGACTCACTCATGACATAGTGTCGCCACCCACGATTAAATAAATCTAAACATTATTAGTCTCGGATGGTGCCTCTAACTGGGACTAAAGGTCCATCTTTAGTACATATGAAGTTGAAATTTTAGAGATGGAGTAGAAATTTTTCTGATGGAGTAGAAAGATTTTAAGTGAGTGCATAGTTTTTACAAATGGAGTAGAAATTTTAGATCGGTACTAATTTTAGCATCGTGATTGGGAATGCAGAAGTGAGACAAATGGGATAAGTGGGATTCTAGTTTTAGAACCCTAGACTAACTCTACACTAAGTGAGAGAAGTGGGGCAAGTAGGATTTAACAAATCTCACTTATCCCGCTTATCCCAGTTAGTTTGGAGTTAGTCTAGATGTCTATATTATTTTAAAACATAGTGACTATATTATTTTGCACATGATGTCAATGCCTTTTTATTATAATTTTTTCTTTGATCGTGTGAACATTAGAGGCACAACCTACGTAATCATTTCTTCAGATTTTTATAAATGTTAAAAAACTTCTTTTCTCTTACAGAAACAATTCAAGTAGTTGTAGTGCTTTGAGGTTTGCTAATTCAGAGTTCACGTTACCCCAATTTTTTAGAAAAGAAAGTAAGCCAACATACGTTCGGGAAATGAGGGTAAACTTTTTAAAGCTTTGTCCATAATTGGGAAATTGCTACTTATTTTTTCTGTTTGTCTTGTATTTTTCCAGTTCCCTTTGGTTGTTCAAATTACAACTTCGGACCCAGATCTTTTCTTAAAGTATATAAATAAAATCTAACAACACTAAAACATTTTTCTTTGTGATTGACCAAGCCACCTCGAGAGATATCAGGGTAAACCGAGTTTGTGGTGCTGACATGTTGATGACTACATAGGCAAGCATACAAGTTGTACGGGTTTGGCTCACAACGAGTGAGAAAGTGTGAGATCCCGTTGCATGGCTTAATATGATTTATAGAATACTCATATAAACAAGTTGCAACTTCTTTTTCGGAAGCTCACATAAAACAAACTTTGAGGTTAAGTGTGCTTAGCCTGGAGCAATTTGGGGGTGGTTGACCGACCGAAAAGTGGGTCTTCGGTGTGCATGGGTCAGGACAAAGTGCACAGAATTGACTAGTGGTGGTCTGATGGGCCAGTCTATATATCATATTAAGCTGCCAGGAGTAACAGCTTAGACACGGAGAGTCTGAGGTGTTACAAGTGGTATCAGAGCCGATCCTCACGGTTACATGGGCGTGTGTGGATCAATGGCTGATATGTGGAGCATGACGCATGTCGCCCGTAGTGGACACGGCCTGGCACATATGCCGGCACTGGACGCACAAAAATGTGCCAAGAGGGGACATTCCTGGCTTGTGGCTGATCGGCGAGGGCTTCAATCTTCTAAGGGTGGGTGTATGTAAGATCCTGATGCATGAATTAATAGAATTGATAAGATACCTATATTAACAAGTTACAACTTCGTTTCCGAAAGCTCATCTGAAAAGAACTCTGATATTAAGACTTCTTGGTCTGGAGCAATTTAAGGATGAGCGACCGACCAAGAAGTGGGTCCTGGGTGGGCATGAGTGAGGAGCACATAAAAGACTAGTGTTGCTCTGTGGGGCTAGTCTAGATATCCTAATAAAAAGGACATCACAATGGTCAGCTACGCGCCCGAACGAGTACCAACACTTTTACCCCTAGAATGCTGTGTATTAGTGATAAATCTCTATAGTTGTGGTTTTCCATTTCTAAAATGTTGTGTTTTTGACTTCCTCGACTGAGAATGCATCCGGTGCAGGAAAATCTACTGAAAAAACTCAAAATTTGGTTCTAAACTATTTGATTATGTTGTTTTCCTATTTGAGTTTCCTTCCCTAACTTGCACCCTATGCTACCATACGTCGGAGCACTAGAAGAATGTTATTGCGTACTCCCTTTGTTTTCACACTATAAGATGTTTTAGCTTTTTCTAAACACATATATCTAAATTCTATTTACCGTGAACGTCAGAGAAAAAGAGTGAACCAACACACTTAAAGGCATCTAGATACATGTTTAAAAAAAAGGCTAAACCATCTTATATTTTAAAATGTAGTGAGTATATTGTTTTGCACATGACGTGCATGGGCATATTATTATATAATTTTTTCTTTGATCGTGTGAACATTTGGTGCACAACCTAGATAATAATTTCTTTAGATTTTTATAAATGTTCAAAAACATCTTTTCTCTTACAGCAACAATTCAAGTCGTTTTAGTGCTTTTTGTTTTGCTAATTCAGAGTTCAAGTCAGCCCAATCTTCTTAAGAAAAGAAAGAAAGCCAACATAAGTTAGGGACAGGAGGGTAAATTTTTTAAAGCTTTGTCTATAATTGGGAAATTGCTACTTATTTTTTCTGTTTGTCTTGTATGTTTCCAGATCACTTTGCTCGTTCAAATTACAACTTCCGGATCCAGACAAGCTGCATTCTAGACCCAATTGGCCGAATATTTTCTTTGAGATTGACCAAGCTACCTCGAGAGATATCAGGGTAAATCGAGTGTGCGGTGTTGACATGTTGATGCTACATAGGCAAGAGGACAAGTTGTATGGATTTGGCTCACAGCGATTGAGGAAGGACATCACAATGGTTTTCTCTAGCGGAGAAAGCTTGTTTACTTTTTTCCACATCGGGAATTAGACACTCCAGTCGCCCATTCTTATCGACCACTTTGAAAATCACGTTGCACAAACTGATTGGCCCGAAAATCCTTAAGCTCTTCCATATCATTTTCTTTGGGATTAGCACACTGGTTGTGTCATTTACATCATATGGCATTAATCCCGCCGTGAAGAAGCGTTGGACCGCCCTCACCACATCTTCTTTTAATAGATACCAATTACGCTGGAGGAAACGCGCTGCAAACCCGTCAGGCCCAGGCGCTTTGAGGGGGCCAATTTGGAACAGTGCATAGCTAATTTCCTTTTCTGTAAATGGAGCACAAATCCTCTCATTAGCTTTTGTCTCGAATCGATATCATCCTCACAAGCTGATGTCAACTCCTCCATCTCACGGGGATCCATGGTCCAAGTGCCGTCATGACGTTTTCGCTTGCAGATACGGTTATTTTTCCTCCTCCAAGACGAGTGTAGGTGAAAATATTTTGTATTACGATCACCCTCCCGAAGCCACGCAACATGTGATCGCTGCAACCACATAATCTCTTCTCTATATAGTAATTCATCCATCTCTCTCGCTAGTATAAACTGATATGGGCCTTTTTAGCTCTAGTATAAACTGATATGGACTTTAGATCCACCAAAATGGACAACTCTTATTCATTTGAGGGTACCACAAAAGAGCTCAACTATAACCAGTTATGAAAGTTTTACATATGTTTTTGATATGTTTACAAATCAGAGTACATGACACTATAACCGGTTACCGTATCTACTCTTCTGTCCCATAATATAGTACTCACTCTGTTCCACAATATAAAAGGTTTTTAGAAAGCTAAAATAATTTGCTAAAATGTTTATATTGTGAAATTGAGGAAGTATGTTATAGTAACATCTTATATTATACGACTGATGTTTCACACATGGTGATAGAAACAGACGTCTTGTACATAGCTCTAGATAGGGATGAAAGTGGAGCGGAAAGTTTCCGAATTTTCCGTGGAAAAACAAAAATGGAGTGAAAATATGAAAACAAAAACGGAAATTTGCAAAACGGAAATGGATTTTTTTTAACGAAAGCGGAAACAAAATAGAACAGTGTTTTCCGGCGGAACAAACACGGAAATAGAATTTTCATTTTCTTCTAATATGGAATTTCCATTTATGGTTGGTGTGCATGGACAAATCCAACCGACACCAAACATGATCTTGTGAAGCCAAACTTGAAAAGTTGGTTATCCCAGTACTACACACTATGTAATCCCTTGATGCATTCGAGGAGGCTTCCACGAAATAATCATTCACCTATTCCTTTGTAAACCTAGCACCGTGCTATATATAACCAGGGAATAATTTGTTGGTTTTCTAAAATGCTTGAGGTTTGTTGTATGATTTTATGATTTTCTTTGTTTCGGGTAAAATTTGCACGGTTCACGTCTGCATCGTATTTGGTCTGTATCTGTTTTCGACAATATTTGTTTCTGTTTTTGTTTCTAGGGTTTCTGTATGTGAAAAAATATGAAAACAAATATAAGACCACTCAGTTCCGTCCATTTTTCTCGGTTTTTATCCAGCAATCGACCCGGGCATCTAGTTTCAGGTTTGGCTATAGGTACGAGAGTTAGCTGACACGTGTGTTCTGTTTGTACTCGGATGGCTCCAGTCAGTGCCCACCAATAGTCATTCTGCTTGATGGGAGCTGACACCTGTGGTTTGTACTATCGATCTTTGGTAATCAGATAGCGTGATTTACTTGGATAGATCGATCAATCAGCTATCCGGCTTGTCCTCGAGTACATACTCTCTACGTAACAAGCGAGCCAAACATCCAAAAGAGAAACCAAACCAAGATGGCGTGCTAGTGCTACAGTACTTCTGGCAAGCTGCAGAGTATTGCAGTGCAGTTGCCAGTTTCATACGCCTTGTGTTTACTTCAAGTACGTCAGCGTTTGTGTCGTCGAGCGGAGTCTCTAGTCTGCATCAATTTCGGATTTCTAGATGCTTGCTTTATGCGGATCTCTACCGGATCGACCCAACCCGTCCCGGCATGTCTAAATCCGTCCGCGCAGACGCGCGCGACGTGCGTGGCGCGCAGCGACACGACCCATCCGTCCCGACGCATCCAACTCAACCCATCCGTGCAACTAATTTGCGTGACCACTGGGTCGGCCCGGACACGCAGCGTCCCGGGCGTGTGTCCGACCATATCCACTAGCGGTCCCTCCCGCCAGTGGAACACAAGCCACTCCACTTCTCCCTCCAAAAAACCTCTCCTAAAATTTCCACTGGCAGGATCGGCGGGAAAGGCGATGGATCACTCCGCCATGGTCGACGCTATGCCCTCTGGCGTCCCCGCCACGCTTCTTGGCCGGCCTAAGAAGCCTGTGGCCGACATGACGCCGGTGGAGCGGAAAATTGAGACGGATAAGCGAGCCGGCTGGCGGCATGCGACGCGAGGTCGACTCGCCCAAGCCAAGCTTGAGAAGGAGCGCCGAGAGGAGAACGAGCGCATCCTCGCCACGCAGAACAGGGCCAACCAAAGGGAGCTGGTAGTGGATGCCGCCAAGCACGCCATGCACATGATAAAGCAGGAGGCGATGACCGTCGCCTTCGGTAGCAAAATCCCTTCGGCGTCGGCGTGTCCTCTACCAGCTCCGTCATATCCACCCCTTGCGGCCAGCCCAGGACACCATGCCCGCGCACACCTTCGCTCGGAGGCCACACTAGGATCATCGCCTCGCTCTCCCGGTTCGACCATCCCCGCACTACATCGTCGGAGATGGGAGAGCCCGCCATCGACCTCAACCGCACTCCAACGACCACGGACACAATCCCGGAGGCATCGATAAAGCAGTGATCCATCTCCGCCGCGGACATGCCGGCGCCAGTCAACCTATTCGGCGGAATGTCGGATGCGCTACCGACCGACGAACGCACGGTGTGATCGCGCCAGCACACCGCTCCCATCTCTTGACCCAGGCCAAATTCGGTGCAGGATTTCGTGGCCAAGGCCAAGGAATCCGAAGCCAAGATCATGTCCGAGGACACTCTCATCATGCTCACCGACCTGGACACCATCGCCGACCCCGATCGCAGGGCTTGGGTCGCTTGTAGGCAGCAGGCCATCCGTGCTCGCGACGCTTGAACGGCAATGGCGACGGCGGCTGCAACCTTTCGGACATAGAGGACGCCATTCTTTTGGACATTGTGTATGATATTGCTCCCTTTTGTATATTTCAGAACCACTGGCCACTAGTTGGAGATTCCCAAAAGATGATGGCACATGTCTGCCAATCCTTGCTAGTCACTTTGCGTGCCATTCTCCTGTGAATTTGAGTGTTCGACAGTGTTGGCCAGCGATGGCGCTAATAAACGCCAGATGCGGACATTTGGGTCGCGCCGCTGGCGCAATCGTTCGGACAGGCCGGACTGCGGCCCCAAAGTGACTGCTAGCCGACCCAAACGGACATAAACGGACGGTTTCGGTCGGGCGTTTGGGTCGGCCCAGTGGAGATACCCTAAGCGTGGTACAAGCTGACATGGATTCAAATTGGAGAGGTTCCAAGGGAGGACGCAGCCTATGGTACTGTAATGTTGGAGATGCTATTATAAAATTTTCTAAGCGAGACAACAAAAAGTAAGGAAAGTGATAAAGAAGCTTGGTGTGCCTTCCCTTTTGGAAGATTTCGTGATAGAACTATAAATCACATGAACTTCATTTGTATATTAATATATTCAACAATGCTATACATTCTACTCCCCCGTCTCAAATTAGTTTTCTTATATTTTTCTAGATACCCCTATGCTATATCTTGATGAAATCGGCAGGACAAGAAGATTTATGCATCACTTGTTGCCTACACGTTATAAAGAAATACAATAAAGTTAGTTGTGGAATGAGTTCTCCCTGCTGTGTTTTCCGGTCATTACTACTTACAATAATATAAAATTCTCCATCACGCCATTGAAGATGCCCTAACAAAAGAACTTGATAAATTAATTATTTCTATATTAATATCATAATAGACTCCTCTTTGCGTCCCGGGGCGCGGCTATCAGACATAATGATTTAAGAAGCGTTGGATATATGAAAGCTTAGTTTCATATAAAGCAAGAAGAAATGAATTAATCAGACATAAATGAATTAAATCCGTCTTATCAGTTCACATAAATGAATTAATCAGACAAATCCAAGCGACGCTTCGTACCTGTGCGCTAAAGGCTATAAACCAGTGCCACGTAGTTTGATTTGGTGAGTTGGGACAAAACATTCCGTAGTAATGATATCACGCGCGTATCCTGCGTACGATGCATCTCTTCACTAGCCCCATGCTATTAGACAGGAAAATAGTTAGCCGAATAAACTTTTAAAAATGGAGTACTCATAAGACAAAAGATAGCACTTTTGGTAAGGACATAAGCTACAGATGTACGACTATGCAAGGCTTTATCATACATACGATAGTAATTAGTCGGTCGACCTGTGACGGCTATTATACAGATGAAGAACAAATATATTCCTATATCCATCTTCCATACGGTACGATGCATTTGTACAGAGGCTAATCAACGTCGTCGAACTGAATACCGATGATAAAAGACTACTTGGTTGATGTATACCGTGTTGCTCCGTACGTAGAAGTGTCTATGGACAGGCAGATTATTTTAACCGCATTCGCGTGCGCTCCTTCGTATCCCGATCGAGAGGAGGAAATGCTATTTGAGACGCGAGTGTTCTGAGAGATGGCGAGAGGGTGCTTTGACATGTTTTTTTCTTCAAAGTAGTGAGACAGAAAATGATGCACGTGTCGTTGGTGGGTGGATTTAGGCCTATACCTCACATGGAACATAATCCACGATTCCTGCCCATGCCTACCTCTGCGATGAAGGACCTAAAGGCTACATCTAGAAGCTCTCAGCCAACCTAACCTCAACCGACCTAACCTGTGAGCTGCAAGACGGCTCTCTGGAGATCCCGAATACCAGACACACATAAAAGAGAGATCGATGATCAAGATTACATGCAAGACAATATAAAGACCTAACGTTACTAAGGGAGACTCTACCACCATCGATTCCTATAAGTAGTCAAGGAAATTCACCCAATCAAGACACAGCATAATCGCTTGAGGCTTTGTCATTATCCTTAGACATGGAACTATAGATTCATCTCTCGGGTCGGGTGCTATTATAAATCCACCTAGATCACCTTGTAGACACTTTGTACGATCTCTTGGTAACCTTATGAATGAGGTCTGAGAGAATCCTTCCCATTACATATATTTCTTCGTCTTTATCTTTGGAGATCAAAACTTGCCAACTCGAGCCGATTGCCGAACAAATAAACTCTCTTCCGTTCTTCGGAAGTGAGACTACAGAGTGGTCGTGAAAACTATCCTCCGTCAGTTGCCACACAAGGTAGGGGGAGCCCGGACCGCCAGGGGTATGAGGTCTTTGACAACCCGAACCACTTCGAGCATGGTCGGGCAAGCCAGTAAGCTAATGGATCTCGACTGGAGGTAGCTTTCAGCTCGGGAGAAGGGTGGGAAGATTCTTCCCTCCTAGCGTCCGATGGATGGAGCACAGTTCAGGCGGCTTGCGCCATGTGGACGACCATATGGACCTCAGGGAGTCTCGGTCGCCCGCCATGGAGTGCAACTATAGGGAACGCGACTATACAGGAAGGATGGAGTACGTTAACATGCTGGGATACGCAAGGAACGAGTGCACATAACTATCGTGCATGGGATCTTGGTGCATCGCGATGGAGCCCTGAACGATTGCCTCCATTCTTAGGAAAAGGATGCTTGGCTTACGTGGATACTGAAACCTCTATTTGGGGGATTGGAACTGGGCCAGTTCGTGAAGAAATTCATGTCTCAGATAGGAACATCGCGCGTGGCGGAAACTTGGACGCATACAAAAAAAGAAACGAAGGACATTGCTCCTCCATCGTCGGACCAGGTCATGCTGGGAACTAGCCCAATCTCACCTAGCGGTTAGCGAGCGACAAACAGCAAGGTTGTTCCCAGGAGACAAATGGGCTGCCCCACTCTACACCAGGAGGATGTCGCCAGCGCGTGATGGCAACAACTCTATGTGTACTAACTCATTGGGACTCCAAATACAGAGTGTTGTAGAAAGCATCTTTTCCTCACAAGGGTGACTCGGAGGTTTATATCGAACTCTCGAGGAATTGGCTGATCAAGGGATGTTTTTTTCCTCCTCTTCAAGCAATCTGCAAAAAAAAGTTTTTGCCTTGTGTCCCCAACTCCACTGTGTAGTTATCAAGCACAAGGTTTCGTATTAGCAATATGAAATAACAATAATAATAAGTAAAGAAAAACAATAATAAAATATACAAGTAAAGAAGGTATTTTTTGTGTTTTGTTTGTGTCGGAGAATGCACGTCCGCGAAAGAACATGGGCACCGATGAGCCACGGATTCATGAGGGGACTAAACACAAGCTTAAAACTTCAACACGATGATGGGGGCGACGGAGCTCGCACACGAAAGAGAAAGGACAGAGGGGGTTTCACCCAGGTTCGGGGCCCTTGCGAGGAGGTAAAACCCTTACTCCTGCTTGGTTGTATCGCTCGGGTTGCTTAGCGAGGGTATGAAAACAAGTGAATGACTAGCGTTTCAGATCGCAAGTATCCGTCCCTTAAGGTTGGGGGAAGCTATACTGGTGCTAGACCTCTTCCCCAATTCATTGTGCGGGGAAGGACTACCACATTGCCGCCGAGGCCGAACTCGTCTATTTGCTACTTTACATGAACTAGGTCTAGGATCTTCGGGGCCGCCGGTCCATCGTAAAGCCGCAGTCACCGCTGACATCTCCCCCGCAGTGCGGTGCTATCCACCGCCTTGCTGTACAAAAGTGGAACAGAGGGAGGGGGATAACACTGGTGTCGTCCGCCCTTCTTTATCACTTGAGAGGCCAAACTCTACCTCTTCTTTTCTGAGGCGGACCACGCAGTCTGTGCATCTGTGGACTGACCATTGTGATTGTTTTCTGCCCTCCCTATGCGGAAAGATTACGAGTGTGCCCCTAAGTATCATTGAGAGATAATATGAGGCCTTCATAGGATGGGCTCCACCTCCCGAAGCCTTCCACCGAAGGTAACCTAGATGAGGTCCCCCTTTAGCGCAGGGGGCCTCGCGAAGGGTCCTTGCCCCTCTCCGCGGCGATTTGGCCTCGCGAGGTCATCATTGCTTTGATAGTGGGCCTTGCGACCCGTGTGTCTAGATTACCCCGGTTGTCAGTGACCCCATGGTAGCTCCCGCACGTGTCCTAGAAGGCCCTAAACGGTTGATAGGGCCACTACCGCTTCTTGGGTCAACACATGTTTCCGCTCGTGCACATCTTGGCCATGCACACCAAGTGGCCATGCATTGCCCACCATCCGATCGGGAACTAGTGCGGAGCCGGTCGTGTCTCAGAAGTTGCTCCACTGAGATTAATGGCACGTGGGACGGACTAGCGGTTAATGCCAGGAAATTGAGGCAACGGTGTGATCTCCTTCGTCCACTCATAAGAGTGAAGGCTTGACGCCCTTTCCCTTCACCGCCGCCCACTTCGCTCCTTATCTTTTCTTCCCAACTTCTTGTGCTGGTGCATATCTCCTTCCCATGGCGCTGAGGTGTGCCTCTACTGACGACAAGGGAAATGCCGTGATGGAGGAGGTGGAGGAGGCCTCGGTTGTAAAGTGCGGTCAGGGGCGATCACGCGGGAGCGGCCGTTGGGTGCGCCACGGATGTGGTGCCGGTCGCGGTGGTGCGTCGACTTGCACGGCTGTCACCGCGACCGAAGTAGGAGTGCATGCAAAGCGCCGCCGCAGTCAGCCTCGGGGCAGCGAACGTGGAGGCCAAGGCATCATTACCATCTCCGATCCCTCCGCTTGCAGTGTTGAAGATCAAGGTTGATCCCTAGATGATTATCGACTTTGTCCTCATGCTCTACGATGCGAACTGGGCCAAAAGGGGGAAGCTCCCTGAACGTTTCGCACTCGGCACCGCGAGCACCATGTCAGCAGGAATTTGTCTTTTCCATGAGGGTTGGACGGAAAGGTTTAACATGTCTCTGTCCATGTAAGGTGGTCCAGTATTTTAGTACCAATGCAAAACTTTTATTTGGTGGTTGCTTCTCAATACATCATGTTTTTGGCACTCGGAAAATGGAAATAGCTTTTTGGTGCGATGAAAAAGAAAACTTCTTCCTCCAAGATTGTAAGCCATCCGAAGATGCACATGTGTGCACACTATGGACACATTATCACAAACTATGCCGCGATCCTAGCCATAACATTGGTTGTTTGGCTCGAAAGCCATAAAATCTTGAACTTGATATCTCATTTTGAGAAGGTTTTTTTGTGATATTTACAATATTCTAAGTTTGATATTTTTCCTTGCAACTATATCACATAATATGACACCACGCGAAGGTTTACATTGTTTGGATTGTTTTTGAATTTCTTATACCCGTTTCAAACTATATGTAATATTTTTATGTTTTAGTTGATTTTTATTTACAAATATGTAATTATTTGAGTGTAGATAGATAGATCTTATTTTTCTGTAAATTTTAATATGTTATTTATATTTTCCTAAATTATAATACTCCCTCCGTCCCAAAATAGATGTCGAAGATTTGTTAAAAATTGGATGGATCTATATACTAAACAGTGTCTAGATTCATCCAAATTTTGACAAAACCGAGACATCTATTTGGGACGGAGGGAGTAAATTAGTTATGATTTTTTAAAGATTAATGTGGTAAAAGGGAAAATAGCTATGCTGAGGGTATTGCCGTCGGCACAACTATCCTACACCGAGAACAATCCTACGCTGATGGTCAGCTTCGTAGGGTGCCCGGCTCGTGGCCTACGCCGACGGTCCGTACTTTTGGCCTTCAGCTTAGCCTCTGGCCCTCGGCCCATTCAAGTTTTCCTGTAGTAACAGTGGCCACCACGCCGTAAACATGATCACCAAGAGGTGCCCTCGCCCAGCATGCTCCACACCAGTCCGCAAAGTCGGACCTTGTACGGACATTTTTGTCACCGTAGCCAATGAGGAATTGATAGCAGGTTCCGTTTGCTATTTCTCCTAGATCGGTTTGACACTCTGAAGCCACTGTGACATTTTTCTTGTTGAGTAAACATCATCTTTATGTAAGCAACTTTGTCCTCGTGCGCGAAAACACACCTATTTCATTATGTGATGGACAGATCATATGCGAAGAAAAATATGGACACGTTGTTGTCGCACATCCATCACTCTTAATCAACCTTTCTCCTACACGGGCGCATATTCCACGTGCGAGTTGTTGCTTCAATTTCAGACTTGAACTAGGTTAGAAACCAACGGAGGTTTGGACAACAATTAGGGCTGTTGATTATCTCTCGGATCCAGAGAGTAAAATCAATAGAACACAATATCATGGAACTGGGCCGTACAATCTCACCGCTTGCTAGGCACTAGGGATCCTTCCTTGCTAGATTGTGACATACTCCCGCTTCACAAACCAAAAACATATTATATTTTGAAACGGAGGGAGTACTTAGTCTAGGGTAAGGCAGACGTACCATCATGCGGAGGCACAATGCGCTTTCTATGCACAGTAAGGATTTCAATTCGAAGTTCTTTATTCTCTCTTTTACTACTGAAGATTTTATGCATGAACAAGTAGTATGGAGGTTTATTTGGGGAAGTAACCATCACTTACTGCTATTTCAGTTTTTTTTTTTGGAAATGAGCGCTGTTATTACTGTGAGTAATGTTTACACCCGGTCTCTAGATAATTAAGATGCACACAACCACACAACTAGAGAATAAAGAAAGTACACCAAAATTATAAAAATCGCAGACAAAATAAATGACCTCTAGCTATGGCAGATCGATCAGCAAATCACGCGGCCATCCATGTTGGAAGAAAATATCCATCGCGTACACCCCTCAGTTAGTCTAGTTAAAGAAAATTAATTAGATAGAACCTTGATTTTATTCCAAATAATGTTCATTTAGGCTGACAAGGATTAACTATGTTTAAGGCGTCCAACCTATATGTGGATAATTTGAACAAACTAGAAGGATCAAGTGGATACTCTAGGTGGAAATGTTAAAGAGTCCGAAGGCTAGAAAGAAAGAGAGGAAAAAGAGTTAGATATATCTAATTTGGGAATGAGCACAAGATTCAAGATAACAAATAATGCTAGCATTATTTCTCAAGTACGCACTATATATTGCCCTAATCAATTAATAAATGTGCTAGAATGATGGTTTCGAGTGTGTTCCGATTCCAATCCCTTGTGCCGTTAAAGACTCACATAAACCTCATATTCTTGTGGAGTTGGTTCACATGTGCGAGTATGAAATGCTTCCTATGTTTGTAGGCAGTGGCGGAGCCAGCCTCATTGTTGAACCTGGGCAAGGTTTAGATGCGGTTGTTTTGAATAGAATTTTCTCCAAGAAATCTTATTTAGGCTAAGCTTTTTTGGATAAACCTCAAAGGAGATTAGCAGCCGAAGCCCGAGCAGCCGCCCAGGCATGCCGGGCTGAAGCTCCGCCACTGTTTGTAGGAGCTGACTTTGATATTATTAGACGGAGAAAATATAAGAGCAATGGCAACTATAATGCTAGATGGCCTTTTATGTTCAATGCCATTATTAAAAATCTGGAACTAAGAGAACTTTTTCTCTCCGGAAGGCAATGTACATGTCCAAACCGAAGGGATACACCCACGTATGAGAAACTAGACCACATTCTCACATTTTTTAGAATGGGAACAGAAATTTCTAGTAACGGTGTGTTCTCTGACTGTTGAGACCACACCCATTTACTAATTGATTAGGGCAATAATGCATACTTGACAAATAATGCTCCCTTCTCTTTTAAGGTTGTCTTGGTTTAGGAAACATAGTTTCCATGAGATGATAGCAACCGAATGGGCTGCTATTCAGAATGGCAACTCACCTACTGAAAGGTCACAAAATAAAATTAAACATCTTAGGCGCTTTCTAAAAGGATATGCCAATAATTTAAGTGGATGTATAAATAAGAGAAGGATGGAATATTGGATATTATTGAGACGTTCGATCTCCATATTGAATCATTTCCTACAAGTGATATGGAAAGGGAGGCTTCACGAGATGCATATCAGCGTGTAGGTAAGCTTAGGCGTGACCAGTAGATAAAGGAAATGTTCTTCAGATTCAACAACATAGACGCGTGTCTTTTAAAAACAAGCTTCAAAATTTTATGGTGGTGACGAATAGAGACACTAAATTGCACATTAGGTTATTAGGCCATTTCAACTTGCAACATTGAGACACGGAACTCGTTGGCAATAAAAAGTGGGCACGGAGGAATTGGGATATCACGCCAAAGAGGTCAAGGATAGCATCTCCGCTGATGCTAATGATGAGTAAGATGAGAGCCACACAAGAGGCCCAAGGGGGCAAATATTGCAAAAGAGATGAAGAAGAGAGGAGCCAAAGGAGGATAGACAAATGATCTTTGTGCTATGGTTGAGACAAAGACAGCTTGGGCCGCTATGCGGGAAATAGGAAAAGGCGGCAAGGTGGGCCGAGATCAAAGCCATGTAGGAGGATAACTGGAGGAAGAAGATGGCTACCGAAGAGAGGAAGGCATAGGATAAGGAGCATAGACTTGCAATCGAGGAGTAGAGGATATAAGAAGACAAAGAGGACGATGGACATGCTATCATGTTCATGAACCCAAGCAACATGGATGCTATGGCTAGAAAGTATTGGGAGCTCACTCGTTAAAGGATTCTACAAGGATTTGGAGGTGGAGATGGTGGTGATGGATTTGGACGAGGAGGTCGAGGTGGTGATGGTGGAGGATGTGATGGTGGTAAGCATGGAGTTTATGGTGTTGGTGTTGGTGTTGCCCAAGGAGGAGGAGGTGGAGATGAGTTCTTCAAAGATAAGTATATTTGAGTTCTTCGGAGATAGTCTGCAACATATGAGGTGATATGTTGGTGGTTTTTTGGATCAAACAAAGTCGATATGATCCTTTTTGGGTGACCTTGATCGATGTGTGTGATGAAGACTTCTTGTTTGACAAACTCTATGCATGTTCTATTTTGAATTATTTGATTTGATGATCTATATGAATGTCTATTGTTTAAGTGTTGTGTTTCTTATATTTGAATTGTCCATATGTTTGAATTTATTGTATGAACTCTATTTCAAATGTATGAAATGCATATGTGAAATTGTAGAAAGAAATGGGCCAAAAATGTTTTACTCTAAAATATAGGGGTTCGATTATGAAACATGGCGACTGCTGGTACGTCGGTGGTGGTGGTGGCGGCTGCTGGTGTGGCGGTGTCATGGGCACAGGTGGGCGTTGTGGCGACACCTGGAGGTCTCGCTAGGAGGGATCGACTATGGCTCCTTGAGGCCCCACTCATCTTCGAGAGAGGAGAAGATCGCCTTCTCTATCTCCAACTCCTCTCGAGATCGGGCGAGGCATGCATGTAGGGTTGGCACGGGAGGTGCACAAGCAGTCAACATACACGTCCTGGAGTTCTTGCTGCCAAATGTGATGGGGATAGAAGACGTGGTTGAGGACGGCGAAACTGAAGCGCTCTCTAGTGGTCTAGTTAACCGGACCTTGGTTTGGCGGCGACGGTCTGCGGGGCGTTCCCTGTTGCAACTCCACACCGTCGCTATCCACGCTATTTTCTGAGAAGATGTCGTCTCTATCCTTGCTGTCGTTGGCGACGCGGTCACCGAGTGGGTTGCGAGATGGGCGGCAGGAAGAAGATGGCCAATACGTGGGTTGTGAGGGCTGCCAGGAGGAACAAGGCGGCTAGCTGGTGGGTTGCGATGGGTACTAGGAGGAAGAGGGTGGCCAGGCATGGCTATTTTTGCAGGTGCGGTGCTGCGCCGCTACTCCACGGTGCTCGCCCCTTTTTATAGTGGAGCAGCCGCTCTGGCGGGAAAGCCCACGCGAAGCTCCATAAACCTATTGGAAACAGCGGGAACTAGCTTGAATAGGCGTGGAACGGTGGTGGAACTGGTGTGAAATGGAGGCGACATGACCCTCTCCTGCCATCAGGAGACGAGCCATCACGGGAGATGGTCATAGGCGAGGTGGTGTCCCGAGATTGCAGCATCATGCGCGAGGTTGTGGCGTCATGGGCGTGCCCGGTCACTGCCAGGCTGGCCCATGCATGGAAGCAAGGACACGAGGAACCACGTCTCGTCCTAGGCGACGCATTCCCAGCGAATATTTGGGCAAGCAATGTGTCGGCTTGGACACGCGTGGACGTTTAGGTAAGACTGTTGGAGCGGGTGTTCAACGTCTGGGCATCCGCGCGGACCGATAGAGACCTCTAGTGGTCGAATGGGGCAGCCCAGCAGACATGTCGTAAATATACTCCTCTATGTTTTAGGAGTCGGTTTACTCCTCTATGTTTTAGGAGGCAGTTTACTTCTCTAAGTTTTGGTGGATCGGTTATAGATGCCCTAAGGTTTGTGTACCACATCTACCCCTCAAGGGGTCGGGGTCCCCGGTTGTCTAGTTTGGCTAATCAGTTAGGGTTAGGGTTTGTGTATCCCACTATGACATCATGGTTGGAATAATTTTCTTTCCTGGCAGTGCCCTTAGTGGCGAGGTTGAGGGAGCGGGAACTTTTACTCGTGTGGAGGTTGATGTGTGAGGGTCTCAGATTCCGTAATTTATGGCTAAACATTGTCGACGACCTATGGTTTGGGAGAACACGGGGATGATCCTCCGGTCGATGTGCCACAGTGACAGAGGCTTCGTCGATGCCAAGCCTCTTCTTCGTCAATGGTGTTTACTCGTAGATGTCTCGGAATGGTGAAGATGGTTGTTGCATGAATTTCTAGGGTTTTAGTTGTAATTTTTGTTTCCTAGGGATTATTTGTAAAATATTTTTATACAGTTTTTCCATTGTTCAAATTGCTTGTGTTTTTCCTGTGTATGTATTATATAAGTTCACATATGTTTATTTTAGATTCATAAAGATTTCTTCCCGGTTTTAGTTTAAGAGATGAAACCATAGAGTTCAATACGAAGTGAGCGTTTAAAATACTCATTACTCAACTCAAGTTGCGTGGCAACGGCATATTGGCACCACTCCCTGTGAGTTTTTTTCCCATTTGGATGGGCCGGGATACGTCGATCACACGGATAGTACTGCGGCGGCAGGCGACATGACATGGCATCAAGTACGGCCGACGACCGTGCTACAGTGCGCGGTAAAAAAAGTGGTCTTGTCCAATCATAAACGGTACGGAGCAAGGATTAGAGGCCATCATGCATGGCAGCGACGGCAAAGACACCGTAGCAATTCCGGCTGCTTTACTCAACGTTTATTTGGAAGGATTCAGATCATTCTGAATTTACCCAAAGGATTGCTTTGCGCTATATTTTGGAGGAATCCTTAAAAAAATCTTCGTAAAATTTCTGTGGCAAACACTTTTTCTTGCTCTTGATAGGCATGTATTTCTCTGCCACTTTCAATGGTATTTCTTTTCGCGGGGACACTTTCAACGGTATATGAAATTGCACCCATCTATCATCGGTTACCTCTCGTTTCTGTTGGGCTGCTTCCATGCTCAATGTTTGGCCATAAGCTACACATGGACGTCTGTTGGGCTGGTTCCAGCATCAAGAGCTTCTGTTGCAACAAGGAGCAGGCTGGAACATCAATAAGTTAAATTATTTCTTTTTCTGGGAATATCAGTAACATTTTGAATACCACTAGTACTCCCCCGTTCAGAAACATAAGACATTTTAGCTTTGTGAATTGAATGTATCTAGACGACTTTTAGTGTAGAGGTTCGAAGTGAATATATGTTGAAATATTAGGCAACTTCTCCATAAGATTAATTACCGAAATCAACATTACGTAAGCACTAGCAGACCTAAACACATGCAGCCAAACAACCACATATTGTAGATCTAAAAATCTAGCAAGAACTAGTGCATACATAGAGAAACATAGCACATACAGGTTGACCGGGAAGGTCTTCACCACAGCAGCACCTTGGTCCTTGTTGATGTCGCCCATGGTCTTGATGAGGTCGCCGATTGCTGAACAAGAACACACAAACGGAGGTGAGCAGTCGCGCCGAGATGGGGTTTCGGAGGCCTGCTCTCCCGGACAGCAGTGCATGCAGCCGCCGGGATGGGGAAGCCTAGAGAGCGGTGCGACAAAAGGAACACACGACGAGAGAGACTGAGAAAGAACTGGATGCGTCTAGATCTATTTGTCTCTTGCTCTATAGCCTAAGAGGTGAGCCGACCGAGTCGCCACGCGGTGGAAGACAAGGGCACGCGTCAAACATGCACACGAATGTTGACACGTACCCAACAGCTGGTGCAGCAAGCAAAAATTTACTCTTCCACAAAACGTGTTTCTAACTCGAACTCGATTCACAAAACGTGACGCGCGTGCGGACGAGGCGAGGCGGGCAGCGGAGGAGGAGTTCGCGTGGACTCCTTCTCTTCTCACTCACTTAGTGGGAGTGAAACAGCTCACCTTATAAGCTGGTCCAACTCTCTCCCAACTAGCAATGTAGGACTAAACTTTGTCTCCCACAGAGCTCCCAAGCTGCCATAGTAGATGGGCCTTGAGATTTCAGAATTTAATAGGCTAGATAGACTGCCTACATGGGCCGCAGCCCATATAAATCTAACAATATACACTAAAAAGTGTCTAGATACATTCATTTCACAAAAATAACATGTCTTATATTTCTGAACGGAGGGAGTACACAACTAACACTTAAACCCGGTTTGAGACCTCACCCTGCTTTTCAATCCGGATGGAGCCCACTGTGTCTAGGGATTGCATCATTTGAGCCCATGGGCAGCGCTAGGTGTATTCACATGTATTCATACTATGGCTGGGAGGCATGACCAACAACTCATCTTTTTCATGTTCTATAGCCATTTTTTATAAGCTGTTGTCTATAGTTTTGGAGATTTTTAATTTGCGGCCTGAATGTTGAGACGTCAAGGCATAGAAGGGTCCGAGTTGCTTGTAATCACTGTGATTCAAAAAGTTGGGGGGAAATTGCCGAGAGGGGTATTTTGAGTGAATGGTGTCCAAACCAAATGTATTCGAATCTTTCCTGTTATGTCAGCATATTCTGTTACACTAGTACATGTCGTGCCCCTTCTAAGCCACCCTGCATGTGTCGTAGGGGAAAATCCATTTTTATACTTTCCTAACACCCGACACTGAATCCGACGGCGATCCTTTTTCTCCCTCCCCCGACATTGAATCCTGCGGCGGCGGACCAACATGTCTAGCAAGGAGAAGGTGGTAGCTACGTCGGTGACTGATTCGGGACCGTCGGAGCCAGTATCTCGGGCGTAACAAAATGCAATGAAGAGCTCTTCAGCCCAGGTTAGCGAGGACGTTAGCTAGAAGTATGCTACCAAGGTACCTACGAGCAGAGGGTTGAAGGGAAAAGCAGAGGGTTAAAGAAAACCAACAAGGAGAAGAGAAAGAGGTGAATTTTTTTTATCTGTGCCGTATCTTACAAGTAGTTTAGTTACTGCAAAATACAATCCAATGAACTGAAAAGTCCTCTTTTTAATCAAATTAGGCACATCTATGATACAACAGACCTATATGAGTTCACATTTCATGTCTGTTAGTACGCCATGAAACTAGATTTTGGTTGCCAGAGTGTTTTGTTCGGGCAGGATGTGCATGTGCTCGTAAATTGCAAGGAGGTTGTGTATGTTTTGTAGCTGATAGATATGCTTCATGCTAGGAATCCTTGGGGATCAAGACAGAGGATAAAATTCGTGTGGCACAACATGAGTGATACCTATATGCCAATTGATCACTCCCATGAGCTTCATATGGTTTGGAAGTGTTGTGTAGCTGATCATAAGGTGAAAGTTGAAGTGATGATTGATGATAAGTATGCAGATACTGGAGATCTTGCTGCCAGAGATTCCACTCCTAGAGCTTATGGACCACTAGATGTTTATCAAGCTAAGTTCAGTATACACTTAGAGGTGGATTCATACATAAAAAAACTTGATGGTGGAGTTAATAAGCCAATTTCATCATGTACTTTGGACATCACCATCGATTCCAAAAATATAACTCTTGATGAAATGAGAGAGATGATTGGTAAGGGAATCAGTATTGGCCCTAAGCAGATTCCACTCCAATGGTGTCATCATAAAAAGCCTAAGTTCATAGAGATTTTGGATACTGAAGATCTAATGTTTGTTGAGATATTGCAATATAATGATGTGTGAGCTGTTGAGATTTTCGGACATATCACTCACTGAAACCATCGTTGTGGTAATAAGACATGAGTACATTGTAGTTGACATAATTATGTTTCTTGAGATGATGTACAATACTTGTTTTTGTGACTATGTTTGTTGACGGATTGTAATATAACGTTTTGTGAGCTGTTGAGATTTTCGGTTATATCATTTATTGAAACCATCACTGAACAAGTGATGCATAAGTACTGTAGCATCCCAGTTGTCTAATAATTGTAATGGTACTTTCCTATTATATCTTGCTACTATATACTTGTCAGTATTACATCATCATAATATCATGCTCATGTCAACATGCCACCTTGCATTTGAGCATCATATAAAAACCACTTTTTATTTGGTTCTTTCCTTCATATGCATTTGTCTATTAATTGTATTTGCCTCTTGATAAATTGTACTTGGTTCTTGATATATTGTTTAATGCCCAAGTGGGGTTAGGGGCATATTTCTTATTCTTCTGCCACCTTTCTTGGCTCTATCATAAATCCCACCATCCTAATTATATATGAGCCATTGAATTTCTTTTTTGCTATTTAAATATAGCTCATATGTGTTGAGATGGATCCACTTATATTTATACATGCTACCATATATGATCTATGTTGTTATCAAAATATTAACTATGTGGAGCAACATGGCCACCTTTGCATGTCATGTGAGTAGAAATGCTTCTATAAAGCCCCCATATGGTTTTATTTACTATATGCTCATGTATGATGCTATATTGGCTACAGGTTGATCTAGTGGGAAAATACACACTATTATGGTCATTTAGCCTCATATATGTGCATATGCTAATTATTTTCATATGATATGCAAGCTTGTTGTTTTGTGTGGGGTATAATTAAAATTTGCACTACTAGGAAACAACTTATAGATAGACAAGATATTCGGTGGCGCATATATAAAAATATGCGCCACAGATATATATCAGTGGCGCACTAGAAACAATGCGCCACAGAAGTTTGGCACTTCAGTGACGCATTTACCCCATATGTATTTCTGTGGCGCATATTTTCGTGTGCGCCACTGAAGTGTCAAACTTCTGTGGCGCATATAGACGTATGCGCCACAGAAGGTTGATGGGACCAAGCAGCAAAAAAAGGAGGAGAAACTTCTATGGCGCATATGTCCATATGCATCACAGAAAGTGATGTTTCTGTGGCGCATATAGGTTAATGCGCCACAGAACAAGCATATAGGGGGGAAAAACAGATCCCACCCCCCACCTTTGGATCGCCTTTTTAGTTTTGTAAAAAATAAACAAAAATGATACAAACTTCAAAAAAAAATTCCGTTAAGTTGTAGTTAGATTTTAGGGTATAGATCTAGACAAAAATTGAAAAATATGAATTTCGATGTATTTTGCAAAAATAGGTCATGGCACGGTGAAACGGCTCTAACTTTTGCATACGATGTCGGAAAAAAATCTTTAACCTATCAAAATGATCGTCTTGAAATTCCCTACTCGAATTCAACGACCTTTGGTCGTTCTGAATTTTACAGAATCCCCAAATTCGAAAAGAGTAAAAAGTTATTTAGGGTAGAAGATTTTTTACTGCAAAAAAATAAAAAAAGGGGGGGGGGGGAACTTCTGTGGCGCATTTCCCCCATATGCGCCACAGAAGTCTTGGGCGGGATTCGAACACCTTTTCTCCCTCCCTTTTTCCTTTTTCTCCCCCTCCCCACTTCTTCTCCCCTCCTCTCCTCCACACTTCTCCCCTTCTCCTCCCTCCTCCTTCTCCACTCTCCGGTGACTTCCTCCTCCTCCTCCACCACCACCAACTCCGGCGACCACCACCTCCTCCTCCTCCTCCTCCACCACCAACTCCAGCGACCTCCTCCTCCTCCTCCACCACCACCAACTCCGGTGACCTCCTCCTCCTCCTCCACCACCAACTCCGGCGAGCTCCTCCTCCTCCTCCTCCACCACCACCAACTATGGAAACCTCATCCTAGACCTAGCCACCGCCCGCCACCACCACCACCACCAACTCCGGCCAGATCCGACCAGATCTAGATCTGGCCCGTTTTTTTTTTGAAATTTGAAAAAAACTTATGTGGCGCATATTAGCCATATGCGCCACAGAAGTTTGAGATCTGGCCCGCCTTTTTTTTGAATTTTGGAAAACAACTTCTGTGGCGCATATTTGCCATATGCGCCACTGAAGTTTGAGACTTCTATGGCGCATTTCGAAATGCGCCACTGAAGTTAGTTATCAGTGGCGAGGTATTAGTGGCGACTAACAAATGCGCCACAGATGTTCAAAAAAGGTGCGCCACAGAAGAGCTGTTTCCTAGTAGTGTTGAATGCATGCATGGGAGATATGGCCACCTTATCTTCTAGTTATTTTCGCAACTAGTAGTGGTCAATTATAGATCATGCATGGCCCATGCAAGTAGTTTTTCTTTTTTTCCTATTGGTTTTCTTTTGGGTTTTAGTTAATGGTGCTTTTGCTTTAGCAAACAAACCATGAAACCATTACCAATCAAATGAAATAAACCTAGCCTCTAGCTCTCTTTCCTCTCTTTGTTGGAGGCATGTTTTTGGGATATATTGCATGGCATTCAAGTCAAGTTTGAGAAGAAACAAAATCAAATCAAACAAAAGAAATAAGAACAAAACTACATAACTACACCACCTTTACCACACTCCCTAGCTACCAACCGTGCACCCGCCTCCCTTCCTAGACCAGCCCACACCCAGCATGCCACCTTCCCTGGTCCCCCTCTTCTTCCTATTTTGATCAAAGCAACAAAGAAGAGAGGGAAGAGAGAACCCTAGCATGAGTCATCCCTCTCCCCTCCTTTGGCAAAGCAACAAACCATGCGAGCTGTTTCCCTTATCTGCCCCGCTACCAAGGCTTCCCCCAGATAGAGATCCAAACCTCCCTTTCCTTCTTCTCCACGAACTTGGCCATGGCCACCTCCATGCCCCCTCAAAACCCTAGCCCCATCTACTTGATGTCCTTGATGTTCTGGTGATCTTGAAGATGATCTAGGAGTTCCAGAGGTTGGCCTGCTTCCACTTCGTCCCCTATATCCCTCAGCTTCGCTGGAGTTTAGCGGAGAGGAGACGGCCGTACCAGAACAAGATCAGGCGTGCCGGCCCTCGAGCCCCGTTAGCGATCCCTAGGTGAGCAGAGCTCCCGCCCAGACACCTCCGTTCTCCCTCTCTCACCGTAGATTGCGTCTACCATCCGTCGAGCATCCTGCATGCGCGCTCGAAACCGCGATCACCGCCAGCGCCCAGCTCGCAGAACACCTTGCAGCTGCAGCACGTTGTCGTCGCCCCGTGTGCGTTCAAATGTGCGTGGAGCTGCGCCGTGACCTTCCACACCACCCCCCGGGCCCCGTGTTTCCCAACACCCGCTAGAGCGTCGACTACGATGACGTTGCTGCGTCGGCGCGCACCAACCGCACACACCGTTAGTAGCAGCAGTAGCTCAAGCCACTGTTTCTCATTGTTTTCCATCGGCTGCAGCCCTCCTCCGGCTGTTCGCCCTAAACGGAACTTGTAGCCGGATGTTCTCTCTCTGTTTTTTGTTTTTGGAGCATCGCCTAGTTCCCAGCCGTTTAGTCGCCATCGTCGACAGAAGTTCACTAGAGCCGCCACGCGCCGCCAACCGTCCGTCAGTTTTGACAGTAACTAGTAGAGAAGCCGGGGATTTTGTAAAAACACCCTTGCGCTTGTCCTATTCAGCAACCCCCAATCCCAGCAGCCCGACCTGTCATACACCCGTACCTTTTTACAAAAAGGTACCCATGCATCCTGAGCTTCACCCGGACGCCCCCGGCTCAGCCACGCGTTGCCACCCCGCTGGCCACCCACGCGTTGCGGCCCCACAGCTCGCGGTCCCACTTGTATGTGGCTGTGGGTAAACTAACCCTGAGTTACAAAAGTCACAGTCCATTTACAAAAATGAGAGTAAAATCTAGAAATTGAATAAATACATCTAAATTCAAATATTTTAAAATAACTCAAATTTGATAAAACTTATAAAATGAAATATGAATTCAAACCTATTTTCAACTTTGACCAAATTTCACTCTATCTAGTTAAACCTTTGACTTTGACCATAAATTTAAATTATTTTGTATTTAATAATAAAATTTAAATTCATATTTCCAAATAATACAAATAGTATATGTTTTTGAATTAGAAAAATGAGAGGAATATGACTATGATATTCAAAATATTATTTGAGCAATTTAAAATTTTGAAATAATTTAAATACTATTAAAAGCATATTTCTTAATTAATTCATAAATTTAATACCATAAATCCAAATTCGACAAATAAATGTCTAAATCGATCAGGACGACAAGTCCGTTTTGATTTTGCATTCCATGTTAGCAGTTGGAGAATGCATCATATAAATATTAAGTATTCAGAACTATTTATGGGAGCAAAACATGCCTAAATATTTAATTAAAGTGCCTTATTATTGTTCTAGACCTCATCCATGCCATGCTAGGTTATACCATGTAATTGTGCATCATTCCATCATGGCATAACTTGGTTGCTTGATGCATCTATTTATATTATTGCGCACTATATTTATTATGGCCCTTTGTGTGTTTGGATTTTATTCTAGATAGATGCCGAGCAAGGGAACTACCAAGGGAACCCAGAGTACTACCCGGATCCCAGATACATCATTGTTGATATGTTAGGCAAGAATTTCCCAATGCTTGCATACATATATCACATATGGCTCTACCTTATTCTGGCATCATTGAGTCACGATTTCATTAAATTGGAATCCCAAGTACTGCATAGCCTTTACTTTTAAACCCCAACGAAACTTGTACCTCAATCATATGAGCCATTACTACAGGAGTTGTTTGAGCCATGCGAGTCATAGAATTGCATATGTAGGGTTTGTGCGAGTATTTGGATAACGAGGTACCTAATCAACTTATACTGTTTAGTAATGGGATAACTAAAGAAACAGGCGCCAGTGTGCAATAGCTGTTATTTGGTTCCTCCACACTCACTTATGTCCCATAGGACCCGAGTACTTGATACTTGTTCTTTGACTATTCGCATTATCCACATGTGGGAGACTCTATGGATCCTCCTTCGTATGAGCTTCATCCGCACTTTCACTACCAGGAAAATGGCTATAGATAATCCGCACATCCGTGGCGCACGTGCTAGTGGTGCCCCATGGCTAAAATAGGCGTGGTGCACTGGCCACAGGTGCCCTACGGCAAACTACCGTAATTGTGGCGCATATGTGGGTGGTGCGCAATGGCTGATTATGGGCCAGGGCACTGCCGGCCGTAGACCACATATATGTAGCGCACCTATGGGAAGTGCGCTGCGGGTGTGGCGGGTAGTCGTGGCGCACATGGCCACCGTGCACTACGGGGAAAACACGTATGTGGCGCACGGCTGGTTCATGCGCCACATATGTTCTTTATTCCCGTGGCGCAACACTCCATGTGCGCCACGGATGTGCATTCTGCTGCCACTTTTTGGCAGATAACCTTTGCACACTTGACTAGATCTTACCATCTCCCACACACTTTCCCCTCCTTCCTCCTTGGATCTCGCCCACCTCAATTTCTCCACTCCTTTATCATTTGTAGGATGTAAAACTACCTTGGATGCTACATACATAATAGAGGAAAGCTCTCCTTCCGGCCACCATCCTCTCGGTCTCTCACCTCTCCTTCGAGATCTTCTCGGTCTCTCATCTCGGTAAGTTGTCTATGTAAGGGGATGTGTTTATGTGTATGGATGATATGATCACATATCTATGGAGAGGATCGATGCTCTCATGTGTTTGGAGAGCATGCATTGCATGCTCTCTCATATATTGGCATTGTTTTACCAAAATGTTTTATTCATTTCCATTTGGCAAGACTTTGGCAATTCGCAAAGGTCCTAATTTTAGGATAGGTCATGCCGAAAATTTCCATCGACCATTGCATGCATGCATTGGTGATGTGGTTCTAATAAACTTCTAATCCTACCGTGTACATCGCGTAGGGAACCATGGTCCGCATAATGAGCGAAGGCATTGTGGCTAGATTTTTGAAATGTGCGACGGCCGACATGATACGAAATAGCATGACGGAGATAACATGTCCATGGAGAAGATGCAAACTCAATTGGTTGATCGACCTAGATTCAGGACATCTGCAGGCGCACCTGCTTCACCATGGTTTCATGGATGGCTACTATGGGCTCCCCGGATTATCCATCCGAGAAATCCCTGTTATCTATATATCCACGTTCCCATGATTAGTGAGCCGTGGAACATAACCGACAAGTATCATTACAACATACGAAACATAAAGAATTTACAAGACTTACATAAATGCCATTATGGCTACAACAACTTTAGCAGCAGAACATCATCACGCGCGGAGCCCAATCGTGCCTCAACCTACAGACGACTGACTAGGAAGATGGCCTAGCTCACTGGACGTCACCTTAATCCTCCGATGTCGAACCTCTGAAAGTATGGTCAAGTAAATAACTAGGGACAATGCCATGAGTACTTTTGAATGTACTCGCAAACCACCAAGGTAAGAGGAATAAGGAAAATGCAATTCTGGCTGTGGCGAGATAGCTCTATCTAGGGTTGCTTTCGAAAAGCCTAGACTACCACTTGTAGTTATGGCATCTCCATATCTTTTTTGAAAAAGAGTTTTGAGAACATGGCTCTGTTTTATAAGTCAAGATATCCCCATATCTTTATTGAAAACCTTTTTGAAAACAATTTTGGAGTAAAAACCCTTTTGTAAACCTCTTTGACCTCCTCTGGTCAAAACAACACTTCAAACTCAGGTTCCCCCGGAACCTCCATACTTTCATCCATTCTTTCCAAACAAACACCGTTTGGGTACTCCTAGCCATCACCTTTCCAACCGTCCTTGACCGTGGACACGGCTATTCGAATAGATTATACTCTGCAGAGTTTGCGCACTTTCCCAACAAGAATCAATACATCCGCCGGGATAAAACCACAGCCCACTACCACTGTAGATGGGGGTCTGGATAATCAAACCTAACCTTTCGCTTGTCGACCCTAGCAAAGGCTGCTTTTCCTTTTGGGTTTGTTCTCCCCGGCAACGAGTATGTGGTCCCAGGCATAGTCCTGCCTTCTGTACATGCGTATACCCAACCGTAGCTTGGCGTATACCTTAATCTGGTGACTCCACTTCCTTCCGTACCATCTAAGTCATACCATCCGCGGGAGACCCAATCGTTGCACCAGCACTCCTGCCAGAACAGGCTCACTCTTGCCAAAGCAAGCTACAAACTCCAGATCTGTAGATCTGTTAGCGCCTGCCCGGAATTCAAGGGATCTCTCCCTTTAAGATGTTGGAGATATGCCCAAGAGGCAATAATAAAGTGGTTATTATTATATCTTTATGTTTATGATAAATGTTTACATCCCATGCTATAATTGTATTAACTGGAAACATTAATACATGTGTGTTTTGTAAACATAAGAGAGTCCCTAGTAAGCCTCTTGTTGAACTAGCTTGTTGATTAATTGATGATCATAGTTTCCTGATCATGGACATTAGGATGCAATTAATAACAAGGTTATGTCATTGGAAGAATGATGTGATGGACACACACACCCATAGTAAGCGTAGCATAAGATCAAGTCATTAAGTTCGTATTGTTGTCAAATACGTAGTAACCTATTCCTTCGACCATGAGGTTATGTTAATCACCATCACCGGATGGATACTTTGATGACATCAAACGCCGCTTCGTAATTGGGTGGTCATAAAGGTGTCATTGGGTATTCTGAAAATATGTGTTGAAGCGCATGGACCAAGATTGGGATTTGTCCATCCATATGACGGATAGATATGCTCTGGGCCCTCTCGGTGGAATGTCATCTAGTTAGCTTGCAAGCATGTGACTGGGTCACAAGGGATGACATATCACGGAACGAGTAAAGAGTACTTATCAGTAACCAGGTAGAACTAGGTATGGAGATACCGACGATCACACCTCGGATAAGTATAGTATCGCGAGACAAAGGGAATTAGTTTCGTATGTAAGTGGTTCAATCGATCGCGAAGTCATCGTTGAGTATGTGGGAGCCATTATGGATCTCCAGGTCCCGCTGATGGTTATTGATAGGAGATGTGTCTCTATCATGTCTACATATTCACGAACCGTAGGGTGACAAACTTAAGGTTCAAAGTTGTTTTAAGTAGATATGGAATATGCGTTGGAGACCGAATGTTGTTCAGAGTCTCGGAATGGATCCGGGACATCACGAGGAAATCCGGAATGGTCCGGAGAATAAGATTCATATATTGGGGATCATTTTCTAAGTTAGGAAATGTTCCAGAGTGTTTGTATGGAGATTCTAGAAGGTTTCAGAATGTTCTGGAAGGTTCTAGAGGATTTCTTGGAGTTTGCTTGAAAACCAAGAAAGGATCAAAGGAGTCCTGGTGGGGCAAGACACGGATTCGTGGGGGAGGAGGACTCCATCCCCCTTCCCACCGCCGGCCATAAGAGGGGAGTCCTACAAGGACTCCCCCTCCCCAGGCGCGCCTCCCCCCTTAAATAGAAGGGCAGGGGTGCCCCCTCCTAGCTCTCTCCAATAACACCCAATCTCTGCCGCCTCTCTCCTCCACCTTTCTTCTACACAAGCATAGGCGAAGCCCTGCAGAATTCTCTACTCCACCACCACCACCACGCCGTCATGCTGCTGGGATTCCGTGGAGAAGATCTACTACCTCCGCTGCTCGCTGGAACAGGGAGAGGAAGGTCTTCGTCGACTCCGCACATGTGACCGACTGCGGAAGCGCTGCCAAAATGCGGCGCCGGAAGGATCGTCAACTTGACCGACTGCGGGAGCGCTGCTGGAACGCGACGCCGGAAGGATCATCCACACGATCTTGAGATCGGCAAGTGATCGACTACATCAACCACAAGATCTAATCTCGTTAACGCTTTCGGATCTACGAGGGTTAGTTCCTATCTCTCTCGTTGCACATGTCTAATAGATTAGATCTTGGCTTTTATCTAGATTAGATCTGGGTTTTGTTCGTTCTTGCGGTAGAATTTTTTTGTTTTCCATGCTACGAACCCATCAGTGGTATTAGAGCCGTATCTATGCGTAGATCTGTTGCACGAGTAGAACACAATGTTTTTGTAGGCGTTGATGCTTTTGTTGACGGTGTCTTAGCGTGTACTTTGCATCTTGCGGCATGGTGGGATGAAGCAGCTCGGGCTAACATTACATGTCATCGCACATGAGACTTGCTCCACGTTTGACGTGCAACTTGCTTTGCACAAGTGGCTTTGCGGGTGTCTGTCTCTCCCACCATAGTTAAGGTTCAATTTACAATGAGAATCTGACAACACTTGTATCAACGTTGTGGTTCTTGTTCGTAGGTAAGATCGGTCTTATGCGAAAGCCCCAAACCACGTAAAACTTGCAAAGAAAATTAGAGGCGTCTAACTTGTTTTTGTAGGGGTTTTGTGATGTGATATGGCCATCATGTGATTATGATTATATTTGATGTATGCAATGATCCTTGTTGTAATATGGCAACCGGAAGGAGCCTAATGGTTGTCTTTTAATTCTGTTAAGACCTGCGTGTCTATTCATCTTGTAATAGCTTTATTCCAAGTAGTTGTAATAGTTACTAGTGATGATGGACAACCATGAAGCGGCGCCACTGACCTTGACGCAATGCTGGTGATGATGGAGATCATGTTCGTGCTTTGGAGATGGAGATCAAAGGCGCAAGAAGAAAGGGCCATATCATATCACACTTATTATGAATTGCCTGTGATGTTAATCCTTTATGCATCTTGTATTGCTTAGATCGCGATGGTAGCATTATAAGATGATCCCTCTCACTAAATATCAAGTAATAAAGTGTTCATCCTTAGTTGGCACCGTTGCTAAGACTCGTCGTTTCGAACCATCTCGTGATGATCGGGTGTGATAGACTCTACGTGTGCATACAACGGGTGCAAGCCAGATTTGCACATGCGGAAACTAAGGTTAACCTTGACGAGCCTAGCATGTACAGACATGGTCTCGGAACGCGGAATACCGAAAGGTAAAGCATGAGTCATATGGATGATATGATGAACATGTTGACGCCTTTAAAGCTACATCATCTCACGTGATGACCGGACTTGGTGTAGTGGATTTGGTTCGTGTAATCACTAAAACAACTCGAGGGATGTTGTTTTGAGTGGGAGTTCATTTGTAATTTGGATTAGTCGAACTTAATTTATCATAAACACAATCAAAGTGAATTTGCATAGTTTGTTGTAGTCATTGGCATCCGTTCACCACCTTACGCTTAGTTATAGTTGAGATAGTGGAACTATAGAAATTCTGGATATTTACTTTACGAATTGGTATCGTATTGTTTTGAATGTCAATTTAAAGTTTATAAGTCCTATTGCAAACTTTCAGCAAACTCTATTTACTCCATGAAGTTTAATAAACAGTATTAAATCAAGAGTAACAATTCCAGTGTTAGTATCTAATGTATCGTGTTTGCCTCCATGATTCTTGATACTCAAAAGATTGTTTTTAATATCAAGTTTATCTAAGAGCTGAAAGCAATGTTTCAGAACCCATCATATATGAAAGGTATTGAGATATCTAAAACAATGTGTTGGTTACAACATGATAGAGTATACGTCCTCATATTTGATGAGAATTTGTGAAGGTTGGAGACGCTAGTCGTCCTAATCCTCCAAAAGGTTTTGAAAAAGAAACATTATACTCGCAATTCACCTTTATAAGCTATAGCAGCTTGATCATGAAATATGTCATGATAAGGATGAATACAAGATGTAAGTAAAATGTTTACTACACTAATAGATTACTAAAGAATGGATTTTTGAAAGAATGCCAAACATTTGATGATGGTGATCCACCTCAAAGTGCAAGTCCAAAGGTATTAGTAGTTGACTATATACGCTTTGTACCATGTGTCATGTTGATGACACCACTATTGATGTTGATAGATTCTTTTAAAAAGAAAAGGAATTGCTGAAAGAGAATCTATAAAATATTTGGCAGAAAATAAAAGGTTGGAGATGTCCAACTTAGGCATATAGAAGATATACATGTTATGGTTGTATTCCTTGCTTGTTAAACAATGTGGTTCTCCGGTATTGGATACCGAATTGGTTGGTATGAAGTGTCGTACACGACAACACAATTCATGAACTGCAATGGCCTAAGTAACTAGCAAGAGAAAATGTGATGATGTTCATCGAAAACAAACAAAGGGTTGTTGTGTTGCTCGTTAACATCAAAGCTTGCCTTCAAGATTTGTTTCAATAATTGTTATTTTGATCAGGTATTATGACGACAAAAAGGTGTTCAAATAATTACCGTATTCCATAATAGATGGATAATATACAAGTCTGGTAGGAGAAATAACGGCCATAAAACTAATGCTAAAATGTCGCAAGACAAATGATTGAAAGATCACTTGCGAAGTGACATCGCCGTTTAAATTATATTGAAAGGGATACATGAAGAAACTCCATGTTGATGGATTTTTGGAGTCTTTGATTTTGATCAAATGACGCTTGTGATACTTTCCTGGAGATAATTAAAACTCTGTTCGTAGGCCAAAAGAGGAACGGATGACTAACTGATTGGAATTTGTACATATTGATGTATATAGTCCATTATGTGTAGTCGTGGGCGGTAGATTTCAACTTCATATGCTTTCTCCGAAGATTTGAGTGAGTATATGTATATACTTATTCAATAAGGAAGAAGTATGAAACATTTGAAAAAATGTTGAAAGACTTTCAAGATGAAATGGAAAATCATTGTAACAAGAAAATAAAAGAGTTTATGATTGGATCATAAAGAAAGATGTTTGAGTTACAATTTTAGCAAAACACCTAAGATTTGAGGAATCGTTCTATGGATTTGCATTTCCCGATAAAACATAGGAGTATGGCATATTCGAGAGATGAAATCAAACCATGTTTGAGATGGTAAGATCAAGGGTGTCATTTATAAAACTGCCATTATGTTTTTAAAGATTAAAGCTTTAGTGACTACCGCTTTTACACTGAAAAGAGCTCCATCGTGATCCGTTGAAATGACACCATATAAGTCATGGTTTGGGATAAAACCCGAATTGTCTTTTCTTAAATTTTGGTATGCTATGCATAAGTAAATTGTTTACAACCAAAGTCGGATAAGCACGTCTTTGTAGGTTATTCCAAAGAATTTGTTGGGAATTTCTCCATAACATCGAGGACAAAAGAGTTTGTCACTTGGAACGTCAAGTTTCTTGAGAAGGAATTTTTCGTGAAAAGTTAAGTGGCAGGACAATAGAACTTTGATAAGGTTGTTGAACCTTAGCTATATGTGCTAAGTAGCGCAGCGCTGGAAAGTGTCCCGGTGACGGCCATAATGCTCATGGCTCTCGTGATTACAAAAGGTGTGATCTCGGAGATTAGAGTTCCTATAGAACCGTGTGGGTCGGTAAAAATCAAATAGTAAGATTTGATAAGCAAGTCGTTATTGTTTTGACAATGATGAACCGACTACATGCAAAGAAGCGATGATGGGCCCTGACTCCATAAAATGACTAGAAGTCATAGAATCTGTGATAGTATCCATACGCGAGAAATCAAGTTTCTGAACTTGGAAGACCCTCCGGAAAGGCGTGAAGCCTATCGGTCGTGTTTGGATTTATAAAGAAATATGACATGGATGTTTAACATCTATGAAATAGTCGACATGTCAGAAAGAAGTTTATGACAATGTTTAAGGAATTGACTATGATAAGATTTGATCTTTCATAGCGATATATAGTCTTGATGGATTGATGTAGCAACCACTACATATAATTTGGTATATGGTAGTTGAATAAACAAAACAAGTTCTTCTAATAGAATGGTTACCTAGGACGTGTATATGACACGATCCAAAAGGGTTTTGTTCATTCAAAGGATGCTAAAAGAGTATGCAAAACTTCAATGGTTGAAGTAAGCATAGCGGAGTTGGAATCTTCACCATGATGAAACTGTTAAAAGAGTTTAAATTCATCGGAGATGATGAAGATGCTTGCATTTTCAAGAAATTAAGTGGGAGCGCTGAGACATATTTCTAATACATTATGTGAAAGACATATTGTTGATTGGAAATGATGTATCTTTTATTGACACAGGTTAAGAATTTCATTTCGATGAAAGACTTAGGCATAACCCAAATTAGGCATCAATGTCTATATGGATAGATTGAGGCGCTAATATGGTTTTGCCAAATGTACATAGATAAGATGTTGAATGAGTTCAATATGGAAACAACAAGAAAGGTTCTTGACGCACGGAAAGGACTGAATCAAGATTCGAGTGTGTTGACACGAGATTCAACTGTTTTGACACTTGGTGAAATCACAAGAATATTTTGATCAATCATTCTTTGAGATGTACACATCCAGATATGTCCTATGCTCTAAATGTTATGAGCATATACCAGAATGATTAATAAGATGATCATTGGACAGTAGTAAAGATATTCTTATGAGCTTTGGAAGAACTAAGAATATACCAGGTACAAGTGACAAATAGTTAAAGGTAGTTCATTGTAAAGTGTTACATTGATACTAGTTTTGTCACAAGATACAAATTAAATTTATCTCAATTTAGACTATGGGTAGCACAATGTAATGGAAAGGATGTTCCATGATGGATTTGGATGAGTTCCAAAGTTAAGACATTGTGACGGATACTACAACAAAAGGCTAAGTATATAATTGCTATAGTAGCAGCAAAGGAGGGCATTTGTGTTAAGTAGTTTGTTACCAAACTAGGTGTGGTTCAAAGTGGGTTAATACTATGAAGATATATTGTGTGACGATAATATCAACATATTTTGAGCCGAAGGAACTAAAGGTCTCACCAAAGGACCAAATTTATACAATGCCATCTCATTGGAGAATGAGTAATGCGTAGAGACGCAAGGACATGCAAATACACACGGAACTGGAAGTGTCAGATCCGAACATTATGTTTACCACTAGCAATAGTGTCTATACAACACCAGAAAGCCATAAGTGTTGAATGCACAAGTTTTTAACTAGATTATTGACTCTAGTGCAAGTGGGAGACTGTTGGAGATATGCCCAAGAGGCAATAATAAAGTGGTTATTATTATAACTTTATGTTTATGATAAATGTTTACATCCCATGCTATAATTGTATTAACTGGAAACATTAATACATGTGTGTTTTGTAAACATAAGAGAGTCCCTAGTAAGCCTCTTGTTGAACTAGCTTGTTGATTAATTGATGATCATAGTCTCCTGATCATGGACATTAGGATGCGATTAATAACAAGGTTATGTCATTGGAAGAATGATGTGATGGACACACACACCCATAGTAATCGTAGCATAAGATCAAGTCATTAAGTTCGTATTGCTGTCAAATACATAGTAACCTATTCCTTCGACCATGAGGTTATGTTAATCACCATCACCGGATGGATACTTTGATGACATCAAACGCCGCTTCGTAACTGGGTGGTCATAAAGGTGTCATTGGGTATTCTGAAAGTATGTGTTGAAGCGCATGGACCAAGATTGGGATTTGTCCATCCATATGACGGATAGATATGCTCTGGGCCCTCTCGGTGGAATGTCATCTAGTTAGCTTGCAAGCATGTGACTGGGTCACAAGGGATGACATATCACGGAACGAGTAAAGAGTACTTATCAGTAACGAGGTAGAACTAGGTATGGAGATACCGACGATCAAACCTCAGATAAGTATAGTATCGCGAGACAAAGGGAATTAGTTTCGTATGTAAGTGGTTCAATCGATCACGAAGTCATCGTTGAGTATGTGGGAGCCATTATGGATCTCCAGGTCCTGCTGATGGTTATTGATAGGAGATGTGTATCTATCATGTCTACATATTCACGAACCGTAGGGTGACACACTTAAGGTTCAAAGTTGTTTTAAGTAGATATGGAATATGCGTTGGAGACCGAATGTTGTTCGGAGTCTTGGAATGGATCCGGGACATCACGAGGAGATCCGGAATGGTCCGGAGAATAAGATTCATATATTGGGGATGATTTTCTAAGTTAGGAAATGTTCCGGAGTGTTTGTATGGAGATTCTAGATGGTTTCGGAATGTTCTGGAAGGTTCTAGAGGATTTCTTGGAGTTTTCTTGAAAACCAAGAAAGGATCAAAGGAGTCCTGGTGGGGCAAGACACGGATTCGTGGGGGAGGAGGACTCCTCCCCCCTTCCCACTGCCGGCCATAGGAGGGGAGTCCTACAAGGACTTCCCCTCCCAGGCGCGCCTCCCCCCTTAAATAGAAGGGCAGGGGTGCCCCCTCCTAGCTCTCTCCAATAACACCCAATCTCTGCCGCCTCTCTCCTCCACCTTTCTTCTGCACAGGCATAGGCGAAGCCCTGCAGAATTCTCTACTCCACCACCACCACCACGCCGTCGTGCTGCTGGGATTCCGTGGAGAAGATCTACTACCTCCGCTGCTCGCTGGAACGGGGAGAGGAAGGTCTGCTTCGACTCCGCACGTGTGACCGACTACGGAAGCGCTGCCAAAACGCGGCGCCGGAAGGATCGTCAACTTGACCGACTGCGCGAGCGCTGCTGGAACGCAACGCCGGAAGGATCATCCACACGATCTTGAGATCGGCAAGTGATCGACTATATCAACCACGAGATCTAATCTCGTTAACGCTTTCGGATCTACGAGGGTTAGTTCCTATCTCTCTCGTTGCACATGTCTAATAGATTAGATCTTGGCTTTTATCTAGATTAGATTTGGGTTTTGTTCATTCTTGCGGTAGAAATTTTTTGTTTTCCATGCTACGAACCCATCATAAGAATGGTACAAGCTGCCTCGGCTAATGCAAATAAACTACGAGCTAAGACCCAGCACGTTGGGTAATGTGGTTGCACGGATAAAAATTGTTCCGGTAAAGGCGTAGAACATCCCTTCACTTTCTCATTTCTCATCACACCATTTCTGTAGTTAAAACATCCGCTTGGAACGATGCCTGTTCCTAAGGGTTTTACAAAATAGTTTGGAAACATTTGTAGTAGGGTAAATCCAAAAACATTTCATTTTCTCAAAGCCGGGGTTTTCAACGAGGTAGGATGCTGACCATCGTACTCTCGGTCTAAAGGGATAAAATGGTTGGTACATCAGGGTGGTGCCACGAGGGGCACAAATGCATAACTTGGAGGAGCCAAGTTATATCGCAGTATTTATCAAACAAGACATACAGATAAATAATGCAATTTATAAAGAGGATACAAAAAAGATAATAAATAGAATAGGACAAGTATCGGAATTCTGGAATGGTGGCTTGCCTGTGATCATCAATATGTCCCTGGACTTCCTTTAATAACCAATAATACCCAAATAATAAGAAGTCCCTTCCTTCTCGTCGATAAAATACTCACACTATCGCCGTCATCGAGTATACATGCAAGTAGACAATACCACAATCAATACCAGGCATGCATGCATCAAACCATACAGCAAACAAACATAATGAATACTACTTAACTTAGTAGGTTTTGGAGAAGTTGGACACTAGTAGTGGAATTACTAGATTGCCATTGAGGTGTTTTTCCCTTGGAAGATAGTTGTCTAGGTTATAAACGAAGGTCTTATGGTGAAGACTTGAGGTCTGTAGGATATCAAAGTGCATCAATTCTATCCTCAGATAGGTCTTGACAAAACAAGACCAACACAAGTGGTTTCACTAGATTATCACTTACCTAGATTTAGTTATGCTTTTTATAGTGGAATAGACTCTAGTTTGAGGAAATAATTCACCAGAATTTATCTGGAGGCCCAAAATTATTTCCATGGGTGGTTAGGTAGTGTTTGATGTACTTGTTCACTAAGAGTTAGAATCAAGTCAAAATAATTACCAGAATGCCCTCAGGAAAATCCCAAAGATAGTTCTGGAGCTGTTTTGTCTTTTTCACCAAATTAATTCTACAGAAGATCTTGAGTTGATTCTAAGGGAACAAGGTAGGCATTTAGAATACCTTTCTGTAGGAATTGGATTCACTCTTTTTGTAGGTGTCAAACTCCTGGAGTGATTTATTTAGTGAAAAAGGGGTACACAGATTAATTTAATTCACTAGAATTCAACCAGAGCCCAATAAAATCTGAGCTGCTGGGGTTTGATAGATTTTGAGAAGACACAACCATGGGAGTTGGAAATAGGTCAATACTTCATTTTGTTTGACCTAGAGAAATTACGTAAGGCAGATAATGGCTGTTTTTGTTATGTTTGCTAGGGGCACACTACTATTCACCTTGGCATAGGACCTATGCTAGATGACAGGTATATCAAATACCTTCCAGTAGAGCTTTGTTTCTCCCCAATTGGACATGTAAAACCCTCTTAGGAGTTTATTTAATGAAAAGGACAACTTTAAGTGGATTAATTGCCAATAAATAATAAAAATTATTTTTGGCAAGATACCATTTCTGCATGTTTCACAAAACACCCATGAATATGGTACAAATATTATTTGGGCAAACTGCCTCACTTTCCATTTTAATCTCTATTTAAACTAACATGTTATATTAACAGATCTGAAAAGGAATTATAAAAGAAAAAGGAGAAAAGGATATGGGCCACGCTCTGGGAGAAAACGGGCCGCACAGGAGGGAAATCGTCCCACGACGGGCGAGCCATCACGCGGGCGTGGGCGTTTGAACCTGACAGGGCTGGCTCGCCGGCAGCGACTCGATGGGGCGAAGGGGTATCGGTCGACGACGGCCGTTGGATTAAAGAGAGATTGACGGCGCAACGTTGTCTTCCTCGGCGGAAAGAACCTGGCGGCGGTGGAACCCTAGGGTGGTCGGGGGAGCTCGGGGGTGCTCACCTGGGGGCGGGGAGGAGCCGGGGATGGTTTAGGACAAAGAGGCGCTCGGCGGCGGTGCCGATGATGGGCGACATCGATGGTTTTGGTCCTGGGACGAGCCTTAGGCAATATCGACCGACGAGAAGCTCGCCGGAGCTTGACCGTGGAGATGGTAGAGGGGGTCCTGGGCCAAAATAAGAACGGGATTAGATAGAGGAGGAGGTGAGGAGCTCGAGAGCATACATGTAGAGGAAGGGGAACAGGGGAAAGAGAGCTACGCTCAAAAATGTTGCCTTGGCCGAGAGGTTCTTTCTCTTCCTCTCTCGAGTAGGGCAGAGCAGGGGAGAGGGAGAGGGGGCTCTGGGAGGTGAGGGGGAGTGTGAGGGGGCAAATGAGCCAGAGTGGGGGAGAGCTAGGTGACCTGGGCTATTTAACCCGAGAGGAGGGAGATCCATGGGGGGGGATTGTCTCTTTTGGACATGGAGGAGGGTAGAGCTGGTTTGTGATTGTCCTAAAGGAGAGGTGGAGAGGGGTAAGAGGGGGATCTGGTCGTGCTGAGAGGGGTAGCTGGCCTGCTGCAGCCACATTGCCTACCAATGGTAAATACCACACTCTCTCTCCCTCAAACTAGCTCCAAGCACTAGGGACAAGGGAGGGGTCAACTATAGTGCTATGCTGCAGGGTAGGGTCGACCAGAGAGAGTGCTGGGGGGGGTGCATTGCCTTGCAAGGTTGGTGGGGGATTGGAATGGTTTTTGATGCAAAAAGGCTAATTGCCTAGATCTGCCATAAGGGATGATCAAGTGTCATATCTGAAATTTTGATCTTGACCACTTGATATAATGATGCTATTAGATGGGTGTGGGCAAGGTATAGCTCCATGAATTATTTGAGATTTATTGGATGAAGTTTGGTCCAGTTTATACTACATAATCAAACAGTGCAGAAATAGTTTTTAGAAGCTCATTTGATAAATTTACATTGGACAAGGTTGGTTTTTGGTTTGAGATGGTCCCAGTTGTGAATACACACTTAGGGGAATTTTCCCAAGATTTATTGTGTCTTAAAAGTATTTAAGACCATTATTATTCCATTTCTGCCATTTAAGAAAATAGGCAAAAATAAATAATAAAGCTTCTCAAAAATGTTTATTGTTTAAGTTGGAAGGTAGGGTATGATATATGGAACTCACATGAGCCAAAAGTTGGGAGAAGTGTTTTGTCAAAAACCAAATTTTCCATTGGGAAAGGGGTTTTGAGATTTTGTCTACTAAAGGAATTAAATAGATTTGGAGCCCTAATAATTATGGGTAATATTTGATAAATCTTGAGTATCAAGGTAGATGATGTAGACAAGGTGTAGAAAGAATTTGCAACCTTGGGAATTGGAATTCCAACTTGAATTAGATGGAAAACAAGGAATTGTGGATCTAGGGTGATGTTATTTTTATACCACCAAAAGCTTGTTAGATCTTGGAGCTCAAAGCTCACCTTGACGCAAGGGTTATATGATTAGTTAGACCAACTCATATAGATTATCATGGCAGAAGTAGTTTGGATTTGTTGCATTTGAGGTGGTCTGGAAATGATGGTAAACTTTGTTGAAAATAAGGCTGCCATACCAGAAGAGTCATGATGCCTTATAAACCATGTGGGTAGCACAAAGATCCACTTGGAACAATTGAAGTAGGTTTTGATAGACCTATATGAGTATATCACAACCATGCAAAGATTTGGTTCATAGAAGGTTGGATGTTGGTGTGAGCTTCTGTTAAAGTAGGCATGATGACTAGATTTGCAGGAAAAGTTATTTTCTTGGCTGCAAAACCATCAAGAACAAGTGGGTTGGAGGATGATATAACCAAGGGAAAATGTGGGCCTTGGTATTCCTTAGGATGGTTAACAATATGGTTCAGGTTCATTTCCAAAAATTCATAGGGTTTGAGAAAGGGAGGCATGAAAAAAGGTGATGTTGAAACAGTTTCCAGACTTAGTGAAATTTGGCAGTTTTGAGGATTTTGACTAGAGTATGAGAGGGAATGTTTTTGGAGGGGTTGCAAGGGTAGATTGAGTAGAATGGATCCATGCTTGATATTGGTCTTCATGGACTTGGAAGCTTCTAGAATGGAAATCTTTAGAATTGATCTGGTTAAGGGTTTTAGATGATCACCTAGTAGCTAGGGATCATATCCAGATATGTATTCTTGCTTAGGGGGTGATGATTTGGAAACATCTTGATCCTAGTGATGAGCTCCTAGAGTAGCTCATACTACTTCCTAAGCAATAAAGTCAAACAACAGATCAAGGGAACTCATCTTATAAACTAAGCAAATCCACCAGTGGGGTTACCATCAAGCTTAGCTTGAGGTAAGATTGGGGCATTTTGAAGACGTTGGATTTTTGAGTAAGATGAGAGTCGTTGGTACCTCTAACAAGAGTAGAATTCAAAAGCTTAACACAGGTGTTTTGGGAAGACTAGAGATAAGATTAGTTGAGGGTTCTGTCTTGAAAACATAAGGAGGTTATATTATATATCTCTCCATAGTTTTGTCAAAAGAAGCCACAAAAATAGTTTTGGTTACATAAGCATCTTGGCTCATGTTTTGAAATGCCAGAACATTTGAGAATATGTAAAATGAGCCAAAATAGTTTTGGTAAATAGCTTTTGTCAACTGATGGTGAGGTAAGGAGTATCGTATGGTATACACTCACATGCACAAGTACAAACAACAAGCAAGCACTGCACCCATGAACAAGAAAAAGTTTTTGTTCCCCCTGATTTTTGCATTCTGGACAACAAATCAGGGTTGCTGAAAGTGGGATGTTGCAGCTACACTCGGTGGATAAGTGATGACAAAGACGATGAGGCTGTAAATGGGGCGACGAGAAATGAGGAAGGCGGGCAACATGATCATGATCACGGCGAGGATGGGCAAGATGAAGAGTCTCCTGGAGATGGTGAAGGTGCGGAAGCAGACCAGGATGATGATGATCTAGATGCCGGAGCAGAGGATGGAACAACATCAGGCTAGGTGCGGGACCCTTATGTTCAAGAACAACTTCTCAACCAGACGAGTAACGCTAGGGCTGCCGCTAGAGAGAATGCCAAGCTTGCGCAACTTGAGAAAGACGCGGTTACTCCATTGTATGAAGGATGCAAGCCCGATGATACCCGGTTGAATGTAACGTTCAAGGCTATGGAGATGAAGGAAAAACACAAATTGACCAACGCAAGCTTCGACGATATGATGGCATTCTGGCACGATCGTCTCCCGGAGGGGAACACGTGTCCAACTAGTATCGAGGACGCCAAGAAAATCGTGTGTTCTCTCGATCTACCGCACATTAGATACCACGTCTGCATCAACGATTGCATCATTTATCGGGGCGAGGATACGGAGAAAACCACATGCCCAGTGTGCAGCGTGAGTCGATACAAGAAAGGGAAGAAATCTCCTCGAAAAGTGGTAAGGTACTTTCCTATAACTCCTCGTTTGCAGTGCTATTTCGCATACCCTAAGGAAGCAAATCTTGTGCGCTGGAATGCGGAAAGAAAGAATGAAGGAGATGACGATGACCCCGAAAAGGACGAGCTACTAACGCACCCTTCAGATGCTAGCAAGTGGAAAGCATTAGACCTCGAATTCCCATAATTTAGTGGAGATTTGAGGAAAATCAGGCTAGGTGCGAGCACCAATGGACTCAATCCATTCAGTAGCCAGAGCAGCACGCACAACACTTGGCCCGTGTTTGTATGGATGTACAACCTCCCTCCCTGGTTGTGCATGAAAAAGAAGTACATACAAATGAGTATGCTAATTCAAGGGCCGAAACAACCAGGTACCGACATTAATCTATATCTCGGGTTGTTGAAAGAGGAGCTAGCCATGTTATGGGAATCCAGAGCCAATACGTATGACGTTGTCGCACAAGATTATTTCACTATGAGAGACGCGTTGGTCACTACGGTGCAAGACTATCCAGGTTGCGGATATTTCTCGGGGCAGGTTATCCAAGGATTCTTCGCATGCGTTAGGTGCATGGATAACACGACCTATCTCCAACTAAAGAAAGATCTAGGGTCTTTTTAAACCGTGATCATGGGGCACTGGAGGTGGCTTGGAAAGAATGATGCATGGAGAAAACGTGGAGATCTGTTTGATGGGAAATCCAAGACCCGAGAAATCCTAGAGCATAGGAGCAGCGAAGAAGTGGATGAATTGCTGAAAAACTCGAAAGAGTGTCCTAACTCGGGAAAGAAGCGAAAGTGGCAGCAAGACAAGTCGTTGATGAAGGTATGGAAAACAAGGTCTGTTTTCTAGGAGTTGCCATACTAGAAGTTTCTCTGCACGCCTCATAGCCTTGACATCATGCAAATCACGAAGAACGTGTGCGAGAGTCTCGTCGCCACTCTAATCAACAAGCCAGATAGGACGAAAGATGGTCCTAAAGCAAGGCACGACTTAATATTCATGGGCGTCCGAAAGGATTTTCACGGAGGACGCACTACTCCTGATGGTCAGGAAGATGATGATGATCATCAGTCAGAGGAGACACAAGGTTGTCAAAAGGGTAAAGAGATCAAGAAGAACGAATATTACTACCCCCCTTTGTGCTTCACACTAAGCCAGGATGAGATCAAACAGTTTTTCACGTGCCTTCTAGGTGTCAAATTTCCTTACGGCTACGCGGGCAAGATAAGCAAGTACCTAGACGAGGCTAAGCAGAGGTTTAGTGAGATGAAGTCTCGCGACTGTGCCATGATAATGACACATATACTTCAACTTGCACTACAAGGTATAATGGACGAGCACGTCAGAGAAACATTGTTTGGGCTCTACAAGTTTTTTGACATCATCTCTTGAAAGTGAATCTGCGTGAAACAGCTCGGGAGGCTACAGGAGGAGATCGTGGTGATACTATGCAATCTCGAGATCTACTTCCCGCCCACATTCTTCGACATTATGGTGCATCTGCTGGTCCATATCGTGGAGGATATCATCCAACTCGGGCCGATGTTCCTCCGCAACATGATGGCGTTCGAAAGGATGAACAGACACATCAAAGGATACATTCACAAAAGGTCTCGTCCAGATGGAAGCATAGCCAAGGGCTTTCTGGCCGAAGAGTGCATCTCTTTCTACACGAATTATCAAGGCATCGAGAATCTTGTCGGTCTTCTCGTCAACAGGCACCTTGGCAAGCTCGATAGATTGGGTCACCGAGAGGGTCGTCGCGTACTGCATGCAAACTTCGATTGTCGACACACAGACTTTGATAGAGCAAACCTGGTCGCGCTCCAACATTTAAAACTGGTTGATCCTTGGGTACAAAATCACATAAGGTCAATCAAGAAGAAGTATAGTGACCGGGGCATATACAGGATACAAGGAGAAATAATCAAAGCGAACAACTCAGATTTCACTCGTTGGTTTAGGCAGATGCTCCTAGATAATCCCCCGCAGTCGCATTCTGCAGAGGAAAACATCATATTCACCTTGTCGCAGGGACCCATGCACAACCAGGTGACCTATCAGGTGTATCATATCAACGGCTACACATTCTCTACATAGAGGAAAAGGACAACAAGTGTGACTATCGAACTTAGGCGTAATGTCGGAATTCTACACCGATGACAACATGAAGGAAAGATTTTACGGAAGGATCGAGGAGATCTAGGAGCTCGACTACAGTGGAGAAAAGATGTCGATGTTCCGTGTCAGATGGGCCAAGAGCGTCGAAAGAGAAGACATGTATTTCACAACCATGGTTATACCCGAAGCAGCCAAATCCGAGGCCGCGAAAAATGAACCGTGGGTACTTGCTAGCAAAGTGGAACAATGTTTTTCATTACCGACCCGACAAAGCATAGTCATGTTCTCGTGAGGAGAGGAAAAAAGAAACATCATCATGATAGAGGGAGTCGCCAACGAGCAAGACTTCGACCAGTACGGGGATCCGAAGATTGAAGATGACGACGACTACGATGAAGAAACATACATCCAAGAAGAAAAGGACAACCTTACCCAAAAAAGGTAGCCTGTTCGAAAGAAGAAACATAAAAGTGCCGGGGCCAAATTATTCAACCGCGACAAATAAGGAAAAAAATATTGTAAAGGATAGCTCAAAAAATATTGTAAAACGCATGCTCAAAAAATATTGTATTGATGCATATGGATGGCATATTATTAATGGACACATTATTATTTAATTTCTTTCTACTTGGAATCACTTTTGTAGAACTTTTGATGATATATGTACCACTTTTGTCATATAAAACATATAACAGATATTTTATATAGTTTACATAATTTTTGGGATATTTTTTAACATTTTAAAGTAGTTTAAAAAAAAGAGGGGCGCTAGGGTTCAAACCTGGGTGCTCCAGGTTAAGAAAACAGGGCGCAATGCTAGTGTCAACAAATGGGGCGACCGCCCTCTTATTTGATTTGACACGACACTTATCCGTAGCACAGCCATACCTAGTGTGCTACTGGTAAACGACTTAACCGTAGCGCACTAGGTAAGGGTGCGGTACGGCTAACTGTTGTGAAAAGTCAACTGATGCGCATGGTCCTCTCTCCCGTCTATCTCAAACAGATCGAGAAACCTAACTACCGACGTGCCGCCGCCGCTCGATCTGCCGCTTCCGCTCGCCCACTTCCTGTCGAGGAGGAGGAGAGGACACACCCGCGTCCGTGGAGGAGGAGAGGAGGCCGCCGCGTCCGTGGAGGAGGAGAGGGGGCCGCCGCGTCCGAGGAGGAGGAGAGGAGGCCGCCGCGCGTCCGTGGAGGAGGAGAGGAGGCCGCCGCACGTCCGTGGAGGAGCTCCGTCCGCACTCTTTGTCGTTGTTCGCCCGCTCTTCATCGTCGTCGTCGTTGAGGTGAGCGTCCCCTCTCCCCCTCTCTCCCCTCTCTCTGAATGTCTGTAAATGCGGAAATTATTGCAATGTGAGTATTTCCAAAATTATTGCTTGCTAGCTATGTGAGTATTTCCAATATTATTATGTGGTCGTCTGTAAATTCCTTCTGGTTTCTTTCATTCCATATTATTCCTCTCATCCTATACCATCTAAATTCGAGTCAAATTAGGAATTAAGAAGTGCATGTAGTGATTTTACAATGCATGGACATACAAAACTTAAGAGGAATGTGACAACACAAATCATAAATGATTTCTTTGCAGCATTAATTTGTGATAACCTCCTAGTGTTCCTGATACATTGCAAATGTATCTATAATTTTTGATGTTCCATGCTTGGTTTTATCTACTTTCTTATGTTTTGTCCATACTTTGGAGTACTTTTCATATGATTTCTTGGACTAACCTATTAACAAGATGCCATAGTGCCAGTTGCCTGTTTTCTGTTATTTTTGGTTCCAGGAAGTCAGAAAATGAATATTCTCGGAATTGGATGGGACAAAAGCCAAAGTTACTATTTTCTCGGAAGACTCACAGAGCCAGAAGGAGAGTTAGAGAGGGGCCAAGGGCTGGCCAGACCACCTGGTGGCACGGGCCAGGCCAGGCCGCGCCAGGGGGTGGTGTGGGCCCCTCAGGCCTCCACCGACCTTGCCTCTTCGCCTTTAAGAAGCCTCCCGATGCAAAAACCCTAAGGAGTCAACCAGAAATCCCCGAAAAGTTCCGCAGCGCCGCCGCCACCAAAGGGAGATTCGGGGGATAGAAAGTCTCTGTTCCGGCATCCTGCCGGGACGGGGAAGTGCCCCCAGAGTCATCTCCATCGATCTCCACCACCATCTCCATCACCATTGCTGATTCCCATGATGAGGAGGGAGTAGTTCTCTCTCGAGGCTAAGGGTTCTACCGGTAGCTATGTGTTCATCTCTCTCTATGCATGATCTTATTGAGATCATGAGCTTGTAATCTATAGATCTACCTTGCTACTCAAGTGCTTTAATATATCTCTGCTCTCCCCATGTGTGTGAAAGTGACAGCGTGCACACCATGGTGGCACTTAGGCTAGAGATTACAAATACTTGTTATGAGTTATATTTGGAGTTGGATGTCTTTATGAAATTGTGGTGTTTGTTGGACTCATCTAGTACTCAAGGTGACAGTGTGGGGTTTTCTAGATGGGAAAGGCTTACTTTGAGGTGTGATGTTATAGCCCTACCAACGATTAGAGTGTCCAACCGGAGAGTAGTCAAGAGTAGTATCTTAAAGAGAAGATATTTATATGAGAGTGTTCACTAGTGAAAGTATGATCCCTAGGCCTTGTTTCTAAGCATTGAAACATCGTTTGCTACTAGATCTGTTACATGTTTGCTTGCTTCCATCATTATTTAAGTTTTCCTTTAGTCTTTTCCACGCCATCAAGTTATTTTCTATCACCGTTACCACTTATAATTATCCATACCACTTGTATTTCACTATCTCTTCGCCGAACTACTGCACCTATACACCTAACAAGTGTATTGGGTGTGTTGGGGACACAAGAGACTTCTTTGTATCTTGATTCCAGGGTTGCTTGAGAGGCGATACCTTTGACCACTTCCTCCCTGAGTTCTATAAACCTTGGGTGATCCACTTAAGGGAAAACTTGCTGCTATTCTACAAACCTCTTCACTTGGAGGCCCAACAACTTTCTACAAGAATAGAAGTGCGTAGACATCAGTTCCCCATAGTTGCCTTATAATTTTCCTAAGAAAACTACAAGGTCACTATATATATTCAATGATAGTTCTAGCCTTTGTTCAATTTCAAAATAATTAAAAAATATCACAAAATGGGAAGCATAATGATTACTTTGTGAGAAACCATAAATATAATTGCTAGGTATGTATATGCTAACTTTCGGGTTCCAAACCTCCTACTTGGGTGAGTTCCTCTTCTCCCTCCCACTAATGCTTATGCTCTTCAATTTGTGATCTGGTTCATCCTAAGGAGATATGTGTGTATACTAGTAGTGTTGATTTACTATGTTCTTCATGCAGTTTGTGCTTATTTTTCTTGCCCAGCAGTGTGATCCTATCTCCTTTTATTACTGGACCCTAGCTGGTGTGTTAGTTAAACAAGCATACACAGACCCACAATACATACTTTAGAATTCTACTGATTAGTGGTTGTCATGTAGTACATTGAGTAACAACGCATGGATCAAATCAAACATCAGTGTTGTCTTTGTGAAGCCTCTTGACATTTATTTTATACGATTGGTGTAAACAATGTACATGCCTAGTATATGTTACTCGCTAGACGACTATCCTAGGTCATGCTTAAAATCTTTGCTATCAAAATATGGATGGACAAATATTTTGGGGGGGTTTTGGAGATGGAAGTGTTCCTTTGCTGTCAAAATTGAGCAGTTGTACTCTATTTGTTATTGTTGTAGAACTTGAAATTGTGCTTGTTCTTGTATGAAGCACTTCCTTATGTCGTGTATGCAGGTGCTTGTATGAAATGAGTCCTGATTTTTGCTGAAATGTTGATTAACTTCCGTTTTGGCAGAAATCGGGCACTCCTATTTTTAAAAAAATAGCAAAGGTCATGCCGGAATTTTCCACACACTTTACTAACCATTATTTTCCTTTTATTAGTGCAAACATGTGTGACAACGACGAGGCTGGCTCTTCTCAGCGCATCAACATTGAAGGAGAAGTGAGACCTCAAAAGAGAAAATTGTCATTCTAGGAGGATGTCGAGCGGCTAGAAAGAATGATAGAGGACGATGAAGAATACAACCCTCCCGAGAGCGACGACGATGAGATGGAAGACGCGGAGGAGGAAGAAGCGGCCGAAGGAACAACAGATGATGAAACCACTAATGGCGGCGAAGGCACAACAAGTGCTAGTAATCCTCCTAAGAAGAAGAAGGAAAGGCGCCCGAACACGATCGGCACCGTCAGAGAGGAAATTACCGAAGTGAGCCCAATAGGGTTCCTTTGGCGCCCGACCATGTCGTCAAAGGGTACAGTGGGAAAGTGGAGGCTATCACCCGGACCACCATCTCGATCAACACCGAGAATCTCTGGCATAAAGATAATGGCTATTTGCGTACACTCCTCTTCGAGAAGCTACACGCAAGATACAAGTTCCCCACTCAGTATCAGAACACAAATTATCATGGAAAATGAAGTAAATAAATCCACCCTCACGAGGATGAGCACCGCCTTGGCCAACTGGAGAACCCAGATAAAGAAGATCTTTAAAGAAGAGAAAAGTCTTGAGGAGATCCAAAAGATTGGCCAGCACATCACCGAAGATCAATTTTAGGATTTCAAGGCCAAGTGCAATTCTGAACCAGCCAAGGCCTTGAGTAGGCGGGGAAAGAATTTGTAGGCGATGGATATATGTCACCACCATCTCGGATCTGGTGGTTACAGAGCTGCGGAGCCCAAATGGGATAAGGAGGATGACAAGTATAGAGCTAAGGGGATACCTAACCCCTAGTCGAAATTCGAAGACAGACAACTTCAAAACTTTATCAGGTCTGGTTACCATGTGGACCCAAAACCAAAGAACTCACCGCGGATCGTAAGGTTAAGGACTTCAAGGTTCTTATGGTAAGTAATTTAATTACCACGGATCAAGTCGATTGCATTCTAATCGATGAAGTCGAATTTCTAAACGATTCACGTTACTTATTCTGCAGGAGCAGGAAATTGCTAGTTAGGGATCCAATGGTTCCTCATCCAGGGGTCGACAGCGGCCACCCGCTGGGATAACCCTTTCAATAGGACAGTGAACCAGGCCAATAAAATCACGCCGGTTACAAAGAAGCCATCATCGGTTGGCCGTCTAGATGGCTTCGGGGCTAAGAATTGGGTGGATCATTTTGGTCCACCGCCAAGGACGCGTGTGACGGGAAGGAGCGACGAGGAAAACCGTGAGGTTCAAGAACTTAAGGACAAAGTGGCGCGGATCTCGCAGATTGTCCAAGACAACCTGGCAATTAGCCTCACCTCCATCCTGCCTACCTTGGTGGAGTCAATAGCGAACTATAGTGCGGGTGGTCGACAAGGGCCGTGTCTGATACAAAGCATGGTCAGTAGCCACTCGAACAATGCGGCGCCGGCGAATCTGGTGAATTATGTGTTTGTGACTCCGCCCGCTAGCACTGCGGCGCCGGAAGCATTGGTGACTCCCCTGCCATCACATCAGCGCCGGAGCTTAATGCACCCAGTAGGGATAATACACCGGCGGCTGGCACGACGCCAACAAGAAGCCCCTCCATCTCTTGCACACCCGTTGTCGTGTGTGGTGCCTTGACATTACCGAGCTCGACGCCATCACAGTAAACCAAATACTTTTACACCTTGCCATTTATTACTCTTATGGCATCTTTAATTAATGCCATACATGTTTTTCACAGATGGACGTTCCATGCACTCTCTTAAGCTACGTGAAAAAATGAGTTGAGGTATGTTTCCAAGGATACCATCATTCAACCCTTGCACCACACGTTGCACTCAAAGCCGATGCTAGATAGCGTGCATAGGGTAAAAATTATCCGGGTGCTAAGGGGCTGCAACAACCTGGAACGTCCCATTCAACCCCCAGGAGCAGGTGAAGAAGTGCTGGCTATCCTCAGAAGTTGCTTCGGCTTATTCCTGCTATGGACAAAGAGCATGATTCGTTTGGGGACGGCCGGGTCCATCAGCCCACAAACAACAACATCGTCTGTCGTGCCAGCGCCAAGCCATGCGAAGACCCCCACACTACTACCACCGTCACCTCCACGCGATTAGTCGGCTGGTCACATTGACATGACCATGGCGCAGGATCCAAATGAGGATGACGAAGATGACTTAGATCATTTCATCAACACTAATCTTTTCCCCGGGGACCTAAACGAAGACCCAATTGGTGGCCCCATAGAGAAAGCCACTTGCAACAAACGTCTCTTTGGTTTTCAGGAGACACCTCCATCTTGCGCCTTCACCGAGCCAGCGGATACATCCAACCGGCCATGTATTCTAAGCCCTGACACACTACATAGGGCGGCCGCTGCTAAGATTACGGTGCCTACCCTCTCCCCAAAAGGAAAGAAGGCCAGGAAAAGAAAATCTAGCAGCTCGAGCCAGCCAGTGGCGTGAACTTCAAATCCGATCTGGTTTCAGGACGGGCCACCAAGACCCAAGGTGTTGGGTTCGCAGCATAGAAAACAAAAAAATTCCTACGATGAGAACTATACGCCAAGATCTATCTAATCGATACAAGCAACAGTTGGATATACATCCATAGAGAACTTACCCTCGAAGACAACAGAGTTTTGTTAACGAGTTGGAACTCGTGGATGATGTAGTCGTACGCTTGCCGATCTCAAGATCGTGTGGAAGTCCTAGCGCCGCAAATCAGCAGCGCATCCGTCCTCGCACACACGTTCAGGCCACCAAACAACCTCCACCTCCTCGCTCCCGCAAATAACCGGAAGCAGCAACTCCTTCCAGATGCAATGCCACCGGGAACATGTATCTCGCTAATCCGAGACCATGGGGGAATATATCTAGAGGGGAGAGAGATCCTTCACGAGGAGGTGTGCTTTGTGAGGGAGGAGAGGGGGCCTTTTATAGGAGAGGGGGGCTCCTCCCCTTCCATGGCCGGCGCCCATGGGGGGTTCCCCCACCTCTTCCTCATTCATGTGGTGGAAGCTCCACTCACATCAATTTAACCTCCACCCAAAGTTCCACTCACATGAATTAAATTTCCACCAAATTTAATGCAACTATCATTTAATAAAACTCTTTTATTTATTTCATTCAGAATTTTGTTAATTACTTTAATTAACAAAGATTCACATAAAACCCCTTGTAACATTTCAATATCACATGCAGAACTAGTTTCTGCAATTTCACCCGAAACAATTCCGGTTTCCATCGAAATAATTCCAGCGCTTTGAAATTCTTTCGTCTAAAACATATGTGCTCCAAAATCGTGTTTGGAAACCCTTAAGTGTGTCACCCTACAGTTCGCGAATAATGCAAATATGATTTAGACTCCTCTCAAATCAATAATCAGAAGCGGGAACTGGAGATCCATACTGACTCCTGCACATTCAACGATGACTTATGTGATCGTGAGAACCTTTAACGCTAGTAATTTATGTTGGAAATATGCCCTAGAGACAAATAGTAGTAAGGACTATTATCATATTTCATATAGTTTATGATTAAGTTTTATATCATGCTATAACTGTATTGAGTGGAAACAACTACACGTGTGATATATAAACAACCAGGGGTTCCCAGTGAAACTCTAGTCACTGGTTCATTGGTCAACAGATGATCAAGTTTCCTGATCATGTGGCATTTATGCCAGTTGGAAATGAGGTCATCTCATTCTGAGAATGAGATGATGAACCAATACCCAACCTAAACATCGTGACCTGATCATGTCACGAAGTTCCAGTTACGATGATTAGAAATGGATCCTCGTAGACTATTCCTTAGACCGTGAGGCTATATCAATCACTGTCTCCCGAGAGTCCTTAGATGGCATCAAACGCCATCTGGTAATACGGTGGTTATAAAGGTGTGTTCAGGTACTCGGAGGAAACCGTAGAGGTAATATCTGTCAAGAGCGGGATTTGTCCGTCCATGTGACGGGAAGATACGCAAGGGCCCACTCGGAGAAGTTATATCCAATAGCTGCGCAGCGTGTGATTTGATCACGGAGATATCACTTGTCGAAACGAGTCAAGTAGCATTGTTCAGTAACGAGATTGAACACGACATGATGATGTCATTGATCAGATCTCGGGCAATGCAAGTATCGAGTGACAAAAGGAATAAGACATGGCTGTCCTAGTTCAAACGACGAAAGATCTCTGTGGAACGCACAGGGTTCACATGGCCATCCAGGTCCCTCTATCGATCATTGGTGCGGGAGTGTCTCGACCATGTATGGAGTGTTCCCAAACCGTGGGGTATCATGCTTAAGGGCTTGATGATGCTTAGAGAGTGTTTATAGGATCGGTGGAATCACCGAAGAAGAGTAGGGAGAAAACTGGAAGGGTTTCGGTAAGTCCGGAGGATGTCCGGAGTGGAGGTGGAAGGTCTTCCATAGCCACGGAGGTTTAGTGAATGAATGTTAAATATTCATTTAATCATTTATTCATAATTATTTAATAAAGGAAAAATCAATTAAAGGTCAAAAAGACTTAATGGGCCAATTTTTGGAGGGAGAGGACCCATTAGGGAAAGGAGAGAGGGAGAAGGGGAAAGGGGGCTGGCCGGCTAGGCCTAGCCCCTCGCGCGGGGCCCACTAGGTGGCCGGCGGCCAACCCCTCCCCCCTCCTTTCCTTTAGTCCCACCTCGGGACTTTGAGGCCTTGTTCGGTTGTCCGGGTCCAGTTCCCAGCAGGGAACTAATCACCATGGGGTTTGAGTGGAGTGTCGTGTGTCACTCTAATACCTGGGAGGTTGGGTTCCTCTCTGTACTTTATCCTCTCTAGAGTTCAAACAGTTCGGTTATACAGGGATTGATGTGGTTTGATGAGGTTTGAATATAACAGCACAACAAGGTCAGAAAAGTGCACTGACAAAATCACATGGATGATAATTATAAGGAAAAAAAACTACCTCATATCAGCAGAATATTAGGAATAAATTTCACCAATATTGTCAGAATAAATTACAACGATATTACCAGAATAAACTACTAGAGTGGCATCATAATAATATTAGAAATTTATACATATTTTCTGCATAAGTAATAGGGAGTCTTTTGGACAGTCAACAACTCCAGACGTTAAATAAAACAAAGCACATCTACGAAAACACTAGAATCTAGACAACATCTTAGAAGCTCTTGACGGCAAAATATGACAAGTGTTCCATCTGCAGATTCCTTGTGGGTCAATGTCATCTTAACCTGAACAACACAAAGAAGAGTCAGCCAATTTCATTAAACAAATAGTCTTCAAAAATTAAATTCATGGTCAGGTTGTTAGATGTTAGCGAACATGAAATATCGTCTCAACAGATAAAGACCCAACAGATGCATATAAACATGAAGCTCAGGAATGCATCTACTGTTTTAGATAAAGCAAACTAAGCTCAACACCACCACACCTCACAAAGCAAGCACGTGAAACAAAGTTTGAAAGTGTGTCTGCATGTTGTTTAGCATTTTTTCAGTAGCAAGAATGTGTGAGAGCCCACACTTATATATTCCAAGTCAAATTTAATATGGAGATAGGTGATGCATTGCACCACAACGCAAGAACAGGAAGAACAGGAACAGGAAAATTTACCTGGTGTAAATTCCTCCACGTGCAGCACCCCAACACAACCCATATGTTCTTTTTTTCATTTTACTTCTCTCCAAAACATGTAATTTACTATATAGCGATAGATACCTATATACATGTAATGTTTTTCCAATAATTAAGGTAGGGCAGACCTTGACCAATGGCCCCTGCCTGCAAATATAGCTACTACTTGAGTAACAGTCAACAACTCTAAAATTTAAATAAAATAAATCTCATCCTTGAATACTAAATATGAACATGTCATTGCCAGGACAGAAGAAAAGAAGGAAAAAATACAATCATAAACTATGATACTTGTTGCTTCGCATACTGAATCTCACATGCAGTACTAGCACAAATGATCTAAGTGAGATCATCTAGAAACAAAAAAACATCTTTTTAATTATGTAAACCTCTAAATAAATCCAGAAACAAAAAACTAGAGCCAAGCAAGTAGCAAGCAGCTCATCTAGAAGAATGGCATACCTTCAGACCACTTGTGACAGCTTGGCCACCTCATTCCTTAACCAAACCAGCGTCACATCTGGATCATCTTCTTTCGAGCTCAAGAAAATTTCTCTGTTATCTGGATCCTTGAATACAATAAGGGCTGCAGCCTTCTCATCGGTCAACAATGCCATTTTCAGCATTTCAGAGATGCATCTCTTGATCGAGTAGTCTCCAGCTTGAGCAGCCTTATTTTCACCTGCCCACTGAGCAAATTCTATTGCAAACTGTCTTTCCCTCATTTCGATGAACCTGTCCATACTTCCTGCGATCTCGTTGCTACTCTGCTTCTTTGGCTTCTTTGGCTCTTTCTCTTCCTTGTTACTTGTTGCAGCAGCAGCTCTCTTATTCATCTTCGGTTCAGTCCTTGCCACACTTTCATCTTCAAGATCAATTGTGATGTTGTCTCTTAAATCTGCATCAATCAACATCGTTCCAGTCCTTGACACAGTGTCTTCAAAGAATGGAAATGTAGCCTCGGTGTGACTGAGCTCTCCTCCATTGTCCATTTGTGTAAGATCTGGATGCTGTGGTGGCTGAATAGAATTGACATTATAGGTCCCTTCGGCTATTTGTCCATCATATATATTTCCAAGTGCCTCAAATAGTGGTAAGGACTTGGTTTTGAACTTACTCATTTTTGGGAATGGAATGAGCAGGTTGTCCCAAAGAGCATCTTCTGCTTCAATCATAGACGTTGAGTCATTCCAACCTACCCCACTCTGCTTTCTTGCTTCTTTGATCATCTTATACTCTCTTTTTAGCTCCTTCTCTTTTTCTTGGACTTGACTCTTTGTGTAAGATACATAGGTATTTCTTGCATGAAACTCTTTCACCATTTTGTTCCAGGCTTCAGAAGACCATCCATTCTGACCCCTGTAGTGAATGGTGTTGTGTTCATGCAGTAGATCAACGAGGGACATCTCCAAGAGTGAACTCCAAGATGCTCGAGGTTTGTTATCTACATAAAACAAGGTAACATAATGGTTAGAGCAGAATCGAGACAAGTGATATGAGACAAATAGAACAATGAGTTAAACCATTACCTTCATTGTTAGCCTTTTTTGTTGAGCGGGCTTTAGGAGATTTTTTTGGGTATGAAGTAGCCTTGTTCACGATCATCCTGAATCTAGGGGAACCTTTTGAAACCATTGGTGAAGCTCTTCCAACCATGATAGCTGCAGCAAACAATCATAAGATAAACAATACACGATTTTTACAACATAAACAATACACACCTATCATAGCGTAAATAGTACACAATTTTTATAACATGAACAGTACCCAATTTTCATAATATTCATTACAGAATTGCCAATGCATAAATATTACACAACATTCATAACACACAACTCTCCCAATCCAGCAAACACTACACTAATGCCTTTGGTAGTCAATCCACATTTGTTAGGCTTTGTATCTCTGAGATTGTTGCCTTCGTAGTCACCATGATCATCATTGCCCTCGTCGCCATCAGGAAGATCAACAAAATTTGCTGGAGGAATGTTATCTTCCTGATGATCCAACCATTGCTCATCTCCCTTGAGTGCTTTAATAATATTGTGTAAAACGGCTGCAGCCATGGGTATCTTGACTTGGTTTTCCATTATATGAAATGTTGCAACCTTGAGGATGGAGAACCGCTTTTTTAGAACCCCATATGTCTTCTCAATAACATTTCTAGGTAGTGCATGCCGGTGGTTAAATAGCTCTTTATGATTTTGAGGTCTTCGGTGACTTGCACCGAACTCCTTGAGATGGTATCGTACTCCACGATACGGTGCAAGGAAAGAAGATGTGTTTGCATACCCACCATCCACTAGATAGAATTTCCCCGGAGGTACATGGAAACCACTATTCATTGCTGATCTAAGGACTCTAGCGTCAGTGGACGATCCCTTCAATCCCGCAAATACGAAAGTGATATTCTGATCAAAATCACAAGCCATCATTACATTCTGACTAAGTGTTCCTTTTCTATTTCTAAATGGAGCCGCTGCATCAGGAGAAACGGAAACGGGTATGTGTGTGCCATCTATTGCACCAATGCAATTCTGCACAAAAAGAAACCTAGATGTGATTTCGTAGTTGAAATTGTAAGAACAAGTATTTATCAAGATTGAAGTTTTAAGATAAGCACCTTGAAGTAGGGATAGAACATAGAATCGCTCTGAATTTTATAATGTACTTCATTAGGATTGGGGAGCTTCAAAAATCTGTTGCAGAGGGTAGGGACAACTATATCGAAAAAATGCTTCATGTGGTTATGATAGCTGTCATTGCTATGTCCAAATTGTACTTGTAGACCCTCAAATGATGTATTATGACTAAGCATGTACAAGAAAAATGCCAGCTTCTCCTCAACCTTAATTCTGGTGTCACAGACCAACCATTCCCTTCTAAGGTAATTGGCCAATGACCTAAAGAGTCTAGGCTCCATTCGGAATGCTACCCGGCAATTCTTCACATGCCCTTCAAGTAGCTCTCGAACCCTTTCCTCTCCCGTTAGAACTGATGTGTGATGTTGTTCCCTTCCTCTTCCTCCCCTAGAACCCAATGTATATAGTGCAGGAAAAATAAACATCATCATATCATCGTCATCTTCATCCCTCCTCTTTCTAATGCGATCCCTTATCGTCATAGCCATTGCAAAACTAGCAAAACATAAAGAACTTATTGAGGAATGCATGGAGTACATGAAAAGCAAGTGGATATTAAACACATATCTAATTCATCTACTTAAGTAAATTATAAACAATAGGCATCTGATGGATTACCCGGGCTGTAGTACTATATAGTGCTGCACATGCAAAGTTATGAACTGCCAAAAAAGCTTCAGCATACATTGGTCAGCTACTTCAATCCACAAGAAAACGTACCAAGAGCAGTGTTAAGAATAGTGCTTGCAGGTCAGCACTATGTGCCCCTGGACACTGTCACTACCAGAGCCCCAAATTAACAACCTACCATCGCTATGTGCCCCTGGAAATTAACAACCTACCATCACTGGACACTGTCGCTATGTGCCCTTGGAAATTTCCACTTCAAAGTTGTATTTTCAAAATTTCCACTTATACTACAGGAGATGTAGCAGCAGATTAGTATATTTCAGGAATGAAACTAAAGGCATAAGCTAGTGAATATTTGACGTTTTCATTTATCAAGATATCCTACATGGACCAGCATGTGAGTCATCCTGACAACAAGTCTAGATGCAACATATATATATGGAAGCTACAGACGCGTAGACTTGCATCATGGCTTCTCAGCGCATAATTTTTCAAGAAAAGGGACAAGAAAATGTAAATTAGAACTTAGAGCATCAGGAACGTGAGGTCATATCGCCCCAAATTAACAACCAGAGCCAAAAATTCGGACCACTGTAACCCTAGGCGGCACTGGACATGGTCATGTACCCAAATCCAGAAGAAACCTGACCCAGATCAGAGGAAAGAGGAGGAGACGAGCTTACCTGTACCCCAAATCCACAAGAAACCTAACCTAGATCAGAGGAAAGAGGAGGAGACGAGCTTACCGGCGAGAGGAGAGGTGGCCGTCGAGTCGTCTTTGCTGCTGTCGTTGCCTTCTACTCCGCCGCACCGGTAGCCTCTCTTCGCTCCGCCGCCCCGCGCAGCCCCGTGCCGCCTCCGTTTTCCTAGTCGGTCGTGGCGTCGCCCCCAGTTCTTTCTCTCCCCAAATCCCCGCCCCCAGACTCGATGTTTCTATCCCTGGCAAACCGAGCAGGGTTTCGACGGGGTGCACCGGGAGAGAATACCGACCGGGCCTAACCGAACGACAAAACTTGTTGGGCCTGGAACGAAACCACGTTGGTATATTTCACGGGTATTAGACCCCGACCCCGGCTGACACCGGTTAACCTCGGCCCAACCAAACAAGGCCTGAGGGAGGGTGTACCCCCTCCTTCCCCTATATATAGTGGGGTATTTGGCCAAGATAAATACACCAATAATCAATAAAGGTCTCCCCACTTTTTGGTGGACCTCTAATTGATATTTTCTCTCTCCCCCTCTCTGTCTCGTGACCGTGGTCCCGAGTCTAGACTGCGCGAGCGAGAGACATCTTTACCGCAGAGCGCCGTCACGCTGCGGGATTCGGATCCGGGAGCTCTACGTCCGCAACTGCTGCGAGATCAGGGAAGAGGGAGTCATCGTCAGGCACCGGACGTGTGTAACTCCCCGCGAGGTGTCGCACTTGAGGCACTCAAGTCGTTGGAGCCAAGGAGCGCAAGGACTTCATCACGACCTTGAGGTCGGCTTCGGCTCGTCTACATCAACCACGCTCTCCTGAGCGTTGACAACGCTTTTCGGTCTTCAAGGGTAAGTTAGCGAAAAGCCCCTCCTGTTACTGTATTACTAATAGATAGGTCCTAGCAGCTTCGGGGGTTCAGGGGCGTAGAGTAAATATTTATTGTTTTCATACATGGAACTCCAACAGTGGTATCAGAGCTAGATCTATGCGTAGTAATGCTAGTACGGGTAGAACACATGAGATGTAGCGTGTGGGCGTTGATCTCTTAGTTCTTACCCTCCCACGTGTACTTGTGTATACCGCAGTAATGCTTGATGAAGCGGCCCCCAACCGACTTTACGCGTTCATTCGGGAGACTGGTCCACGCTTGACATACGGCTTGTACCGTATAAAGAGGCTTAGGGGGTGTCTGTCTCTCTCGCATTAGTTGGTATGCCATTAGCAACGGAGGGCCCCGAAAATGGTGTAGTAGAGACAACTACTTGATCAGCGTTGTGCTGAAAGTTCGTAGGTAAGAATGGTTCTTGTGCAAAACCCCTTTCAGCCACGTAAAACATGCAAAGATAAAGTAGAGGCGTGTAACTTTGTTTTGCAGGGGGGCATTGCTTTGTGATATGGTTGTGACAAAGGTAAAGTGATTATATTTTGTTACGTAGTAGTAGATAGTCATGGAGGTGACGAACTACCACGCCGGAATGACACCGGTACCCTGGTGTCTACGGCGCCGGAACCCGGTGACGACGGATGGAGATCACGACGTGAAGGACCATATCACATAGCATTTACATTCAATGTCATTGTTTGTATGTCTTATTGTGTGCTAGTATTAAATACTTAAGATGATCCCTGTTAAAATTACCAATGATTGTGTTCCCCCTTAGTGTGCACCACCAAGAAAGTTCTTCGGTATGAGGCGATCCAGGGTTATAGGCCTGGGTGTCAGACATATCTACGTTCGCATACAGTGGGTGTAAGCCATGTTGCACAATGAATACACTAAGGTTGAGTTGGCGAGCCTAGCACGCCACAAAAGCGTGGCCTCGGAACATGGATGGTCGAAAGATCGAGCACGAGTCGCATGAATGATGTGACCGACGTTTAGCGTCCACCTTTGAACCAACATCGATGGCCGTGATCAATCGGGGGAGATGTGGCTGATAGGGGTCATGTTATCACTACGAACCCTCACTTGGGATAGGTGTTTCTGAGTGGAGTTATTATTAACTCATTTAATTATAAACTTAGTCTAAATTCCTTTTGCAATTATAAATGTAGATGGGACCTTTTGTGTTGACGATTGATTGGTTAGAAGGAGAGAAGCTCAGATTAGATGGATCGAACTTCTCCATATGGGTTGCAAGTCTCCATGTTCTCCTTAGCGAGAATGACGTGGTTGACTACATACTCGACGGGATGGATTTGGATCAGCCCACTGACCTGGAGACCCCAGCGGAGCGGAAAGACCGCTATCTCCGCCGAGAGATGGCCTCCTGTATTTCAGTTGTAATGCGTTTCGGAATGGTGGACGAGCTGTGGCCTTTCGTGGGTGATGTCAACCCTCGTTCAGTGATGCTACAGCTTAGGACACATTTTGTGGAGCAGACACGCATTTGGGAGCATAAGCTGATGGGGGACTTCCTCTCCATTAAGATGGAGGAGAACTCATCACTGGACGACCACTTGGAGCACATGCATGATGTGTACATGAGGCCTGCATACTTCCTGGACATCTGGATAACGGGCTCTTTTGCAAACGCCGATGTGCTGCGTTCGCTGCCACCAAGCTACCAAGCACAAGTCAGGACTTGAGTAATGAGGGGCGACGTGGAAACAATGGAGTTCCACCGGTTCATGACACATCTCAGGAATGTGTTGGTCGAACCAGATGTCGCTCAGGTCATCAACGACAAAGGTATATATATGATATACAGTTTTATAAATGTTATAATCTTGCAAACACATTTGCAGTATTAAGTATATTTGATACTTGTTCTGTTTTGCTAAAAACAGGTCCTTCTGCATGAGAGGTGCTTGCTGGAGAGGAGGTGACGTTGCGTGTTGATGGCGAGCATGATGATGATGGCCGACGACACTCTCCCTCGATATTTATCACTTATTTTATGTTTTAGGATGATTATTGTAATCAAGAGATTGTGAACTTCTTTAGCGTGTCTCACATTTCGTGAGATGGTTATTCATATAAGTTTGTAACAAACAGTTGTTCCACCTTTATGAATAATTTCTATCCATGTTCATATCTTGTTTGATTATGTGTGAACTATCCTTGTTGTTTGAAACTAATTGATAATGCATGAACATTTATAAAACATTAAAAATGCCTAGTTTAAAATACCCAACTTAATGATATGTTCATTAGTAAATGAAAAACCATTGTTTAAATTCAAAGTTATGTGATAATATGTGAAAGTCATTCGATTTCATATCACATATAAATCATGCCTAAGTTCAGCAAAATAACTTGAACACCGTGTATTACTTGAATACAAAGTGTTTAAAGAATTGTTAAAAGTAAATACATATTTGATGTATTGTGTTTAACGAAAATGGTAATTATCATTATGTGATTGTTTAAATGTTTAAAGAAGTTTACCAAAGGAAACATGAATATGAAACTATTTGATTTGAATAAAGTGTTTCATCAATAAAAGGGTATAAATATAAAAGAGAATCTAATTGCTATGATTTGATCAATAGTAATGAAATTCAACTATATAAGAATGGCATAAAAGAAATTGTGGAATGCAAAGCATTTTCGAAACGTCAAAATGCAAAGCATCACAATGTGATATTAGATATCAAAGGGGTTGAATAGAAGGCACCAAATAGATCATTGTAGTTTAGATGTAGAGACCATTAGCTTAGAAATAGTTAGCGCTCAATTAGAATGTAGTAAACCATTTGAATTCGTGAAAGTTTTAGGGTTATTCGATATAACCAAAACAATAGCGAATAAGTCCTTGTAGCATATTCATTGGAAACTTTGAATATGAAACCCATAGCTTAAACCAAAAGGAAAGCAAGATTCATATTGCTTGGATTTTGGTACATTCTTGAGAAAGCTCACTTTTAGTGATGTTTCTCAATTATGGAGCAAATGGAAGAAAGTGAAAAAACACGATGAGGATTCAAAACCCTGCATCAGAGTGTTGAGAAGCGCAACGGACAACGTTCCTGAACGACTCTCTTCATAGAAGGAAAGAATCAATGATATTGATCATTGTGTTTTTCCCCACTTGTGTTTTTCACTACATGGAGTAGGATTCAAAATGTAATCCATATCTTGTATGGAGAAATTTGTGAATCACTTGTCATGATTTTTCGAATATGACATGCCTACAAACTACAAAGGAAATAATGGTAAACTAAATTATGAGAAATCCTAGAAGTAAAATTCCCTTGAGATTAGAAAGCAATTCGTTGCTGAATCTCACAAGAAAAAGGGGTTACTTGAATTTTCCCAAATGACTGCAAAGCCATAGTGGAAAATGGGGTGAATGACAAAAGCACAATTTGTCAAGTATTGGATGAATTCAAATGAATTTGATTCATGTGTGCTAAATGTCAATTGGATTTAATACTAGTAAAGTACTAGTATCTCATAGTAAAATCTCCAAGTTTGATATTTGATCAAAGGATTTTGAAGTTATTCAAAATAGTGAGTGGATACGCAATTTGCATAGAATTGAGTGGGAGCTATGAAAGTCTTCCTAAAACAATATGTGATTGACATATTTTTGAGTGGGAGCAATGCAAGTCTCAAATTCAAATATGTAGGAACATATTTTGAGTGGGAGCTTATAGGAGTAATTCTTAAGTATGTTAAGAATAAAGCCGCAGATACATATAAATAATGATTTATAAGATGTATAAGTGGATAATAGGTGTATTATGATATTATGTAGTATTCCTGAAGGGATTCTGAAAAAGGGTTTCAGAATAGAAGTTAATTAAGGAACTGGTCCTTAATAACTCGAATTAGGAATAGCATTAAGTTTAATGTCAATGGTTGAAAGAAAGAAAATGATGATCATCATCCACTATGTTGAGACATAGGTTCTATCTTAGTAAACCATGATGATAACTTAGCATAATATGTGATCCAAATAAGGAACGTTTGAAAGTGATCAAGTTTGAATCACAGAACTATGAGCTAAGTTTTGTCTGCAGTATCTAGTAGAGAACTGGAGACATGTTTTCCAAATCCATAAAGGATGCCATATCTTAAAGCATAAAGAGTTATCTTATAAGGGAATATGTTGGAAACTCCTGTAGGTACCTATTAAGGTCAAGTAGGAAGCGAGGTGAACAAAACATTGAAAGTTGCACATAGTGCACTAGTGTTTCGATGAATACATTTATAATAATAGATAAGGGTACCATCTAAAGTGTTGTATAATGTTATGGCGGGGCTAGTTCGCTTTTAACGTAGAATGATGTGTCCTAGGGCACAGTGCCCATGAGAAAGCCCTCGAGGTTGATCTAACATCACTGTAGGCTCCTGGAATCAGGCCTCGTTCTGCTGCCATAGCGACGATACATGCACACGGATGCTATCATAAGATGATAGAGTATTAATGTCGATCCAGGTGACATTAGTGAGTTGCAAAGGATTTGGGACTGTAAAGTATAGACCCAAGACTCAACCTCTTCCATGAGCAAGCATGTTCAGGGTACCGGATATATGGTGCCAATGATTGAGAACAAATGCAGCTAGTGTATTTGTACTCTAGTGCAAGTGGGAGACTATTGGAAATATGCCCTAGAGACAAATAGTAGTAAGGATTATTATCATATTTCATATAGTTTATGATTAAGTTTTATATCATGCTATAACTGTATTGAGTGGAAACATGACTACACGTGTGATATATAAACAACCAAGGGTTCCCAGTGAAACTCTAGTCACTAGTTCATTGGTCAATAGATGATCAAGTTTCCTTATCATGTGGCATTTATGCCAGTTGGAAATGAGGTCATCTCATTCTGAGAATGAGATGATGAATGATACGTCCATTTTGCATCACTATTCTATGTCTTAATTCACCTTTATTCATTGATATATTTCGTATTGGGAGGTGATACTTATGTTATTTCATCTGTTTTTGCATGGTTGATGACTTTTGGAGCATGGACCGCTGCAGTCAGGATTCTGATGGAAAAGGTGCTGTTTGGAGGCAAAATTCGCGAAGATCAGAAAATTCGGGAAAATATACGGAAAATTCTATTTTTCCAGGAGACTCAAGATGCCAGAACTTGGAGTGGAGGTGGGCCACAGGGAGCCCACACCACCCCATGGCGCGGGCAGGCCAATGCCGCACCAGGGAGTGGTGTGGCCACCCTGGCCCATTCCAGCCTCTCCCCTCTGGCGTATATCTTCCTCCTGAAACCCTAAGACTCGGGGAGCGACCACAGAAAGATTCCGCTGCCTCTGCAGGGCGGAAAACACCGAGAGAGAAAGATCTCTCCGGCAGACAGATTTCTGCCGGGGGAATTCCTTCCCGGAGAGGGGAGATCGTCGCCATGAACACCACCATCAAGCTGGACTTCATCGGGATCATCATCATCATCACCACCATCATCACCATCAGCACCCTCATCACCATCTCCATATTGTTGTAACAATTGAGTTGAATCTTGCATTAGTTCATAGGGGAAACTTTCCCGGTGTTGATTACTCTTTGTAGTAGATGCTATTGACTGAACCATTGAATTATTGTTTATGTTCAAATTGTTATACATAATTATTCCATCTCCGATCATGATCCATATGATGTCTTGTGAGTAGTTCGTTTTTTTCTTGAGGACATGGGAGAAGTCTTGTTGTTAGTAGTGGAGTTGCGTTGAGAAAGATTCAATAGATTGTTATTTAAGTTGTGGTGTACTTTTTCTAGTGGTGTCATGTGAACGTCGACTACATGACACTTCACCTATATGGGCCTAGGGGAATGCATTGTGTATTTGGCTACTAATTGATGGGTTCGTAGCATGGAAAACAAAAAATTTCTACCGCGAGAACGAACAAAACCTAGATCTAATCTAGATAAAAGCCAAGATCTAATCTATTAGACATGAGCAACGAGATAGATGGGAACTAACCCTCGTAGATCCGAAAGTGTTAACGAGATTAGATCTCGTGGTTGATGTAGTCGATCACTTGCCGATCTCAAGATCGTATGGACGATCCTTCCGGCGTCGCGTTCCAGCAGCACTTCCGCCTTCGGTCAAGTAGACGATCCTTCCGGCGTCGCGTTCCAGCAGCGCTTCCGCCCTTGGTCAAGTTGACGATCCTTCCGGCGCCGCAATTCGGCAGCTCTTCCGCAGTCAGTCACACGTGCGGAGTCGAAGCAGACCTTCCTCTCCCCGTTCCAGCGAGCAGCGGAGGTAGTAGATCTTCTCCACGGAATCCCAGCAGCACGGCGGCGTGGTGGTGGTGGATTAGAGCATTCTGCAGGGCTTCGCCTATGCCTGTGCAGAATATGGTGGAAGAGAGAGGCGGCAGAGATTGGACGTTATGAGAGCGTGGGTGGAGGGGGCGCCCCCTGCCCCTCTATTTAAAGCGGGGATGGCGCCATGGGGAGGGGAGTCCTTGTAGGACTCCTCTCCTCCCTAGGCCGGCGGATTGGAGGTGGGGGGAGGAGTCCTCCTCCCCCACGAATCCGTATCTTGACCCACCAGGACTCCTTGATCCCTATCTTGATTTTCAAGCAAACTCCAAGATATCTTCTAGAACCTTCCGGAACATTCCGAAACCTTCTAGAATCCTCATACAAACACTCCGGAACATTTCATATCTCATAAAATGATCTCCTATATATGAATCTTATTCTCCGGACCATTCCGGATCTCCTCGTGATGTCCCGGATCCATTCCGAGACTCCGAAAAACATTCGGTCTCCAACGCACATTCCATATCTACTTAAAACAACTTCGAACCTTAAGTGTGTCACCCTACGGTTCGTGAATATGCAGACATGATAGAGACACATCTCCTATCAATAACCATCAGCGGGACCTGGAGATCCATAATGGCTCCCACATACTCAACGATGACTTAGCGATCGATTGAACCACTTACATACGAAACTAATTCCCTTTGTCTCGCGATACTATACTTATCCGAGGTTTGATCGTCGGTATCTCCATACCTAGTTCTACCTCGTTACTGGTAATTACTCTTTACTCGTTCCGTGATATGTCATCCCTTGTGACCTAGTCACATGCTTGCAAGCTAACTAGATGACATTCCACCGAGAGGGCCCAGAGCATATCTATCCGTTATATGGATGGACAAATCCCAATCTTGGTTCATGCGCTTCAACACATACTTTCAGAATACCCAATGACACTTTTATAACCACCCAGTTACGAAGCGGCGTTTGATGTCATCAAAGTATTCATCCGGTGATGGTGATTAACATAACCTCATGGTCGAAGGAATAGGTTACTATGTGATTGAAAACTTACAGCAATACGAACTTAATGACTTGATCTTATGCTACGCTTACTATGGGTGTGTGTCCATCACATCATTCTCCTAATGATATGACCTTGTTATTAATCACATCCTAATGTCCATGATCAGGAAACCATGATCATCAATTAATCAACAAGCTAGTTCAACAAGAGGCTTACTAGGGACTCTCTTATGTTTACAAAACACACAAGTATTAGTGTTTCCTAATAATACAATTATAGCATGGGATGTAAACATTCATCATAAACACAAAGATATAATAATAACCACTTTTATTATTGCCTCTTGGGCATATCTCCAACAGTCTCCCACTTGCACTAGAGTCAATAATCTAGATTACATGGTAATATACCGAACACCCATGGCGTTCTGGTGTTGGTCATGCTTTGCCCTAGGGAGAGGTTTAGTCAACGGATCTGCCACATTCAGATCAGTGTGTACTTTGCAAATCTTTATGTCACCATCTCGGACATACTCGCGAATATCGTGGAAACGTAGCTTGATGTGCTTCAGCTTGCTATGTGACCTTGGCTCCTGCGCATTAGCTATGGCACCTGTGTTATCACAGTAGATGGCCATCGGGTTCAACGCACTGGGAACCACGCCGAGTTCAGTAATGAATTCCTTCATCCAAACGGCTTCTTGTGCAGCCTCCGAAGCAGCTATGTATTCCGATTCAGTTGAAGATTTCGCCACAACGCTTTGCTTCGCACTCCTCCAGCTCACTGCAGCACCATTCAAAATAAATACGTAACCCGACTGTGACTTTGAGTCATCCGGATCGGTGTTCCAACTAGCATCGGTGTAACCGTTTACAACAAGTTGTTCATCACCTCCATAAGAAAGAACATATCCTTAGTCCTATTTAGGTACTTTAGGATATTCTTGACCGCTGTGCAGTGTTCCTCTCCAGGATCACTTTGATATCTGCTAGTCAAACTAACAGCATGTGCTATATCCGGTCTTGTACACAACATGGCATACATGATAGAACCTATGGCGGAGGCATAGGGAATTTTATTCATTTTCTCTCTATCTTCTGCCGTAGCTGGACTTTGAGTTTTACTCAAGGTCTTACCTGACAACATGGGCACGAACCCTTTCTTGCTATCTTCCATTCTAAACTTCTTTAGAACTTTGTCCAAGTATGTACTTTGTGAAAGCCCTATTAGGCGTCTTGATCTATCTCTATAAATCTTGATGCCTAGAATGTATGCCGCTTCGCCAAGATCCTTCATTGAAAAACTATTATTCAAATAGGTTTTGACGCTATTAAGAAGTTCTATATCATTCCCAATCAACAATATGTCATCTACATACAGTACTAGGAATGCTACAGAGCTCCCACTCACTTTCTTGTAAATACAAGCTTCTCCATAAGTTTGTATAAATCCAAAGTTTTTGATTACTTTATCAAAACGTTGATTCCAACTACGGGATGCTTGCTTCAGTCCATAAATGGAGCGCTGAAGTTTGCATACCTTGTCAGCATCTTTAGGATCGACAAAACCTTTGGGTTGTACCATATACAACTCTTCCTCAATGTCACCATTAAGGAACGCCGTTTTGACATCCATCTGCCAAATCTCATAATCGAAATGTGCAGCAATTGCTAACAAAATCCTCACAGATTTCAGCTTCGCTACTGGTGAGAATGTCTCATCATAGTCAACTCCTTGAATTTGTCGGAACCCTTTCGCGACAAGTCGAGCTTTATAGACGGTAACATTACCATCAGCATCTGTTTTTCTCTTGAAAATCCATTTCTTCTCGACAGCCTTACGGCCATCTGGTAAGTCCACCAAAGTCCACACTTGGTTTTCGTACATGGATCCCATTTCGGATTTCATGGCTTCTAGCCATTTGTCGGAATCTGGGCTCACCATAGCTTCTTCATACGTCGCAGGGTCATCATCGTTGTCCACCAACATGACGTTCAAGGCAGAGTCATACCAATCAGGAGTGGTACGAACCCTCGTTGACCTGCGAGGTTCAGTAGTAACTTCGTTTGAAGTTTCATGATCATTATCATTAGCTTCCTCTTCAATTGGTGCAGGCGGCACCAAAACATCTTCCGGTGCTGCGCTACTCTCAAATCCGAGAGAAGGTTCAATAACCTCATCGAGTTCTACATTCCTTCCAGTCACTTCTTTCGAGAGAAACTCCTCCTCAAGAAAGGATCCATTCTTTGCAACAAAAACTTTGCCTTCGGATCTATGATAGAAGGTATACCCAATCGTTTCTTTAGGGTATCCTATGAAGACGCATTTCTCCGCTTTGGGTTCTAGCTTATCAGGTTGTAACTTCTTTACGTATGCTTCGCAACCCCAAACTTTAAGGAATGACAACTTAGGTTTCTTACCAAACCACAATTCGTACGGTGTCGTTTCAACGGATTTAGATGGTGCCCTATTTAAAGTGAATGCGGCTGTCTCTAATGCATAGCCCCAAAATGATAACGGTAAATCTGTAAGAGACATCATAGACCGAACCATATCTAAGAGAGTTCGATTACGACGTTCGGACACACCATTACGCTGTGGTGTTCCCGGCGGTGTCAACTGTGAAAGTATTCCACACTTCTTTAAATGCATGCCAAACTCGTAACTTAGATATTCACCCCCGCGATCAGAACGCAGAAACTTAATCTTCTTATTACGATGATTCTCCACTTCACTTTGAAATTCCTTAAACTTCTCGAAAGTTTCAGACTTATGTTTCATGAAGTAGACATACCCATATCTACTCAAGTCATCCGTGAAAGTGAGAACATAACAATATCCACCACGTGATGCTATACTCATTGGACCGCACACATCGGTATGTATTATTTCCAATAAGTCTGTAGCTCGCTCCATTGTACCAGAGAATGGAGTCTTAGTCATTTTTCCCATTAGACATGCTTCGCATCTTTCAAGTGATTCAAAATCAAGTGATTCAAGAAGTCCATCTGAATGGAGTTTCTTCATACGCTTTACTCCAATGTGACCAAGACGACAGTGCCACATGTATGTAGAATTATCATTCAATTTAATTCGTTTGGCATCTATGTTGTGAACATGTGTATCACTACTATCGAGATTCAGTAAGAATAAACCATTCATCTCAGGTGCATTACCATAAAAGATATTACTCATATAAATCGAACAACCTTTATTCTCAGACTTAAAGAGTAACCGTCTCGCAATAAAACAGGATCCAGATATAATGTTCATGCTTAACGCAGGCACCAAATAACAATTATTTAAATTTAAAACTAATCCCGAAGGTAGATGTAGAGGGAGCGTGCCGACGGCGATCACATCAACCTTGGAGCCATTTCCAACGCGCATCGTCACCTCATCTTTTGCCAGTCTTCGTTTATTCCGCAGCTCCTGTTTCGAGTTACATATATGAGCAACCGAACCAGTGTCAATACCCAGGCACTACTACGATTACTAGTAAGATACACATCTATAACATATATATCAAATATACCTTTCTTCTTGATGTTGCCGTTCTTCAGATCCGCCAGGTACTTGGGGCAGTTACGCTTCCGGTGACCAGCTCCCTTGCAGTAGAAGCATTCAGTTTCAGGTTTAGGACCAGCCTTAGGCTTCTTAGCAGGTGCGGCAGCTTTCTTGCCGTCCTTCTTGAAGTTGCCCTTGTTCTTAGCCTTGCCCCGTTTCTTGAAATGGTGGTCTTATTGACCATCAACACTTGTTGCTCCTTCTTGATCTCCACTTTAGCAGTTTTCAGCATGGACGACAGTTCATGCAACGTCTTGTTCATGCAGTGCATGTTGTAGTTCATCACAAAGTTCTTGTAACTTGGTGGCAGTGATTGAAGGAGACGGTGAATCCCCAATTCATTAGGAATCGATATTCCCAACTCTTGGAGCTTCTTAGCGTACCCAGACATGGTGAGCACGTGCTCGCTAACGGAGCTTCCTTCTTCCATCTTACAGTGAAAGAATTTCTCGGAGGCCTCATACCTCTCCATGGCCGCACGAGTCTCAAAAATTAGCCTGAGCTCCTTAATGATCTCGAACGGGTCGTGGTGCTCAAAACGCTGTTGGAGCTCCGCTTCTAAACCGTACAGGATGGCACACTGAACTGTGGAGTAATGATTCTTCCGAGTGGCGAAAACATTCTTTTCGTCATCGGTGGCATTATCTGTAGGTGGGTCACCTAGCGGTGCATCGAGCACATAGGTCAACTGACCAGCCCTGAGGACGATCTTCAGTCCACGGAACTAGTCCGTGAAATTGCTTCCATTATTTTTAAGCTTTTCTTTCTCTAGGAACGCATTGAAATTGATGGAGGGGGTCGCCATAATCTACAACAATTTGCAAGTAGTTTAGACTAAGTTTATGACAAATTGAGTTCAAATTTAATTATTAAACTAACTAGGTGAACTCCCACCCAAAACAACATCCCTCACATTGTCTTAGTGATTACACGAACCAAGTCCACTACACCAAGTCCGATCTTCACGAGAGAAGATGTAGTTTCATTGGCGAACAATCTTCATGTTCATCATATCAATTATATGACTCATGCTCTAACTTTCAGTATTCCGTGTTCCGAGACCATGTCTGTACATGCTAGGCTCGTCAAGACAACCTTAGTTTCCGCATGTGCAAATCTGGCTTGCACCCGTTGTATGCACACGTAGAATCTATCACATCCGATCATCACGAGATGCTTCGAAATGACGAGTCTTAGCAACGGTGCCAACTAAGGGTGAACACTTTATTACTTGATATTTAGTGAGAGGGATCATCTTATAATGCTACCGTCGTGATCTAAGCAATACAAGATGCATAAAGGATTAACATCACAGGCAATTCATAATTAGTGTGATATGATATGGCCTTTTCTTCTCGCGCCTTTGATCTCCATCTCCAAAGCACGAACATGATCTCCATTATCACCAGCATTGCGTCAAGGTCAGTGGCGCCGCTTCATGGTTGTCCATCATCACCAGAAACTATTACAACTACTTGGAATAAAGCTATTACAAGATGAATAGACACGCAGGTCTTAACAGAATTAAAGACAACCATTAGGCTCCTGCCGGTTGCCATATTACAACAAGGATCATTGCATACATCAATACAATCACAATCACATGTTGGCCATATCACATCACAAAACCCCTGCAAAAACAAGTTAGACGCCTCTAATTTTCTTTGCAAGTTTTACGTTGGTTTGGGGCTTTCGCATAAGACCGATCTTACCTACGAACAAGGACCACAACGTTGATACAAGTGTTTTCAAGATGCTCATTGTAAATTGAATCTTAACTATGGTGGGAGAGACAGACACCCGCAAAGCCACTTGTGCAAGGCAAGTTGCACGTCAAGCGTGGAGAAGTCTCATGTGCGATGACATGTAATGTTAGCCCGAGCCGCTTCATCCCACCATTGCCGCAAGATGCAAAGTACACGCTAAGACACCGACAACAAAAGCATCAACGCCCACAAAAACATTGTGTTCTACTCGTGCAATAGATCTACGCATAGATACGGCTCTGATGCCACTGATGGGTTCCTAGCATGGAAAACAAAAAAATTCTACCGCGAGAACGAACAAAACCTAGATCTAATCTAGATAAAAGCCAAGATCTAATCTATTAGACATGAGCAACGAGATAGATGGGAACTAACCCTCGTAGATCCGAAAGCGTTAACGAGATTAGATCTCGTGGTTGATGTAGTCGATCACTTGCCGATCTCAAGATCGTGTGGATGATCCTTCCGGCGTCGCGTTCCAGCAGCGCTTCCGCCTTCGGTCAAGTAGACGATCCTTCCGGCGTCGCGTTCCAGCAGTGCTTCCGCCTTGGTCAAGTTGATGATCCTTCCGGCGCCGCAATTCGGCAGCGCTTCCGCAGTCAGTTACACGTGCGGAGTCGAAGCAGACCTTCCTCTCCCCATTCCAGCGAGCAGCGGAGGTAGTTAGTCTTCTCACGGAATCCCAGCAGCACGACGGCGTGGTGGTGGTGGTGGAGTAGAGAATTCTGCAGGGCTTCGCCTATGCCTGTGCAGAATATGGTGGAAGAGAGAGGCGGCAGAGATTGTACGTTATGAGAGCGTGGGTGGAGGGGGCGCCCCCTGCCCCTCTATTTAAAGAGGGGATGGCGCCATGGGGAGGGGAGTCCTTGTAGGACTCCTCTCCTCCTAGGCCGGCGGATTGGAGTGGGGGGAGGAGTCCTCCTCCCCACGAATCTGTATCTTGACCACCAGGACTCCTGATCCCTATCTTGATTTCAAGCAAACTCCAAGATATCTTCTAGAACCTTCCGGAACATCCGAAACCTCTAGAATCCTCATACAAACACTCCGGAACATTTCCCTATCTCAGAAAATGATCTCCTATTATGAATCTTATTCTCCGGACCATTCCGGATCTCCTCGTGATGTTCCGGATCCATTCCAAGACTCCGAACAACATTCGGTCTCCAACGCACATTCCATATCTACTTAAACAAACTTCGAACCTTAAGTGTGTCACCCTACGGTTCGTGAATATGCAGACATGATAGAGACACATCTCCTATCAATAACCATCAGCGGGACCTGGAGATCCATAATGGCTCCCACATACTCAACGATGACTTCGCGATCGATTGAACCACTTACATACGAAACTAATTCCCTTTGTCTCGCGATACTATACTTATCCGAGGTTTGATCGTCGGTATCTCCATACCTAGTTCTACCTCGTTACTGATAAGTACTCTTTACTCGTTCCGTGATATGTCATCCCTTGTGACCTAGTCACATGCTTGCAAGCTAACTAGATGACATTCCACCGAGAGGGCCCAGAGCATATCTATCCGTCATATGGATGGACAAATCCCAATCTTGGTTCATGCGCTTCAACACATACTTTCAGAATACCCAATGACACTTTTATAACCACCCAGTTACGAAGCGGCGTTTGATGTCATCAAAGTATCCATCCGGTGATGGTGATTAACATAACCTCATGGTCGAAGGAATAGGTTACTATGTATTGAAAGCTTACAGCAATACGAACTTAATGACTTGATCTTATGCTACGCTTACTATGGGTGTGTGTCCATCACATCATTCTCCTAATGATATAACCTTGTTATTAATCACATCCTAATGTCCATGATCAGGAAACCATGATCATCAATTAATCAACAAGCTAGTTCAACAAGAGGCTTACTAGGGACTCTTTATGTTTACAAAAACACAGTATAGTGTTTCCTAATAATACAATTATAGCATGGGATGTAAACATTCATCATAAACACAAAGATATAATAATAACACTTTTATTGCCTCTTGGGCATATCTCCAACACTAACGT